>SWDC01000147.1:12242731-12580057 GCA_004919715.1 Linderniella brevidens | reverse complement strand
AAAATTTAAATCTATGTGAATGAATATCTGCATGCAGTTTAATTTTAATCGTACCCTACTTAAAAGGACGCATCTTGAAAAATGTTTTTTTTTTTTTTCATGGGATATAAATTTAATTTCGTGGATAAAGTGATGAAGTCGTGTACTATCTTGATCATGATGTCGTAAATCTTCTTGTGCATATCGGTCTATTGGTTAAGCATATGACTCTCGATGTATTACTAAGTTCTATTCCACTTAAACTCCATTAATATCTGTATGAATTTGGAGTAACATGGGCTAGAAAGATTATTCCATGGAAGGCAATATCATAGCTGACAATATTGCTCAAATTCGATCCACAACGAACTTTATTATTGTGTGAATACTATTGTTGCGTCGTGTGAGGATGGCTCTTGGCAGGGAAAAATGAGTAGTAAATATAAGTATATATAACTGACATAATCTCCACACAACTCCAGTGTTGTTCATACACTCTGACTAAGTCCAATTCAAAATGAATTTGAACATCATCGTTTGCTATATTGTACCTTCTCAACTCCACACAAGCAACGAAAGTCAAGGAGTGCAAATGAAAAAAAAAAATTAATGGCGTTCACGTTAAGTTATCACGTGCTCAGCCACTTGAAGTATCCCTTTGCGATACAATAATCGATCTTTTTTTAGTAACATGGTAAACTCTGATATTTATACCAAGTAAACTCTGGGATTTTGCAATAGCATGCAAACTATGTTTAAATCACACATTTGGCATTAGCCTGAAAACTATTACGCTCTAGGTAAATCACACATATATATTCATATATGACAGGCTCAATCCAGATATCAACGAAGATTTGCAATTAATGTTTAAATGTTAGAAAATAGATGAATTTAAATTGGAACACTACAAAAGAGGGAAAAAAAGAGAGAAAGAACATTAAATAGTGTCGTGTGGTCATCACATCCTTAATCAAATCCACTACTTCACCCAAAGTCAAAGAAGGTTAAACGAAAGGAAACTAATTGGCACACGTCACGCTTAACGTTTAGGATGAGGCTTCACGTAACGTGTGGTCATCACACTCCTTAATCCTTTTTTTTTTTCTCCATCTCCTTCACTTGCAAGCAATAACTTCTTTTTCTTGGATAAACTGTGAAATACGTAATTCAATTTACTCTCGCGAGATAATTTGTTTTACGGAATGAAAACAAAAGTGAGAACTTTTTCTTTTATCGTTTGTGTCCTGTCCTCATCAGCTACCGATGATATTTCTGCCTAATCTTCTTGCCTTAAAGGAAACGGAAAAAGCACGAGAGTGCCAGATAAAATACCCAACCAAATCCTCTGTAGAACTCTCGTTTTTTGAGTCCTTTTTTTTCTTCCTTCACGGAACGAAACAGCCCTCGTAGATCTCAAAGAACGATACTTTTTCTTGGAATTCATCAGCGAAGGAAGAAGATTCGCTGCTAATTTTTTGGTGGATTGAAGCCGCTTGAGCTGCGTAGTTGGGATTGCAGAAAAAAAAGAGTGTAAAGTATGAGCACGGTGGTAAGATTCCATCTTCCTACGGTGGATTACCTCCGCGGCCACCGCAGAGCTGTTGTGTGGGCCCCGCTCGTGGCTCCGAGGGGTAGACAAAGAAGATGGGTTTCGAGTCCGTGCAGGGCTTTTAGGTCTGAGGAGAAAGAAAAGCTCGGCGAAGGGGATTTTGGCCTTGAAATAAGGGGAGGCGACAGCGTTTCGAGTTTAAGTAGGAGGGTCGAGGGAAAGCTCGTCGACGCTTTTAGGAGTGCCGTGTGGAGACTTTCTAAGCCGAGCTTGCGCTCGGATTTTAGGGCGGCGATGGAGAAACTGGAGGAGACTTTGTTTTCTGTAAGTTCGATCTCTTTTTCCTTTTTTCGTTGAGAAGCTTTCCTTTAGGTGTTCGATGAAAGTCCCAAGAGAAGTTGAACTAAAGCTCAATGGGTTGGTTTATGTTAATCAAGGGCCCTTTTCGTGCCCATCATTTATCGAATTCCATTCTCACAGCACTTTGTGTTCTCTGTGAAACAGCTTTCGATGCACGTTGGAAGGTATATCATAACAATGCTGAGCACCGGCGTTATTCTTCTGAGCGGATTTCAGTTGTCGGGTAAGCCCGAAATTTTTCATTTTCTTTCTTCCCATTAAGTACAATCACTGCAACATCAAGAGTTCAAAGTTGTGATATTTCAGCAATTTTGTCCTAAAAATTCGAGATTTTTCTTCTAGGTGGTGATGAACAAATGAATGCATTGGTGTGGTATAGTTGGCTCGGAGGTGTCATTATCGGGACTATGATCGGTTCTAACATGGTGTTGGAGGATGTTAGCAGATCCGGTCCACGGAACGTTGTAGTAACCGGAAGGTAATATTTTCATACGAGTTATACAAATCTGTCAAAAAATTAAGATTGCTAAGTTAATTGCTGACAAATATCTGAAGCAGCGATTTTTTTCTTCATTCTTTCTTGATTTTATTTTTATTTTTTTTGCAGTACGAGAGGATTGGGAAAGGCTTTGGCACGGGAATTCCTTCTTTCTGGCGACAGGGTCGTTGTTACTTCACGAAGGTCTTTGCAATTCTCTTCTTTCAAGATTGAATTTCTTCATCTGCCCTTTTGACACCTTAATTTTTTTTTTGTGGACTAATTCTTGCAGCCCAGAATCTGTGGACAAGACAGTCAAAGAGCTTCTCGATAATCTCGAGAATGTGTTGACCACTGCTGATGCCTCGTACGTAGCACTCGTACGCCATGCAAAGGTTGTTGGAATTCCTTGCGATGTCTCGAACCCCGATGATGTCAGGAAATTGGCAAATTTTGCTGCCAATGAACTTGGCTCTATTGATATTTGGGTAACCAATTTGTTCAAACTATTTTTTTCTGGGAACTTTTATATGTTACTGAATGCAATAGTTTCATCTACAATTTGGAAATCGTTGAAGTTTCTGCATAATTAGTTCCTAAGGTTTCTATTTCGGTGGCTGACTTAAACTATTCTTACCGTTACGCAGGTGAACAACGCCGGGACAAACAAGGGATTTAGGCCCTTAATGCAGTTCAGTGACGATGACATCGTACAGGTAAATTTTCTTCCTGCATAATACTTCTAACACCAGAAAATTCCCATATAATGCATGTGGTGAATGGTATTTTCGAAGAATAAACCGATGAAAACATTTCCAAACTCTCCCACGTAGCACCAAACTCAACTAATCAGAAAGTCATTTCATTCACTAATGTATATATATCATCTGTTACTTGCACACCTGAGATTTTTTTTATATATTGATAAAAACAGATTGTGTCGACGAATTTGATCGGCTCCATACTATGCACTCGCGAAGCACTAAGAGTCATGAGTGCTCAAAAGAATCAAGGCCACATCTTTAACATGGACGGCGCGGGATCCGGTGGATCTAGTACTCCATTGACAGCTGTGTAAGTCCCGTGCTATTAACATACCCGTAACCATTTTTTCTTTCTTTCTTTCTTTCGTTCTTCCTTTTAACATGGATTTCTCTTACGTTTTTTTTTTTTCACGTGCTTTTGTTAATAGATACGGGTCCACAAAATGCGGTCTCAGGCAGCTTCATACGTCCCTTCTCAAAGAATGCAGGAAAACCAAAGTTGGAGTCCACACGGCCTCACCAGGCATGGTGCTCACGGATTTGCTCTTGAGGTACCTGACATAACAATGCACCACCCTTATGAATCTTTAATTTTTTTTTTTTTTTTTTGCTATGGTTCTCTACTGTAATTTATTTACGCGACTATAGTGTATGATATTTATGAGTAAAGCTAAGCAATGTGGTTACCGTTTTTCGTGACAGCGGTTCGAGTGTTAAGAACAAGCAGATGTTCAACATCATCTGCGAGCTCCCCGAGACCGTCGCGAGGACCTTAGTCCCGCGAATGAGGGTCGTAAAGGGAACCGGAAAGGCTATCAACTACCTGACTCCACCGAGGATCTTAATAGCCCTCGTTACGGCTTGGGTTCGACGGGGACGTTGGTTCGATGACAAGGTACCACCCTATCCTTTACAACAATCTTACTTGTGGAATCATTACATTATACTTTGTTGGAAATAAAATATACAAATTTAAAATACGATTCACTTCCCTCAAGTTTAAGCTTTTAGATGAAGTGGTCATTCAACATGGTAGAAGAGCCCAACCATAGAGGTCATGAATACGAATCTTTACGACTACCCCATTAAATGAATATTGTAAGTCTTAAGGCTAGATGAGAAATAAATCAGCCTAGACGTGAGGGGCGCGTTGGAAATAAAATATATAAATTTAAAATATGGTTAATCATTTTGTTAGTGCTGTAATTAGGGGGTGTGGCGTTATATGGACAAATAATTTATGCGGTGACATTATACGGACAATAACTTTCAGAATTAATCAATTGTGGGACATTATACGTCGGGACCCTAGGTTTTGCCTGAAATTCTAGGATTCCGGCGTATAATCTAGGGTTTCGGCGATTTAGGGATGACACTATACGGACAATAACGTTCAAAATCAAGCAATTTTGGGACAAAATCTAGGGTTCTTGCGTATAATGTCCCAAAATTGCTTAATTTTGAAAGTTACTCTCCGTATAATGCCACTTTCTAAATTATTTGTCCCTATAACCCCACGCTCCCAAGACTAAAAATACTAATTCTTTAAAATATGATGCACTGCTTTCAAGCCTAAGCTTTTAGGTGAAGTGATCATTCAACATGTTCGAATTCAGCCCCTTACACACAATCCCGCACTTTTATTACCAGGGACGGGCGTTGTATGCCGCCGAGGCGGATAGGCTCCGTAATTGGGCCGAGAGCCGGGCCCGCTTCTCGTTCACCGACGCAATGGAGATGTACACGGAGAACACTTGGGTTTCGGTCTTTTCGCTCTCGGTGGTGTGTGCCTTCATCATCCTCTCGAGTACGAACACTTCGCTTCCCGGGACTTGATGTATTTGTGTGTGTGTGTGTGTGTATATATATATATATATATATATCATCTTCTTTGATGCTGCTTAACAATGGGAGTTGAGGAGGAAGAAAGTGAAGCATCAAGCAGCTCTCTTAGTTATATGATTATTTGGGGTAAGAAAATTGTATTCTATTGTATGCTGTGTAAAAGAGATTGAAACGGTTTATGTTATGATATCATTCTTTTCATATCATAGCTTCAAGGGAGTCTCTGATTATAATCAAGTCGGTAATATTTTATATCACACATTTTAGTCGGTTTTTTATAACAAAACCCATACTATATTAGCGGAATTTCTGTTAATATCAGTGTGAAAAAAAATAAAGCAGAAGTAAATGAATTATTATTTATTTTATTTGGTCTAATCGAGGACATCAAACGGGGGCCATAAGCTCTTTAGTTGCGACAAGAATCCTTTCCGTAAGATGAGGGATTTAATTGGCAAATTTTGGGGGTTTCTTTAGCTGGAATTTTTTCTGCTTGGTTTAAGATCCCATGTTGACTAACGATGAATAGATGTTCCTTGTTCTGGAAATCGAGGAAGAAGCATGAGATTTCTTTCTTTCTTTACCGTTTCTATATGTATATTATTCATAACAAAATTTTTGAATCTTTTTTTTTTATTATTATTATTATCTACTATTCTATTATATTAACGCTGAAGGCTTCTTAAAAACCGTCTATTATTAGATTGATTTGGTCTGTCAATTGACCAATGAATTTTTTTATAAATTAATAATGATAAAAAAAAAGTGGGAAAAAAATGGGAAACTATCCACGAACACGATCATCGAATTTACTTGACACGTATCTTATTAAATCTGGTATGGCAAATTTATTTTATTAAAATAAAATATATTTATAAAATACAAATAACTACCCCACGATCTACTGAACAAAGCATATTTGAAACGCGAAGGCATCGGACAAAGTTGGAGGAATAAACGGTCAAAATGGATCACGGCATTCAAATTGTGTTTGAGGGCTCTAATGGAGGGGTCGTGTAGGGAGAACAATTTGGAACGTGAAGTCATGGACGAGTATGTAGATTAGTGTTTTCCCATGTGTACGTGTTCTCACTGTTGTTTAGGTTTTTAATTTTCTTTTACTCTTCAATTAGACCTGTTTGTATGAGAATTGGGTACTGTAATGTCACTCTATATACTCTACAATTTTATTCCTATTCGTATTATTTTCTATACTCTCTTTTAAGTAAACTCTTTATCTCCCTAACGATGATATTGTATGAATAATAACTCATCTTTTTTGTTGATTCATTTTTTCAGTCTATTTTATCCATATAATTATTAAAAACATGATCAATAATGGTAAAATTTAAGGTTGATGTATATATTTCACATAAATTATACTTTGTTGCTTTTAAAAAATCATTTTGATTTTAATTTTATATTATTTATTTTTTTATTATTCAATGAGATCTAATTTTAATTGCACACGCATAAAGTGTGCACGATTACTAGTTATTATTACGGATGGCAATGTAATGGCGGTTTGAGACTAGTATTGGACATACCACCATTTTCATTCCATATTTCAGTTCGAAATATCATCCCTTTAACTCACTGTTTATGATGTACTAGTTCGGGATGGTGAATCACTCCAACAGCTCAAATTTTTTTTGCTGCAAAAGAAGAAAAAAAAAACTAAGCAATGTCGGTCAAACCGATAAAAAACATAAACAAAGATTATGGATAAAAAATAAATTAAGGGTATTTTGCCGGCCCCTAATTGTTAGTTTGCTTCCCTGCGCTTTCACCAACAGGAAATAGTGTTAACTCTCCGTTCCATGGATATTTTGCTATCCGTAATTATTATTTATAAATTGCTTGCATTGCGCAATTAGAGGTAGGCAGCTCTGGAAAAAATTATAAATGAACCGCCACGTTTATGTGTAATGGTATTTTTTACGATACTTATAATTTACCTAGTTTTAAAACCGCAACACAGGTATTGGTAGTTTGAATTAACCGTTCAATTAAAAAAAAATGTCAATTGAAATTGACCTTTATAAAAAAAAATTTTAATTTTTTATTACAAAGTTAATCGGTTTGAATTGTGAACCGGCGGTTTGGTACTCGGAGCCCTAATCGTGAACCAAACGAATATGTCATCATAACGCTTCAACCAAAGTTACACGAGGAATCACATTGTAGAAAATTTGTTCACATTCTTCACAACCTCAGAGCATCACTCGAAGCACGACAAAGTAAGAAATCACAAAGGCTCATAAAGATCAGAAATTCATTTTAAAAAGAACTGAGTACTGCAAATCTAACGTGACTCGTCAATTGAAGATTGAGATATTCCAAGGAACTTTAACAAGTTTTCGAAGCAAATGACTTAACAAGCATTTATCAGCAAACCTCATTTCATACCAATCAAAATCAAATGAGGATATAAAATTAAAAAAAGAAACAAAAAAATAAAAAAAAAAAAGAAATAATACATAATTGCAATTAAACAAAAAACACAAAAACTATACCTAAAACAACTACGACGGATGTCTCCCTACGACGGACCTTCCCTCTCCTTTCCTAAACCCGCCGGACATATAAAAACGGAATCCACGCACAGCCCACCTTTAGTGTGTGTGCAATCGATCTGAGTCAACGAGAACCTAACCCTAGTCAACGATCCCGAATCGTTGACCGCGAAGTCGCCGACGTGGTAGTTCACCCAATTCCCCAGGCCGCCGAGCTTGCACCTGGCGGTCGCGTGCTGCCCTGCCTCCGTCTTCAGCTGGAACTGCACCGGCTTCGAGTCCCAGCCGTGGGTATTCTCGTAATTGCACTCCCTGCGGCCGCGCCTCCTGCTGACCCTCCCCAGCAGGAGCCGGAAGTACAAGCTGTAGGTTCCGGCGGGTAATCGGAACTCGAGCTCGCCGCCGATTTCGAGCCACCAGATCTGGTGGAGGTACGCCACCGATTGGAATCTGCCGATGAGCAAAATCGAGGTTAAAATCAATCCGATTCGATTAATCGAACGGAGACCACAATGATTTACGGTACGCTACCTCGATTCGTCGCTCGCGATGTAATTCCAGTACCGCCGATCTTTGATTCCGGTGATGTTCATCGCCTTCGACGAAATCGACAGGCAAACGCCGCCGTTCGCCTTCTCGATCCACACTTCCTGCGGAGGATTTCATACATCGCACTGGTAAATTAAATTTCGTATAAAATTATTAAATTAATTACGAAAAAAAGAATCGACGCTACACATGCATAAAGCACACCTTGGTTCCGCCGTCGAAGGAATGAGGCGAGCACAGCGTGGAGTAAATGTCCTTTTTGCCCTTCGCCGCCGCACCTGGCACCTTGCTGAGGATGTACTCGTAGGTCGAGGGTAGTTTGGGAATCCATATGAAGTCGGTGGAGGCGGCGGCTCTGAAGGTGCGGTTCACTCCGGCGAGCTTCGCTATCTCCGGAGGGTCCAAGTAGGATAAGACGAGGGCCATGCAGAATTCGGGTATGTCGTCGAGCTTGAGCCGGGTCGCGGGGCCCGACCCGTTGGACCCGACGGTTAAGTGCGACGCGTTGGCACCCATGAATGACTTTTTAGAGAGAGAGAGAGTGGTGGTGGAAAAATGGCAACCGTCGATGCTCTCTCTCTGTGTGTATATATATATATAGCAGATATATACACAGACGAGTATTTTAAATTAAGTGCAAATTGCTGTTTATGTTTTATATAGGCGTCGCTCCCTAATCCAGTGAAGGAAGAGATATATATATATTTAGTATTTATTATTGATGAAATGAATTTAAAATTGGAGGCAATAATAATTAATAAGGGAATGGCACCTGAGTTGGATTTGCTGACATGGAAAAAGCTAGGTTCTTATCCACTCTACACAGTCATATGGCGACCAACAGGCCACAACTCACGCGCTATTCGAGCGTGAAGCACAAACGCCATTATCTTTATTTTTATTTTTTCTTTTGCGACGAGTAAGTTCGATTTGAACCAAATCTAAATCTCTAACGTTGGTTATGAGAGGGCAATGACTTTCTGCGAGAATAATTATTCTCAATGTCAGGTATGGGACGACTCTAGCTCTCAGCGGATCATAATGTCACGGTAATCTGCACAGTCCGAATTGTTAGTCTGAACTCTGAAGCGAATATAAACACTAAAGTTGGCTACTGAACGGCACTGACTTCCTGTGAAACTAATCTCCTCAACGTCGGCTATGGGACGACTCTGGTTATTAGTATGACTAATCCTTACGGCATGTTCGTATCGTTCTAAAATTCATACAGGCAACAAAGGTCAGTGACATCAGGTTAGATTAAACTATAACCACACTCCACGTGGAGTAAGACATAATGTGATTGGTTAAACCATCACACAAACCATAAAGAACATTATTACTTAAAGCCATTTTCGAACCTATTATGAATTGATATGACGTTATGAGTATCTCAACTTTTAGCATTTCACAATAGCTGCCACTTGGCTCGGGAAAAATCTAATTTTTATTTTGCTTTTTTTGGCCTTTTGGATAGAGGCGTTTCGCTCTTCTTTTTTAGTTTTTCCTTTCTCTAAAATAACTATAATATAATATATAATAGAATCAACTTGCCATATTTGAATGGACTATTTGTAATGCAAAACAAAGTCAGCAACGAAGAATAAGACGCAACACATTATTACATCTGTGGTATTTCTTTCTTTGTAAGAGACAGCCTATGGCCCTTAGGAACTATAATATTACATTTTCCATAAAAGAAGAAACAATAAGTATTGCCGATGGGACTTAAGCATATCGTGGTTGGTTAGGCGGAGGCTTTCAAGTTTTTGAAGGGAATGTATGACAGTACTTTGCAAGCTATTGCACTGACTTCGAAATTTACTTGGTCCAAAGATCAGATTTATCAAGTTTAAAAAAATAATAAGTGGTATCACTGTGTAATGAAATTGTAGTTTTCACAAATTCGATTAAGTGATATGTTCGAATCTAATCCCATGATTTGTGAGTACCATCCGAAATCTATACGGACTACAATAATTAACAAGTCTTAGGGGACTCGAACCCTTTATACCATGACCTCGAGATATGAGGAGGTCGGTTACTTCACATATCCCATGTGGACAAAAAAAAAGTTACAATGTTAAATTAGTTAAATTAGATGGAGATTTTTTTTTTCAAATATAGTAGCTCATACATATAGGAAATTTTACACGTTTTAGCACATACAATTTGAAATAACATGTAAGCCTTTCGAAATAAGATAGTTCATACCTTGAAAGCCATATTAGAATACAAATTAGTGATGTATGGAATGCAATCAATGTGTCCCCTCGAAACACCCTTTGAATTATATTATTATTACTACTATTATTATATATATATATAAATATATAATTATTCATTTTCATTAAATCCTATAATATCCACATTCGTAAAATATGGTTGGCCGGTAATATAACGCAAGAATCTCTAGGTCCCATTCTTTCACTGTCCAACATGCACTTTTCCCTTTCACTAGACAAAGGCATAATTAATTAACACAAAAACTGCTGTTAACAAACAACCACTTCTTGTACTAATCATAGACGTTTGAGATTAAACAAATCCAAAACCAACAAAAACGGAAGTTTCTGTTTTACTACATTATAAAAAGCTATGAATTATTTAATAAAAGAATTAATTAAATAAATGACATGTATAATTATTATATACTTTTCCTTTTTGTATATGTGTGTATAAAAAAAGAAATACAAGTGGCTCCGTTGCTGAGTAGATCTGAGTCAGCATTAAAATTTAAACCTATTCGTCGAGGAGACGATATTTACAATTTCATCATTTTTTCTCTACACCCCCGTATTCCACCTTCTTTCTTAAAAATTAAGTTGATTATACATAATTATAAAAAAAAAATAAGTATACGAATATATAGATGTTCTATTATGTATAGATGTGTGACTGTGTGAGCATCCACCGTTTGAAATAGGGTAATTATTCGTGGATTTTATGTTTATGGGGAAAAACATTAAATTCTTTGATCTAAATGACTTGCTCGTTCGTGGTTTTGAGTATTTTGGGCTGGGCTTCTATATAATAAAAATAAACATGGGGCCAAGTTTGATTTTGTGGGCAATCTTTATGACTATTTTCTTGCCCGGTGTCATTCTTATATAGCTTTGGGCTTTGGACATTTGTATATGAAAAAGTTATATTTTGCTTAACATCGGTTGAATATTAAATTAAAACTACCAAATATAAAATGCATATCCTACATATAAAATCATTCTTATTGTTGAGTAAAAAACCGAATATCATTTGCTTTGATTTATGGATATAACATATTAAAACCTACCTTTTAAAAAAAAGTGTCATTTGCATTGCTTGGGTAATTGGCATGCTTATTGGCTATTATAATTTGAATAACCTATGTGAAAAATATGTTTAACAAAAGCCTATTATTCCTTATTATTATTAGATTTATTTTTTGTCAAGTATATTTGAGGAAGTGGCATTTTACGAATACATAATTTAAGCTGTTAAAATTTTAGGACAATAAGTTTTGAAATTGAAGCAATTTAAGGACAATTAACGCAAAAACCTTATTTAAGTGCAAACTTAATATACGCGAGTTTCATTTAACAATTAACTTGAGGATAAATTCTACATGGCGTCAGATATACTGATTTGACCCAAAAAATTTTCGATGCTACGTCGAATTTTTTCCTCCCCAAATTAATCGTCATGTGCACTCCATGTGTGTAAATTTCAGGTTGAATTTAGTTTTTCAGCAGTAATTATCCTCAAATTGCTTCACTTCATTTGAGATGTTGATCTGGACCAAAGTTTTCCCAACGCCATATAGGATTTCCCCCCAATTAAATAATTGTGTGGCTCGCACGTGTTAAATATAGGCTTAAATTAGGTTCACGCGTAATTGTCCTCAAATACTTCAATTCCGAAACTTATTGTCCTAAAATTATCGCTCCTTAATTTAGTTGTCCTTAAAAAATATCCAAAAAATAATTAGTTATTTTTATTAATTGTGGCGGTTATTTTTATCATTATTTATGCGATATACTCCTCGTTATAGGCGATGCCTCTCCTCTCATTAATGTGAACTCCTCGCAATAAAAAAGGAAAAAGCCAGAGAAGACTCTCGTTTCGTCTACACCTCCTTTAAACAGCATCAAAGTACGACAACCAACACCACCCCTTTCACGCCTGATGCTCAAAATTGATCGATAGCAACGCGCATGTATTAGTCGATCGAGGCAATTTGGCTCTGTTCAATTGGTAGCTCTTGATTCTCTCCTGATCGGGTCTTCATTTTCCTTATTTCTGCTCAATTTGTTTCCTTTCGATGTTTAATTGTGTGGCGAGATCTTCCACTGAACGATTGTGCGAGTAAATCTGTGAAATTTGGTATTGGGTTTATGTCGCTTGCTTGATTTCATCGAATTAGGTGACGTATCGTTGCGTTATTTTGCCAGCTGCGTTTGGAATTTGATTTGGGAATAAATTCCCAATTTTCGTTCCGATTTTAGAATTTGATTTGGGAATTGGTTAGAAATACTCAACAATCAATTGCGTCATTTGCTTGCGTATGATGTAATAGGGTTTTTCGATCAAAATCCCGATAAAGTCTAATCCAATGGAGCATCAGAAAGTGGAGATGGGTGTTGACTTTCTGCAATACCTCGAGGCTGACGTGTCGATGCACATCATGAGTTTCTTAGATGATCCCGCTGACCTTGTACGTGCTAGTGCCGTGTCTCGCTTTTGGCATCGGTTCGGTGAGTTCTAATCAGATAAAAATTTGTGTAACACGTTTATTACGATATATTATGTTGTCTGATAACTAAATGTTCCCTGCAACTGTTTCCTCATATATATATATATATATATATATATATATATATATTATATATACCTGATGAGCTGTAGTTTTTGTTATACTCTGCCTTACTGAAAATGCAGCGTATTTCTCTTTTGTAATATTTGTTGAGCTATATTTAGAAAGGTCGTTAGATATGCTGTATTTCGAGGAGTAGGCAATCTTCATCCTTTTTGTCTTTTTTGCTCTAATGATTTATATATAACTAGTATTTTACGCACACCCGATGCGTGTGCTCTGATAGTTTCGGGGAGTGAGAGCAGTGATATAGGCCCGTGGTACAGTTATCTTTATATGTGTGAAACTGTGTTTTATGTAGAACGTGTGTTGATATATTTTCATCAATTCATTGAAAATTAAAATTATTTTTAATTTTTTATATGTATTGAAAATAAAGTTATTTAGTAAGTAGATAGTGTTGGTTTTCTTTTTCGTATTATTTTTATTTATGTTAAAATTTTATATTAGTTATCTATTATAGAAAAATCAGAATTGACAGAACAAATTAGACGGTTATTAGACTGCCCTCGCTGTTTATTAAATAAAATAGATAAATAATAAAAATTGATAAACCAAAATAGATGGTTATTAGACTTAACTCGCAAGTCAATATACATGATGGCGTCATTATTATATCACTCGAGATGAACTTAAGTAGAGTTAAAGTCAGGAAAAATATGGACCCTTTTGTATTCAGAACGTGATTTTTTTTGAGTCATGCCTATCTAAGTTAAACATCTTAACCATTTTTTAGTTGTTTTTGCGTGATTTGTGAGCTATTTTAGCCTTACTACGTCGATGCTTGTTGGAGAGAATGGATTTTCAAGTTTCTTGATTTCCCTTGTTTTTCTTCAAATTTGAGCTCCCTTTGAGCCTTCTTTCCTTTCTCTTCTTTCTTTATCCCACAATGTAAGAAAAAATTCGAGCAAATCAAGAAAATTCTTATAATAACATGTTGTCATTTCTTTATTCTGCAGTTGTTACAAGTGGATTCGCGAAGCAGCTTTGCTTCAAGAGATTCCCAGAACTTTCCAATATCGTTAAAATACATTCACCCAGCGAAGACATGGAGACTTCAATTGACGATGAACGTAAAAATCCCGTGTATCACGAAACCCAAAACCAGAGCCTTGTCTATGCTTCTCTTCTCCAAGCTCTTACGAAATCGAAAATATCTCCAAAGGACTGCATTTCAAACGCGATATGTGCCTCGAGCACCGATAATTATCCCGAAGAAAGCGTTGTGAATACTCTGAATCCGAGGGACAGGTTTATTCGAAGGGCTTCGTACTGGTCGAGCAAAGGACAGAGCGATCCCGAGGTCTCGGAGACGTTAATCTACAAATTAAGGGCTGGAATTTGGATTATTACCGAAATCGACATACAGCCGTTTGAAGGTAATGATTGCCAAATATTAGGGTGAACGGCGTTTTTGGTCCCCCAATGTTTGGGATGTGGACGTTTTTGGTCCCCCCATGTTCCGAGTGTGCCATATTTAATCCCTAGTGTTACCGTTTTCGGGCGTTTTGGGCCTCCGGTTAATTTTACTGTTATGTTGGACGGAATCACGGGACAAGCCAGATCCCCCATTCTTTGGCCCACAAAATTTTAGGGCCGGACCGGCCCCTAATTGTCCAACTTAATGGCTATATTAACCGGAGGACCAAAATCTCCAAAAATCGGTAACATTGTGGACTAAACGTGGCATCTCAGAACATGGGGACTAAAATCGCCCATAAACCAAACATTGGGGACCACGGCGTTCTCCCCTAAATATTACATTTTTCCAAAATTTTTTATTTTTATATTCCGGAAAGCGTGGTAAAGACGGTATCTTTTCTGCGTGTTCAGCCTTTTTTCAGCCGGGGAAACCGATATATTCATCGAAATTTGTCAGATTTCGCGTGGGATATCCTAAATCTCGAGTAGACTTTGGGAGTGATATTAAACAGTTGCCATTACAAAAGCCCGCTGATGACAAATTCCTATGGCATTATACTTCACCCGAATTCCCGGTGGCGCAGGTAAGCTTAGCCTTTGTTTTTCGTCTGAAGATCAAAGATGCGTAAATCCAATCAAATTTATAGTTTTTTATTTTTTTTAATTCAGATGAAAAAAAAATGAAGTCGTTGCTGAAATAATATGCAGGAAAATCGTCTGCAGCCGTTTAAATTAGCCGAGCCGGTCCTTTGTATAGGGGGCTATTTGCAGATCGAGCTGTTGGGTCGCAGACAAAAACAAGAAATGGACGGTCTATTCTACATATGGTATGTGCTACTTTAGTGAAGAACCCTTAACATATATAGTTGGCTTTAGCTACTTTTTTAGCCCCGTAAGTTAGGGGATGACACTTTCAGGACACCCAACTTACGAGATTGCTATTTAAGGACACTGACTTTCACAATTGAGGCAATTTAAGGACACATCGCTTAATTTGAAACCCAATTGCGTCCTTAAATTGCTTAATTTAAAAGTTAGTGTCCTTAAATTGAGACCCCGTAAATCGATGTCCTGAAACTACCACGCAAGATTTATCCTGCCATAAATTAGGTTTTCCGATGCATTGTGTCCTTAAATGGTTTCATTTCTAGAAGTTATAGTCCTTAAATTGACCCTTAAGTTAGGGTTTTGAAAATATCACCCCTTAACTTATTGGACAAAATGTATTCAAGCCTATATAGTTTTTTTTTTTGTTCCAACCGATAATAAAATCGAGTTAATGCTTCAGTAGTACGTCAACGTTCACGCCAAAAATTAGGTTTACCAACGCATTATGTACATAAATAGCCTCAGTTCTGAAAGTTAATGTCCTGAAATTGCAATCCCATAAGTTGGGGTTCTGAAAATGTGTGTCCCCTAACTTATAGCACGAAATGTAGTTAAGCCTATTTACTTTTTTTTTTTGTTGTATCAATTGCTTATTTATAGTTATGCTTTCAATAGTACATCTAATTATTTGTCAAATTTCTCACACGCGGTGGCGGTGTAGTGTGTGCTACGTTCGAATTCTGGGACGACCCCTCTCTCCGGCTTTCGACGTAGAAGCCCTCGGGCCACACGGGAAATTGTCGCTCAAGTACTACCCGAAGAACCTCAGCTCGGTCCTCAAAAGCACTTCTCGGGATGAGATTCCTTACCTTCGCCAGCTGGAGGAAGAGATGCTGTGGGAGAGGATAAGCTTGCTCGAGAACTTGCTGCGAGAGATACAGCGGGGCCCGAACAATCCCTTTGTCTACGACGAGGATGAGGAAGACGATGAAGCGATCAACGAGGGCCTCGTGCTGTGAATTTCGGGTTCTTCGAAGCATGTTTCGTTCGCCTCTATATCTGCATAAAAAAAAATAGGAACATTTGCTCTTTTTGGTGGAGTTTATGATATGGTAGTTGACTTTTTATGGCTCCATACGAGGTTGTCTATTTTTACATTTGGAGGTTATAATAGTATAATAGTCTCGTGGAATGAGAGCAGCATATTTTCATTTTTTGTATTATAAATGTTGCTGCCTTTGAATTTGGTTTAACTGAGATTTTAGCTGTTTTAATGGTAAGCTAAGCTTAACTCCGACAAAAGAACGGGGACAATCATCGGTGACAAGGGGCAATTTTTTAATTTTTTTAAATATTACTTTATTATAATATACAAATTGGATTCGATATTTAGATTGTATTTTTAATATTATTTATAAATTAAAAAACAGTACGAAGTTTATTACGTGGGATAATACCCATTTTGGGTTTCCAAAGTTTGCCTTATGAACATTTTAGTCCTCGATGTTTCAATTGGACCAATTTAGTCCCCTTATTTTGGAAATGAATCAGTTTGGTCCTAACGTGACAGAAACCGTCAATTTAGACGAAATCCATTAACTGTGAGACACGTGGCACGCTGTGATGATGCCACATATCGATTTTCTGTTGAAATTGACGGTTTCCGTCAAGTTAGGTTCAAATTGGTTCATTTCCGAAACATGAGGGACTAAATTGGTTCAATTGAAACATCAGAGACTAAATTGGTTCATAAGGCAAACATTTGGGGATCAAATATGTTTTATTCCTTTATTACACCATTTTTTTTATTCAAGTTTATTACACTATGGAGGTTGCAAACTGGCGCTTTAGAACAAAGATAAGACAACACCTAGTTTTCAATTATCCAACGGTTATTATTTAAGATATAATAGGATGGGAAATGTAATGAATATAATGGAAAAGGAACATTAAAAGCAATCCTCAAGTTGCATAAAATAGTTGAAATCCAACGGCTTCTGATAATACCATGATTTGGTTCCAACTTCAAAAAGCAGAGCAGTTGAAGGTCTCCTTTCATGGAGCCTTGGCCTTCGGCTGCGATGGAAGCAACTACAGGGGAAGAAGTCCAAGAACTTTATTACTCCACACACGTATCTATATATAATGTTTATGCATTCATATTATATATATATATATTTATATATATTATAACTCAAAGGACATAGAGAAAGAAAATTCGATAAAACGGTAGAGTTTACCTGATAGCAAGATATGAGGGAGCTCACGAACCCGAACGCACCCGTGACCCGAGGAGTCACCTTCTTCGGAGCCAGCTGAAGCAACCCGATTGCTACCACCACGTCCATGGAGGCTTTAATGAGAGCCAGAGACCTCTCGTTCGATTTTTTAAGCTTGCTTCGATACGCATCGTTCTGTATATTATTTAAAATGTGTTGAGAAAAAACCGTTGAATCCAAGAATTTATGTTGCGAAATCCAACGGAGAAATGCAACGTATTTTTGAATTTGGCCTAGCTAGAGCAAAAACCTTTAATTGTTGATTCATGTAGAGATCTTTCTCCAACTTCTTCATAGTCATCGAAAGCCTTCCAATTTCACCGGCCTTGAGAGCAGTGAAAGTGAATGGTGAGAATCAGAAAAGTTACCAAAAAATATTTTTCTTAAAATTTACCAACTGAATCGTGGGTAGAACATACGTACCTCAACCAGTGTGGTGCAAACGGAAGAGCCCAACCAGCAGAAGAGAGAGATGCGTCCAAGATATTCCGAGCGTTCTTTGTTCTGAGATAGAAATCCTATTTATTCGAAGTGTTTTTTACAAGTACATAAATGCATTCAAATGGGATAGAATAGAATACCTCATAAATTCCTGTCCTGCCGAGCCACACGATTTGGTCCAAAAACAAGAAAGTGGAGAGGAGTGCATTTTTCGACTGCAATTAGGTAGTAAGTTACATAAAATAAGCCAACACATAACCAAAATTAAAACTGCAATGCGATTTAATTTTATACCTTTCCAAGCAATATCAGAGGAAGTGGTGTTCCGGGTGCAACAGGGCTGATGAGAGCGTTAAGATCATTGATAAACTATCACAAACACACAAAATACATAAAAACCGGTCAAGATTGTACAAATTCGGTCACAAAGTAGCAGTGCCCTTTATGAAATGCTAACCTTGAACAAACGAAAAACTTTTCGGGCCAAACTGGTCGTTTTGTCGACGTTTTGAGCGGTGCCGGGCTCCCCATTGCTCAAGTACTTCGAACCGTACTGTATTGCCCTGCAAATTTTGTCTCGGGTTTCGGCCTTGTTGAGGTAGAGGATTGCGAGAGCGAGCTCGGCTCGTGCGACGTCTAACGAGCTCATGTTTATGCGTGAAAGAAGAACCTGAAAATCTGAGAAATAAAACCAACTCAATCGCAATTTCGAAAAAGTGCTCTATGCAAGAGATGGTGATTCAATTCAATTTGGACATCAGAGAGATTTAATACATACGCGAGGGTCCAAAATTCAAGGCAAATCTAAATAGGAACAAAACTGTAAATAACAATCTGGAATTACAGACGATGCAAACATCTTACAAAATTTATGAATCCAGCTGCTATTTCTTGATATAATAACAAGTATCAAACTCTCAATCACATTACTTTCTATAAGAATGCTTGCTGCAGCTCACTAAACAAGATCGTTAACCAAAAAGCTCGACAGACTCCATACAAGCATATCATTGCACATATTCATCACTGAAGTTCTATTATCACCAATTTTCTTCTCAACAAAATTACGAATCGAATATCTAAAAATTATCTCAACGCGGCAATCCGAAAATATCGTAATCGGAGCCACGCGAAAGAAAAACCGATAGGAATCGTAAGATGACGATCATATAATCCGCAGCCGATTACAGAGAAAGCCAGACGACAGAGAGCGCACCTGAAACGTAATAAATGCTCGCGGTCACGCAAAACGCATTAGGGATTCGACGTGCTTATAAAAGGATTGCGGCGTAGATATCATTCTATATATATAGGTATACATGCAGAGAGGCGATTTGGTCACTGTGGGGATTTGTGCCTTTCTTGGTGTTCGCAATATTTTCTTTTTTTTTTTTCTTTTTTAATTTCTCTAGATATGTTATCTCGTCCGATAGCAGGCCCAATAAAATGTTTATGGGCCTCATTTAAAGAGGCCCATCAGTCTCTAAAGTTGTAGTTACGAGCCGTGAATAATTATTTATGTATTGAATTACATAAGTTCATCTCAACAATACGATCAAGTTCAAATATCGACAAAATTTGATTATGTCACAACCTAACTACTAAGTTCAACTAGCGAGCAAATTGAATCTTTCGATTATGTCTCAACCCTAACTTTAAGTAGAACTAATATTCTAACCTGTATATACTACCAAAAAATTGGATAGCAGTAAAGTTTATTCTATCCTACTTAATTTGGGTATAACCTAACTGAGTTAAAATTATTATGTATCACTCTCTTTATTTAGAGTATTAATCACCTCATTATCTTTTAAACGGAGACACGTGTTATAATTTTAATTCACTTGAATTATATCCCGGTGACCTCAGTATCTTTTAAACGGAGGCATGTCTCACAATTTTAATTCACTTGAATTATATCCCGGTGAGTAGGATATAATTATAAATGTAATCAAACTCAAATACTCCTAAGCCAACGGTCAAATAATCACGTAAATTCGAACCCATAAACCCCTTCAAATACTATTGCCCGACCAATTGACCTCATCCCATTATTCTTTTCCTTTCTTTCAAGTTTCACTTTCTATTTAAAAAATTGATAAATTCTAAAACATTTATAAATGGTAGTATTTTATTGCATGATGCATGTGTCTTTTATAAAGGTATTTGTGAAATATAGAAGGCTTACCAGACAAAGCAACTTAACTAGAAACACTCAAAATATTTCACAATTTACTGCCCTAACCCATGACATCAAATCCGAAAGATGGAAGAATCCAATTGAGAATACAATTAGCACAAGGAAACAATCATTTCTTCAGAAGACTTCAAAAATCAACAGAACTCAAACCTCTATAAATCGAAGATAACCACCAATCCATTACTGACAGAACAAGAAACAACACCAACGGATTTCAAGCACAGGTAGGAGAAGTAATGTAACAGCAACAGCAGATACTAAAGCTTTCAAATGGGGCCTTACAGTTTCAAGATCGAGCTCTTTCGCGCCGAACTGGTGAACGAGAACGGGAACGGCTGCGCGAAAAAAAATTTAATAATAAAACCGTGAACTAAGAAGCAAACACCATCGAATTACAAGATTATTACAAGAAGCATTGAACAACAAAGCACACAAAAGACGTTTGAATAAGATATTGGCTTAATTAGTTTTTTGGGCATGTATATTTGGTGGCAATTTTAGAACAAGTTTCGAAAAATTAAGGCAATTTGAACACATCTAAATTAAGAGTTGCAAGTTTAGGACTGTGAGTTTAAAAAAACAGCAATTTGGGACATTTAACGCAAGAATTTTAAAACTTAATGTCCCAATCTGCTTCAGATTGAACTTATTATCTTCAAAATGCTTCAATTTTAAAACTTACTGTCCTGAAACTGCAATTATTTAATTTGTGTCCGTAAATTGCTTCAATTTCGAAATCTGTTGTCTTGAAATTGTCGCCTCAATTTAAGTGTCCTTAGAATGTCAACCCACAAATATACAGGACTAAAAAAAATAATTAAGCCTATCGATATTACCTGCGATATCTTTCTCCGGTGGGGCTTGCATCTCCTCCATCACCAGGGCTTTTCTCCCTTTCAGATTTAGATTTTTCATAGTCGGGAGATCTTCTGCCATAACTGGGGCTTTCCTTTGCTTCCGATCTAGATTTTCCATAATTAGGGCTTCTCCTCCTTTCGGACCTCGAATTCCCATAATCGGGGCTTCCCCTTCTATCCGATCTTGATGTGGGGAGTGAGCCGTGTCCGTAATCTGGGCTCCCACGATCTCTACGATATGGGCTCGGAGACCTTCCACGTCGCCCATAGCCTCTCCCATCGGGCGATGAATCTCTGCCTCGTCTCTCGGGACTGTGCCCGTTTCTTCGCTCATCGTCATCTCTGATTGCGTACTCGACGGATATAACTCGATCCATGAACTTACTGTATTGAATTTGAAAAATGATACATGAAAGATGATGCATAAGTTGTTATTAGCATTTAAGATTCACAACAATTTCTTGAACAAATCACCAATTTCCCCTTACTACAGAATTTTCCAATCTGATGGGGTAAAACTTAGCACTAAAAAATGAATAACTTGCCCGGTAGGAGATATCATACAGCCATCGCATGATAAACTTTCTCGGGTATGGAGGCGATTGACGTAAAAGCTTTAGGATCATATTGAACAAGTGTAATGAGTAAACAAACCTCATATGAGTGGCTTCTAAAGCACGGGTGGCATCTTCCTGAGACTCAAATGACACGAAAGCAAAGTTCCTTCGAATCCTGACATTTGATATCTTCCCATAAGGTTCAAAATGCCTCTCAATGTCTCTGGTCCTCGTATCGATAGGATCGAAGTTGATAACAAACAATGTTTTTGAGGGTTTAGAACTGGCAGAAGATTTTCTGGAACTATCATGCTTTCGTCCACCACGCTCATCCTGATGATGAGCAAATTTAATTTTGGATGAGAGAGACAAAAATCAATTCCATGTGTAAAATAATATTAATGATCCAGCAAAATATACTAAGGAAACTCGCTGATACCTTAGTCCATTCAACACGAATTCGGCGCCCTTTTCGACCAAACTCTATATTGTCTAACCTCCGGATTGCATCCTCCGCATCGCGGTCATCTTCCATATACACAAAAGCAAAGCCTACAAAGGCAGAAAAAATTTGAACAAACAAAGTAGAAAGCTTAAGAAAGCAAGAACAATATGGCATAAAGAGGCCTCCAGTGGAGATGTAACTGCAAACTGTGTACTTGAATAAATTACCACCAAACCCTGCAAAGAAACTGGAAGAAAATAGAGTTCCATTTGAAGAATAAAAAAACAACACCTTCCACTTGATCCGGATTGAACATGGTATTATGTTGGAACATGTGGGAAATTGAACAGCAAATTCATGAGGAATGACAAAGGATGTGATCTCATGGAAGAATGGGTTGGTGGGGCCATGGCAGAGGAAATTGGTTCTTTCGTACAAACATAAGAGCATGTATCTTGGACACAAGCCATAAAATAAATGCAGAGAACCATCCATCGAGGAAGATCATGTAATATCCAAGAGATCCTGCGCCAAAGAAACTATTGAGCTTGGGGATTCACTTATCTATATATTTGCTTTTGTTTCTGAGAAAGCAAGCATGATATTATCCAATAGCAATTCAAATGCATCCTACTAAGTTGAATTTTAAGGACAACTATCTGCAGCAACCGCATGCCATAATAGGCCCCTTTCAAATGCTAATTTCATCCACGCTGCATCACTCAAGAGCAAGAGATGGTTAACAAAGGAAAACACACAATTGTTCATCTCCGTAATGATCCACTTCCTTTTTTCATCAGATGCAGTTTTACTCATAAACTTGCATTCTCAGAGCACAATCAGGACCAAACAATCTTTCATTTGATAAAAAATAGCAGTAGAACCCGCAATAATGACAACCAAAATATTAAGAAACGCAACCTTACCAGATTTCATATCCACCCTGTCAACCCTCCCGTATTTCTTGAAAAGACGTTCAACATCAGATTGGCGAGCATCAAAGTCCAAATTCCCACAAAATAGAGACTTCATATTCACAGTAGTTGCCTGCAGATTTAAAAATCCACAATATGTAAACCAATTGATATAGGCCAAGTTTAGCAGTATCTTATAACCAACTCGAAAAAAAATGACATGAAGAACACGAATCACACCTTCCAAAACAAAACGATTATTCTTCCGCACAATGATCGAATAACCCAATCAAGTTAAATCTGAAAGCCTGAGATGAAAATTATCGGATCTACGAAATCCAATCTACAACTAAGCAGTTCAGTGTGGACTTCAATCCTAAAAGAGCGAGAATATAGAGATGTTTTACCTCGCGAGCTTTTGCAACGGCGAAATTGATGTGCCGAAACCCTAATAGAGCCGTTCTTTGAATTCCGAACGCACACTAGCACAGCAGCGTTTCGCTCTAATTGATAGTGGGCTTTATTTGGGCCTTACCCCATTTGATTTAAGTACTAATAATCCAATTCGACGATTTTCCCTTTTCTTTTCATCGAGATTTTCCTTTTTATTTCATTTAATCATTTTTTGATTAAAAATTCCAACATTTTTTTTCCTGATACCAGGCTAAGGTTTGACAATTGGCAATAAGGGAAAAAATAAAATTCAATTTCCCCTATGGATCTGCCTCAACGAATCCACATTCTACACTTTCGTTCTTTTTACGCTCAAATATATTACTTAATAAATTGACACATCTGTTTTGTTTAATAAAGGGCAGTGACATCTTATAACTACAATCAAACGTTGTATTTGAACCCAAGACTTTGTGGTTATTGGGGACAGAACTGATTTTCAAAGGCCCCTTGAACTATTTAATTATTTTCAGAGAATCCACCATAACATGTAATGGCATAATATGATGGACATTAAAGAAATGTAGCACCAACACCTAATCACGTCGCAAAACGGGGAGAGACGTGATTAGAGGACAATTAACGCAGTTGAAGTAAGTGGCATTATTTTATTTTTAAATATATTTTATATGATTGTTGGAATTTATTAAAGGAATCTTTGCATAGTTATGAAAGGTACATACATCACTCGTTATCCACAATGTCAAAACTCAGGGTGCCATTATTAAGTTATTTATATAAGCAAGATATTATTTTTATATTGATAATACATGGATAATTACAAGTAGACGGTTTAAAATATGACACAATTATTATTTCAAAAATCTTATGCATTCCTGCTGTTGCGTTATTTTAACTAGTATATCTGTACATCCAACCAATGTGTGTGCAAAAAAAAATTACAAATAAAAATTAATAATGTGTAATTAAAAAAAATGATGACAATCAAATGGAGGATTTATTTGAATCATTCATCGATAATAAGTGGATAATAGGTAGATAGTTATGAGTGTAATAATTTTTTTTATTTTATGATTAAAATAAAAATGAATGAAAGATCAAATCAAACTTATCCGTTAGTTCATTAATTCTTTTCTTAATTATTAATTGTAGTTAAAATCTGATTAGCTAATTATGTTACACCAAAATTGACGATTTTTAAAGGATGCTGACACTTAATAAAAGAGTATAGATAAAACGTATCATAATTTGTATTATGTATTTTATACTATAATATAAATTATAATATATTAGTTCCATTGTAAGGGAACACTTGGTTCTCAGTCTCATCCATTTAATGGTGTCTTCTCTAAGTCCACTTACGGAGATGGAAAGGTTCCATTTTTTCGACAAAATCCCTTCTCTTCCCCCATTTTTTTCCTTACATGTTTTTATGTACTATTGATCTCTTTCGGAAACCTTGATTCGTATTTTTAAGGTTTTTTTTTTTGCGTTCATAGCCTGCGAAATGGCCGTCGTCCACCTAATTGGACTCTTGTTGCTTGGCATTTAGAGATGTGTTGCGTAATTATTGGCCTCCGTGTAATAATTCAACAGCTAATCTCTGTCTGTTGAGGGCTGCTATGTAATATTCGCTTCTCCTTGTTCTCCACAGTGATGGGATACTTCTTGCAGCAGAACTGTTTGTTGAAATGTCTCACCTAAAGTGAAATCTTGATCTAGGCATTCAATTTCTTTTCCTTTTTTTGGTGAATCGTATACCGTATTTTCCACTTATTGGCGTCGAAATCTTGAAAAAAAAAATAGCGAGGAAAAATACACAAATTAGGCCGAAAAATGAATCTTATAACAACGATTATAGGTTTCGGTATGTGCGCTACTTTCATCGTCTTTATCTGCGCCCGCCTCATCTGCGGGAGGCTTCGGAGGATCGAAGAGAACCACCGTATGTTCGAGATCGAATCTAGGATTGATCTCGAGATGGTACATACATATACCTACATGCATGCATATATATATATATATATATATATATATTTCATCATCTGATGTTTGTTAGCTGAAGTGGATAATGTCTTCTTACAGCAAGCCGAAGTTGGAAGAATAAACGGGCTCGAGCCCGTGGCAGTCTCTGCGATCCCGACCATGAAGTTCAGCCGCGGGGCTTTCGGTCCTACGGAGGACGCACAGTGAGTTTTATAACTACCATTCCCATTATTTCCATTGTAGTGAATTAGAATTGTTTTATTTAAATCGATCGTTTCATCCTAAAACCAATTGGTAATAGGAGGAGAGTAAATCTCTTTGATTTATTATATCTTGGGTCGGGTGGAGTTTGAGTTCGTACACGATATGTGACAAATAATCTTAACAAATTGCATCCGAAACGAGAATTGATTGTTGGGTATGATTTCGGTGCGTATGCATGTACATATTTATGTATAAATAATATATAATATATCGATAGTACACGAGAATGAAAATTATTGTCGAGGTTGGCGCTAGACGCAACGATTTATTGCCTCTCACTTCGTTTCTTTTCTCATGATGCGGCGACGAACTCTCATATAAATAGGCCAAATTATAGGAATCAACGGAGGAGAAAAAAATATTTGAACTCTAGTAATGATCAAAAGGTAACAGTTTTCATGAGAACCAAAAGATGTCGGTGTCTGAAGAACTAAATTGAGGGTGTCAATGAAACTTTCGTTTTTTTTTTAAAAAAAAAAAAGATGAGATACATCATTGTGTGGGTGTTATTGTCTCAGTATACATAAAAAGGTGGGCTCAATGCATCTTGTTCAGTGCGTAGCGACTATGTTCGCTCAGTAGCATTTCACTGCGGAAGATTCAAATGCTACAAGCTTCCATTGACTTATGAATTTGAATCTCGTTCATAAATTCCTATTTTTAATTTAATGTTTCCAACATTGTTAAGGTGCACCATATGCCTAGCTGAGTATCAAGAAAGGGAAGTACTAAGAATTATGCCTAAATGTGGCCACCACTTTCACCTCACATGCATAGACGTGTGGCTGAGGAAGCAATCGACTTGCCCGGTTTGTCGCCTCCCCGTAAAAGACCGCACGTCATCGACGGCTGCGGTGTCTCGATCTCTCGAGGCCGTCGACGGGAATTCTCAGACACGTGTTGATCTTTCGTTGGGAAGAAATGTCGATGTCAACGTAGCGAGGATTTCAGACATCGGTTGACACATTCGGGTTTCGGTTTTTTGACGTTGTTGAAAGGCTTTAGTCTCTGTTTGGTTTGAGGAATTATGTCGTAACAAAGTTGTTGCCTTTTAGGTTAGTTTGGATTTTTCTTTTTCTTCTTCAATTTAAGGGTGACACTTTCAGGATTTCGTGTCGGATGTGGAATAACTTTCGAAATTAAAGTAATTTAAGGACAGACTGCGTTGGGAACGTAATTGTGATTTTTTGGAATTGATTCTATTTTGAATATTGGCTTCATTTAAACTGCAACTCTGTAAGTTGAGTGCCATTGTAACTGCACTGCAGAATTTATTCCTAAACGAGTAACTCCGATGACACGTAGGGTTTATCCTCAAGTTGTTTGCCACGTGCGGGTCACGTAGAATTTCTAGCAAAAAATTACGTGCACCACATATTCATTGCGTCCTCAATTGCTTCAATTTTGAAAATCAATGTCCTTTAATTGCAAATTCCTTAAGTTTAGGTCTTGATTTAGGACTCAGTGTGTCCTTAATTTATTCAATTTTATAATTTAGTTGTATGAAATTGCAACTCAATAATTCTCCATCTTCAGTAGTGTCTTTACAGAGAAACCTCGAACAAATGGATGCGGAAACAGAGACCACATTAGCCACAGACTCCACACAACTAGAAACCCTAATCTCGTCTCTAGAACAAGCAGCCCACGTGGCCAAGAATCTCCGGCAGAAGCCCGCAAACCCGACCCATCTCATCCAGATACGCAAGGCACTCCGCGCGGCCCACGAGGAGCTCTCCCTGCACCTCAGCTCCGCCGAGGACGGCGGAGCCGGCGAGCCCATGCAGGTGGAGGGAGACGGCGGAAGCGTTGGGATTGAAATTGGGTATTCGCCGAGGGACGTCGATAGGGTCGAAGAGAGGATGAGGGAGGCCTTCTTTATTCAGAACAGCAGCAAGAGGCCCAAGAGGCGGCTGTCGCCGGCTGCCGCGGCGGAGGCTGAGGCGGAGAGTCGGAGCAGGTTGGCGGAGGACGGTCGCGGTGGGTCGAGGGAGGCTGAGAAGCTCAGGTCTTTAGATTTGATTTATCAGTTTCATGCTTGAGAAAGAAAAGAAAAAGGTTTTCAGATTCTTTATCGAAATCGAACTCAAATTTCTTCGAATACTCTGTTGCTAATTTCTTTCGTTCTGATTTTCTATATTATAATTTTATTGGTTAAATATATTTATAATCCGTCCCCGTTAAGATAAGAAAGATAATTTTAGTCTCGTAAATATAAAATTTGAAGACCCCTAAGGGCTTGACATAGCGGTTCGGTTCCTGACCTCTCAAATGAGAGGTCATGAGTTCGAATTCTCTAGGGACTTTGACTATCGTTATTTGTGAGATAGTGGGTCCCATGAATATAGAAGGATTAGTACAGTTGGAAGCCGTTGTTGTCCTATAGCCGACGATAAGGTTCAGATTCGATTCAGATCGGAAACTAGTTTAAGCATGGAGACTACGATAGGTAGCGTTGTGTGGGGATTATCTACCTGACCGAAAAAAAATATATCAAAATTGAAGCAATTTTAGTCCTGTTAAGTTAAGAACATCAATTTTATTCCCGTAATTATCAAAATTAAAGCAATTTTCGGACAGTTAATCCATAAACTTAATTGCAGTCCAGAATTTGATGCGAAGATGCCGACATGGGGTATTGTTTTACTAAAAAAAAATTATTATTTAATTAATTTTATTAATTAGGTTTATTGTTATTTATTCTTTTTACTTGTGAGGTGACACTTAATTAGAGGAGAGTGAAAATAATTTTGGTCTTAGTCGATAACCCTGGCGTCAAATTTCGGACTGAAATTAAGTTTTTCGATTAATTGTCCATAAAATTGCTTTAATTTTATTTGTTAAGGGACTAAAATTGTTACCATTAACTTGACAGAACTAAAATTACTTCAATTTTGATAATTATGACACTAAAATTGTTACCGTGAACTTGACGGGACTAAAAATACCAACCCCTCAATGATACGAGACCAAAAATACATTTAAGCCTTAAAATATTTTAGATTTATGACATGTCTTAAAATATCAAATAGTAATATGTTTTAACATTTATTTCGCATTCTAAGTGTGCTTCAACTCACTAACTCCAACTCAAATCTCTTGTTCGTCAAACGTTAGGATTTCGGAATCCGAATTTTAAAATGGAGCTCAAGCTCCAACTCATGAAGACCGTCGAGCTCGACCTCGAATTTTTTTATTAAAAAAATTAAAATATACCAAAAATAAAATAAAAATAATAAAGTACAAAATAAAATAAGGTCTTGAGTCGGCTTGCGATATTTCGATGATTGTTCATCGTTCGTCGAGCTCGGGCCGAGCTTTTTTCGAGCCACTCGTCGTTTGTTGAGCTGAGGCGCCTCATCGAGCTCGCGAGTCGGTTCGACTCATCTTTCACCCATAATAATTATTGTCGATATTATTGTTATTATTATTATTATTTCAAAAAAAGACTCACTTGTAGTCGAATTTCAAAATCATCAAACAACAAGTGTTTGAATTTCTCATCGGATTTGGACGAAATCGAAATCCAAATCCGAATGGTTGCCAAACAGGTGAATTGGAGGAAATTCAGAAAATTCAAATCGAAATCCCGAAATCCAAACGAAACATAAATCAATATCGATGAATTCATTTAGGGTGCGTTTGGATTCGTGTATTTGAATTGAAATCCGTGATTTCAAATTATAAATTTCAAAATCCTAATTTCAAATATAAATCCATTGTTTGGCAAACGTTAGGATTTCAGAATCTGGTAAAATGGAGCTCGAGCTCCAACTCATGAAGCTCGTCGAGCTCGACATCGAACTTTTTATAAAAAATTAAAATGTACAAAAATAAAACAAAAAACTAACAAAATAAAATAAGCTCGTGAGTCGGCTCGCGAGCTTTCGATCATCGTTCGTCGAGCTTAAGCCAAGCTATTTTCGAACCAACTCGACGTCTTATGTCGAGCTCGCGAACCGGCTCGACTAATCGTTTGTCGAGCTCGCGAGCCGGCTCGACTAATCGTTCATCGAGCTCGAGCCGAGCTTTTGTCCAGCCGGCTCGACTCGTCGTTCGTCGAGCTCGAGCCGCCTCATCGAGCACGCGAGTCGGCTCGACTCATCGTTCACTCATAATTGTTATTATTATTATTTACGAAAATCGTTACGGCAGGTTTGGATTTCGAAATCGGACCAGTTGTCGAATTTCAAATCCATCAAACAACAAAGGATTTGGATTCTCCTATGATTTGGATGGAATCGAAATTCAAATTCGAACGGTTGTCAAACGGATGGTTTGGATGATATTCGGATTTCAAATCGAAATCCACGAATCCAAACGGAGCATTAAAAACAATTGGTCCCAAATCCCGATCCACATAAAATATCCAACGCGAACAAACCCTAAAACTCGGGGAAAAAAAAAACGAAAACCCTAATTAACATCAGTCAAAGCCACTGAAAAGCGCCGGACACGGCAGCGTAGATCCAATGAGA
Organism: Linderniella brevidens; assembly: GCA_004919715.1. Classification (NCBI taxonomy): domain Eukaryota; kingdom Viridiplantae; phylum Streptophyta; class Magnoliopsida; order Lamiales; family Linderniaceae; genus Linderniella; species Linderniella brevidens. The sequence continues at coordinate 12,550,077 of SWDC01000147.1, read as the reverse complement.
TGCTGAACTATAACGTCGTGCGCAGTGGGCCTCTTCGAAGGATACGAATCGAGGCAATGGCCTATCATGTTGCAGAAATCTCGCGAGAAACCCCTAAGCTCCTCCTTCACTTTCCCAAAAAAGACACGACGACGACGGCGTCGACGAGGTTGTAATAAGCCGCCGCCGCCGCCGCAGCAGCAGCAGCCGCGTTCTATGCGTTCCTTACTCGGAAGCCTCTTGCTTTCGCCCACCTTCTTCACCAAATCATCGAGCATCCATTTTTCTTCGAACCTGATCAGGCTTCCGTACGCCAACTCAAGAGCCATAACCCCCACCAGCCATATATCGGTTCTCTGCGTCAGCCACTCTCCACCGCGCAGAGGAAGCCGTCGTGGGTTGTGAAGCGATTGAGGACTCCGGCGACGTTTGGGTGGTGCTTATTAGGAGATGATATTGACGCGTCGAGTTGGTTGATGAGCGCTTCATAGTGCAGTAGTGGTGAGAATCGACGCACAGGAGTAGTGGGTGACGCGTGCGGTGACGGGGGGGGGGGGGTTGACGTCATCGCCGTCGCCGTCGTCGATGTTGACTTTTTTCTTCACTGCGGCGTACACCAGATTGGAGCCGTCGCGTGAGCTGCCGATTTCTGCGAGCACGTGGTAGGAGACGCCCTTTTCTGCGTCGTCCAAAAAGACGATCGATGGTCGGCGAGGAAATTAGATCGGTGGTCTTAGGTCCATTTGTACGATCGACGAGAGGAGATTTCTATCGAATGTCACGAATAAAATACATTATTTATCAAAGAGGAACGATATATATATATATATATATAGAGAGAGAGAGATATAACGGCAGTGTGATTTTGAATGGGTCATGTATGATGATAATGCAAAAATCAAACTGAGTATAGTGAATAACAGCATTTCGAGTTAGATGTGGAATTAACTTTAAAAAATAAAGTAATTTAAGGTAGGGGTGAGCGCGGGTCGGGTATTTGACGGGTTCGGGTTATCGGGTCGGGTACCGACTAGGGCGAGTAGTAATTTTCCTACCCGACCCCGACCCTCCCGACAATCGGGTACCCGATTTTGTCGGGTACACGTGGGGTCGGGTATCGGGTACCCGATTTAAAATTAAATTATTTTTTTATTAATATTTTAGTAAGATTTATAATATTTATGATATTTTTTATATGTTTTTTCTCTTTGAAATTTTTTAATATGAGGAGAAATTATTAATTTTATATAATTCTTAATTATTTTATGACTATTAAAAATTAATTATACTATTTTTTCATAATTTTTAATTCATTGTCGGGTACCCTATCGGGTAATTCGGGTAGCATTTTGCTACCCGATACCCGACCCTACTTTTTAATGTTGGGTATCGGGTAGTACCCGATACCCAATATGTTTTCTAGAACCCGACCCGATCGGGTCGGGTACCCGATTCCCACCCCTAATTTAATTTAAGGGCACAACGCGTTGGGAACGTAATTGGCGTGTGTAATTGCTTCAATTTTGAATATTAGTTTCTTTCAAAATTGCAATTCTGTAAGTTAGATGCTTGTAACTGCACCGCAAAATTTATTCCGAAACGAGTAAAATTGACATGTAGGGTTCATCCTCAAGTTGTCTGCCACGTGCGGATCTGATCAGGTAGAAATTCTAGCAAAAAATTAAGTGGTAAATTAGGTACACCACTAACTCATTGTGTCCTCAATTGCTTCAATTTTAAAAATTAGTGTCTTTCAACTGCAACTCCTTTAAGTTTAGGTCTTGATTTAAAATTGGACTAAAAACTCTCAAGAATCAACATTTTTGCTGCTATCTACACTTAAAAACATTACCTTAAGCGTATCAACAAAAGCTCAAAGAGAGCTCATCAGTTATTACACAAAACAAAACGATCTCTTACAACTTCGAAAACTAACCGAACAGCAATTTTCGCCTGACGGATTTCGGAATCTTCGAGCCCGAGCCTTTCCTCTTAGCTCCGGGCGAACCGAAACCGTTGCATTGATCTCCTTTCGTCTCATCGGTCTCTTCTTCAACGGGGTTTTTCAACGATCGGTAGAACTCCGTAATACTCAGCTGAAAGCTTTGTGATGAGGATTGAGGAATCTCAGGCGATTTCTCACAGGCCGAGCCCGATTTCTTCTTTCGGGATTTCGCTTCTTTGAGTTCCTGTCAGATTATTACAAGTATACACAGTAGAAACTCTATAAATTAATGCTATCGGAAAAACCAAATTTTATTAATTAAAATAGTTATTAATTAATATATAAATTAATGATTATTTATTTATATATCAACTAATGAATTATTAATTTATAATAAATTTACAACCATCCTTCAAACTTCCCACTTAATCATTGTACTTGTATGCATGTCAAGTGAAATGGCTCAATTTGAAAGAAATATTCAACCTCCCACCCTTATTAGAGCGAGATTTAAGGTGACATGATTTAAGCAAAAAAACAAAAAAACAAAAGCCAAGTTAGTCTATTTTTATGAAATCTTCATAAACATGTTATGTAACAATATGTAACATATAAACAATTATCAATTTTTTTATATGGGGTCCATAGAAATTAATAAATTATAGAAGTTGTATTCCGAGTCTTGACCGAGCAAAAATATTATCTTAGACAGTTTATTAAATAATCGAGTATTAATTCAGCACGTTTTTTACTGTATAGCGGAGAGTAGAGGAGAGGAGAGGTTACCTTTTCCTTCAAAAACAGAGAAGTCTCCAGAGGAAATGCATTTCTTACAAGCTCCATGTCTTCATCGGTAGACAAAAAACAGCACCCATTTTCGTACCGTACTCTCGGGACCTCGGGATCTTCGAGCAAATCAATAAAATCCTCATTTTCTTCAGCAATTTCTTGTTCGGGTTCTTCGGGAGTTTCTCGAACCGTATTTCCCGGTTTCTTCCAGTTGACAACATAGGATTCGTGCCCGTATCTTCTCTTGATGCGATGGATGCCGTGAAACTCGTATTGCCCGTGCAACAACTTGTCGGTTTTTTTTCCCGAGGCCATTTCCCTCAGGTATATAGTTGACAGCATCGGGAGGAACCGTTGCCTTATGTATGATGGCTCCCAATTTTGCTGATAGGTCAAGTAATTCACGAGCAGCTCGGTTTGCGGGCTCGACCAACAAATGCACGGTTCGTCATCTGCAGCCCATGTGAACGAGAAAGTTCGAAACTTTAGCAAAAATTCTAAGGGAGAAGCGTGCTTTTTGGTGTCCCTTTGTTGTTATAATCTTGATTTAGAAGGAATTTACATGTTTATTTAATAACATAGATAAAATTTTCGAATAGGAAACTTACCGATCCCGTGATTGCTTCGGAGGTACATTTGTATGATTTCGTCATTCGGGAAGTTTTTCTCGGACGCGATTTTCTTGCATACCATAATCTGCCATTCTCTGTCCTTTTTCTTTCCTTCTTCTTGCATGTACTGGAAATTAGGAGGAAAAAATTGTGCTGAGATTAATACCAAACCTGAATAAATAACGGCTACATTATTTTTTTAGCCATGTATGTTTGGGGAAGTGGCATTTTAAGGACACTGGAATTAGGAAGTGTCGGTTTTAAAGCAATTTGAAGACATGTATATTAAATGTCGCAATTTGTGGGACAATGGACAATAAGTTTCAAAATTGAAGACAATAAGTTTCAACACTGAACCAATTTGACGACAGTAAATTTCAAATTTCTGGCACTAATGTTCCTCGAATTCCTTAAAACTTATTGTCCTAAAATTGCAATTTTCAACATACTTGTCCTCAACCTGCTTCAATTTTCAAATCTAGTGTCCTAAAATTGCAACCCTTTAATTTGTGTCCTTATAACGCCACCAGCCCTAACAGACAAGACCGAAAATAATCAAGCCATAAATAAATCGAGGTATAATTAAGAAAAAAATTGTAAAAAATAAAATAAAAAGAGAGCAAGACTTACAACGCCACATGACAAGCACTGGCACCTAAATCCCGCCGGTTTTCGCAGGCAACTCTCACCGATCGTCGAATCGCAATGCTCGCAAGAAAACTTAACGTGCGCCTTTTTGTTCCCGGGGTGGCCGCAGTGAGAGCAATGAGGTGATTTCCCGTTTTTCGGCAATTTTTCATCGGTGGCTTCATGATATTTTCTTCCAATTTCACGCAACCTGAGTAATCATACCATAAAATTTGACTTCATTCGTGATTTACTGTAATAAGAAATAACAAAATGAGGCCATTAAAAAGGAGAAACCTGCTTAAGATTTCGTATTCGGGGTATTGCTTGACGAATCGAACAGCGGTGTCAATCCCGATCCCGTATATACCTTTCATGTCGTGATCGTTGCCAACCAACAAAGAGATGGCTATCAAGTGCTCTCTTTTGATCCCGAGACCAGCTTCTATATCGGAAATATTGTAGCATTCGAATGGGTCCTGCCCAAAAATATGATTTTTAAGATCGAAATAATTTTTCGATCGGGAAATACCTTGTAATTGTATTTTTCACTCAAAAAAAAAAAAATCCAAGAAAATAGGATTTCTTGCAGGGAAAAACAGCAAAATAAGACTGAAATAAGGGATCACTCACTTTCGAGTTGGGCACGATTCTCTTGATTACGCACTGTGCTCCGTAAAGAAACGCGTCGCTATCAGCGGTGATGCAAGCGTCGACGAAGCCTTCTCTGTTCAACTGGGCACAAAGGGCTTCGGCTTCTGCTTTGGCTGTGAGAATCGGTATTCCCATGATTCGAAGGAGTTCCTGTAATAAAACATTTTGGAGATATCCACAAGCAACTAATCAAGGATATATTATTACATGGAGAACTTATGGAGCAAATTAGGTTTAAATTTTACAGTCAAAAAGCCATTTTTTTCACCGGAAATCAAATGAAACTATGATACTCACCACGCATTCTTGGACGCATTTTCTAAACAACCCGTTCCTTTTCGAGGGAGTAACCTCCTCTTTCTTTGCCACGTTGGAAACATCGATTCCCGATGACCTGAAGAAACGAATCATCCTTGCCTGAGATTTCAACGGCGATGGGGTGCCATCCACCACGAAAACAGGGTATGCTCCGAACTGCAATAATTTTTAGGGAAATGGCCTCGGTCCAAATGGGTTTTAAAGAAATAGCCTCGAAATGTGCAAAGACTATTATACCCTTACTAACCAGAAACATAGTAACGGGATGCGGTTAAAATAAACGCGAGGCATCTAAAGAGGGACGGGTGGGGTGCGGAACAATAGTTGTGCAGTCAGTCATCCATGTAATAGATAGCGGGTTGAAATCCTTATTACAACAATTTTTTTTTACATCGAGTTCTCATTAATATAACGGGAAGCTGAGAACCCGTTATATTGATGAGAACTCACTGTGACAATATGGGTTATTCTCATCTATATAATGAATCCTCATTAATTTAACATATCTGAGAACTCGTTATATAGCTGAGAACCCACTGTGTCGGTTATACGGCGGCTTCTCATGAAGAGCCATTATATAGCTACAAAAATACCCATAAAATTAAGACCATTGACTAAAAAAGACCGGTGAACGTGGCTATTTTTCAAGCCTAAACACCCCTATTTTGTCTAACGGTCGACATACTTAAAAAACACGAAATTTACACTAATCGAGGGACACAAAAGGATCACTAGTTTCCCAATTCGAACAAGAGAAAGGAGGGGAAGAAAAAAAAGGGTATAAAATCTCTACCTTCGAGAAGAGATTAACAGTCCTGAAGAACATCAAGCGTATGTGGGGCTTTCGAGCGTATCCCTTGATCGCCGTCTCGTGCTGCACGATCCAGTACGAAAGGTCCACGGCGACGCGCTTGTTCCTCAAGAAATCGAACCCTTCGCAGCGCGCGTGGGGCTTCAGCAGATCCCAGAAGTTTCCTCCGACGCCCATCGCCGATTTTAGGCTCAGAACGGAGGAGCTTTTCCTCTTTTCTGGAATTCTTTTTTATTCTTTTCAGATTACAGCGGTGGAGTGGGAAGAGAAGAAGTGTTTTAAGGCCGTTTTCATATGGGATTTAAGTGGGCCGAATAATATTTCAGCCCAATATGAGATTTATATATATATATATATATATATTTAGTTGATTTGATTAACGGAATATTTTATCACACGGTTGATCGACGTTATTGTGGAAGTTGTTACAATTTGCCGCGATAAAATCTCCGTTGATACAACGTATTTTGAGATTTTCGAGAGAAAAAATAATCGGCCACTAACGGTGTCTACGAGGGCAAAAATGGGAATTTCGGAAGAAGTCGGTGTAATGGACATCCTACGGTGGAGATCCTTTCGTGGAGGATGAATCTAAGCCGTTGGATCTTCCCTTTATCCCCATGCACGAACACACGGCCGCCTACCGTCGACGACGGTTCATCGGCGACTCATCGGCCCAAGATTAACGACGACGGCGGATTCAAAATGAAAGAGCGGAAGAAAAGAGACCCCTTTAGGGTTTGAAACAATTAGGGTTTTTCATCAATTGATAGCAACAGAAATCTTTACTAAAAAGAAAACAAAAAAAAGGCACAAAAAACGTAAAACTACGAATCATCAAGATTCAAGCCTCATCATCGTCATCAAAGCAAAAGCGCAGTCATCACCATCGCTCTTCAACAAAGCTATTAGGGTTTTTCATCAATTGATAGCAACATAAATCATCATTCTTTCTTCAGCAAGCTATAGAACTCCCCAACATCGACCTCACACCGATCGAAGATCCTATTACTCGCAAGAAGAATCGCCACCGTGGGCCTCTTCCTCGGGTCCCACTCCAAGCACTTAGCCACCGCAACCTCAAACTCCTCCGAGAAAACCCTCCGGTGAAAAACCCTATCGAACTTCTCGCGAACCCAAGAATGAAACCCCGGGCCCTTGTAGTTAGCCACGCGTTCCCTCCTCGGGAGCCTCTTGGTCCTAGCGATCCTCTTCGTGAAAGAATCCAACTCCTCTCTACGCCTAAACCGAAGCTCACCGTAGGCGAGCTCGAGGGCCGTGTAGCCTATGGACCAAACATCGGAGCCCTCGTACGGTTCGTACCTGTACCAAAACACCTCGGGTGCCACCACCGCCACGAGAGGGAGGCGACGTGGCGTGAGGATCTCGGGATCGTTGTCTGAAAACCCTAGTTTCAGTTGTGGGACCTCTTGCAAGAAAATGTTGGAGGCGCTTGTGGCTCCACGGAAGTTGCCTTGGAGGTGGAGGACTTGTAGCTCGGTGAGGGCTGCCTTTAGGGCCATCACGATGAAGCGTTCTTCGAGCCCGTTGGGGAAGTTCGAAGCCATTATCGTTCGTAGGGATCTCTCTGCAGCCATTGATGGGAATTGGCAGCGGAGGGAGAGAGAGAGGTGAAAAGGTTTTTTTTTTCTTCTTTTTTCTTTTCCTGGTTGGGTTCCTGATGAAATGTGGGAGAGATAAACTGAAGGGTGAAGTGAGTTGAAGAGATGATATATATATATATATATATATAGGTAGATATTTATAAATGTATAGAAATCAAGAAAATTGGAATTCCAAACCGTCAAGAGCGTGGGGAATTTTATTTTTTTTTCGGATGAAGAACGTGGGGATATTTAAGTTGCGGTTAAACTAGCAATTTCTCAAAAATAAATAAATAGATGAATAAATGAATAACTATAATATCTTTTGACGAATAGTATGTTGAGTAGATTTTAATGTAAAGTTTGTTATGTAAATAATAACTTCAATATTTTCCGAGCCGAGGGATCATATGCTTCTTCATTGCTCGACTTTACTATTTTCTTGCTCGGAATTTTTGCCTTATTACGAAAATATGTTATTCGGCAATTACTCTAATCTAACGAAATAACGTCAATAAAGTGTGCCGAAAAAAAATAGAGAGAATTTTTTATGGCAATCGACTGATTCAGCAATCATTAGGTTTCGTCATCAATTGATAGCAATTAGAAACAACAACAAAAAAAATCTTTAGAAAAAGGTGAAAAAAAAATAAAAGAGTAAAAAACAAGAACCAAATATAATTTTTCAACAAGCCGTATAATTCAAGAAAAACTTCAATTCCAAACCGTCGAGAACATGGGATTTTTAAGTTGCGAAAATGGAATTGAATAAGTAGATAAATAATATCTTCTGGCGATCAACAAATTGCGAAAACTGAAAGCACTTTTTAAGTAAGTGAATGTTTACTTCGTGATAATAATATTCTTCTATTTTTTTCAGAGCCGACGGAGATGCTTCATTATTGCTCGAAAAAAAAAATTTGAGAGAATTTTATGGCAATCGAAGGTTCAGCAATCATTAGGGTTTCCTCAATTCATAGCACCACCAACAAAATCATTAGAAAAATATAAAAAAAAAAACCCTAAAGAACCAAACGAACTCATCAAAGCACACACATTCACTCTCTCGTCACCAAGCCATAGAACTCCCCAACATCAGCCCCACACTTGGCAAACACATCGCTCTCAAGAAGCTCCACCGCACTCGGCCTCCTCGACGGGTCCCACGCCAAGCACCGAGCCACCATCACCTCGAACCCTCTCGAGAAAACCCTACGGTGACGAACCCGATCGTACCTATCGCGGACCCAAGAAAAAAACCCGCCCTTGTAATAACGCATGTGCTCCCTCCTCGGGAGCCTCTTGATCTTATTCACCGTCTTCACCATCAAATCCAAAGCCTCTCTGCTCCGAAACCTAAGCCCACCGTAAGCCAACTCAAGGGCAACAATGCCCATCAGCCAAATATCAGAAGCTTGAGAGACTTGGTGCTCGTTCTTGAAAACCTCGGGAGCCACGTCCATCAAGAGGGGAAGATGAGGAGATCGTAGCTGATCTTGGCTGCCACCGGAGGTGTTCGATTCTTGGGAGGAATCGGAAAACCCTATTTTGATTTGTGGCTCCTCCTTCAAGAAAATGTTGCCTGCGCTTACGGTTCCGTGAATTTGGCCCTGCGAGTGAAGAGCCGAGAGCTCGGTGAGGGTTTCCCTTAGGGCCATGATGATGAAGTTCTCTTGGATCCCTTCGGGGAAGTTCCTTGCCATTATCGATCTTAGAGATCTCTGCGCCATATATGGAGATGAAGTCGCAGAGAAATGGCGGTTATTTTTCTTGAAGAATGTTGGGAGGGTTTTGTGAGTTGAGGGGACGGGTGAAATGGGTTCGAAGAGATTATTATATATACATATATATATATATATATATATATACATACGTGGAAGAATTCAAGAAAAAGGGGATAGCGGGAGGTTTTAGAGTTGCGGTTGACCAATAATTTCTTTAAATTAAATAATAAATATATAAATTTTGGATAAAGGCTAATTTGGTCCGTCAATTATAAGCCTAAATCAGTTTTAGTCCCTCGAAAACACACCTCATTAATATAAGTCCCTCAGTTTTTAGCCGTTAAATTAATTTAAGTCCTTTCCGTTAACTTTGGCCGGATTGATCATTAAAAGTAACGGAATTTTAGTCCTTTCAGTCAACTTCGAGGGACTAAAACTGATAAGACATATAAGTAAGGGAACAAATTAGTAATTATCCCTATAAATTTAACCGATATATAATGGATTACGTTCCACGAATTGCAAAACTAAAACGAAAAGATTAATGTTGCGAACGATATTACGTAAAATGACACGGTTTGCTGCGGATAATAAAGTAAGAAACAATTTTAAGTAGTACATAACGAAAATATATAAATGTGTGATATATGTACGTTTTTTTAAATAGAAATTGTGTTTTAAGGAGAATACATTACGATTAAAATTTCCGCAGCTCGTTCATGATGATATCTCCCTTCTCATTTTAAACTCTTTTTTAAGTTGAGATTTTCGATTTAAATAATTTGAAGTTGTGGAGATTGGTATTCAGGAGAGCATCTATGAATCGGGAATCGGAAAATAATTCCTTATTTTCTCATATGGTCTAAATATACATTGTTGACCTATATATATACAAAGGACTTCAGCTATATATCTACTTGACAGCTGGCGCCAACTAGCCATCTATATACACAGGAAAACTATATAATTAACTAACTAAAAGATTAATCAAATGAACTCCAAAGCATGCTTGAATATCTCGTAGGGCAGTGTCTTCGATCATGGATCTCTCATCAGCAGTAAGTGTCTGAAGTTGAGTTGAATCATCATATTTGTTCAGAAGCTACATCGCCTTTTCCAGCCTTGCATTGCCTAATTGAGAGTGCCACTGATTTATTTAATAAATTTGTGAATTATTCTATTTCATGGAAAATAGATTATTTGTTGTGTATGCTACTGAGTTCTTGTACAATCGGCTCCATTATTTCTTCCTTTTTAGTCTATAATTTCCTAATTAGGTCTTGAGGTAGTGACACTACTTTTATTCGTTTGTCTGTTCTCCCTCCCTACAATATATATAAGTCATATTCTTTTTAGCCTATACCTTTCCGTATAAAGTAAATATATAATATTTCCCATAAGTCTTTATTTAATATCTAATTTAATTCACTTTTTACCCTTTTCTAATTCTATTCAGTTGACAGTTTAAAATTGCATCCTTTAGATTAATATACTACCATTATATTAATTGGCAAAATTATAAGATTAAGTCACTAAGTATACACGTTTTCGTTTTTGGGTCATTATGTTTGATAATTGCAGAAGTAGGTCACTAACTTTGTATGCCAAAACAATTTTGGGTCATGTTTTCAATTTTAGGCCACTAAGTATATATTTTTCGATTTTGGGTCACTAACTATACATGTTTCAATTTTGGGTCATTTTGTTTACAAAGTTATTTACCAAATGAGTGGAACTTGTTGCATGCTGTTACAAAGCATGAGTTAATTCAACATACGAAATGTTGCAGCAACAAAAGAGCATAATGAAATGATTTCGAGTTTTGAGTTTTAGGGTGTGCGTGTGACTCCAGATGATGGTGGTTCGTGTTTTGAGTTTTAGGGCGTGCGTTTGTTATGATTTCTTTGCCATTTTATGTAATGATAATAGTATACAACATCTGACGTCTAAAATCGGAGGCAAACGAAATGATCAAACAAAAAAAGTTCTATTCGTGCTTATAACTCTATTGATTGTAACGGAAGTTCTATCCATGCCATTTGAGTAATATCTGTTTTATTTCTCTTCTCATATGTGAAAAAAACAGAGATAGTCTGCGCGGGAAAAAACAGCATCTCGATTCTGATGATGCCCACAAGCCACACGTCAGATTTGCTCGTGAGCCACTCGTGCGGGAGACACTTGACAGATTTCTTGAACGGGCAATCCCGAGGGTGAAAGGATCCCCATTCTTCTTATAGACAAGGAGACTGCAAAAGGTTCCACTCACTTACTGAAGAGAAATGTACAAGAACGGTAACTCCTTAGGTGACAGTCACGCGAAAATCATCTCCGTAATCTCTCAGCTCACAAACTCATTCTATCACCAGTAATGCGTGGTGATCTCTCGGGTCTCGCAACAATGCAATTAAGCTGAAACGACACGTATCGTGTTCATGAGTGCACCATTACTGTATCTCGTCCACCATCACCATAGTCTGCGAAAGAGTGTCTTGATGAAAATATAATGTGTCATGATTGTAGAATATTGGTGTTAGGTATGTTATACATATATGATAAGATATGATACATATTATTATATATGCCTATGCGTGTGTATATAAGGTGACATGTACTCCCGATACCATTCAACAAGGTAAAAGACTAAACGTGTAAAAAAATTGTTACTCGTTATTATCTCACATAATATATTCAATTTTCTAAACGAATTACGCATCTCCTTAAACCTTAATATTATAACATTGTGTCTTTCTGTTCTTTACCATTTAGCTTTTTCTGATGTGCTTCTCATCTACAACCCGACTTCATTCAAGGGTATAATGCACGTAAATTACGCTGTTTTTTATTCCTATCACTTTGTACGTATGATGTTTGCTTCTATTTGATAAACTATATGTTCTTTTATAATGTCAGAGTTGAAGGTATGTTTTAAGCTTTACTATGATACATTAGAAACTATATAAATTAATATGCTTGAGACCACCAAAATTTATTAATTAAAAGAGTTATTATTAATCGATACGTTAATAATTATTAATTTATATATTAAATAATATTTTACTAATTTATAATGAAATGTTCATTTTTCAAACACCTTTCAAACTTTCATTTGATTATCATACCATGTGTATGTATCAAATGAATTGCTCAATTTGACAATATTATTTAATCTTCTACCTTACTAGAGACAAGATCATTTACACACAAAAAATACAATTTCGGTATGTAATCATGTGTTTAAGGTTTTTCCAACTAGTGTCCAAATTTCAGTTTCAATATGTGGCATTTAAGATTTTCCAACTGGTATCCAAACTATTTTTCAGTTTCGATAGTTACCCATATATTTAAGTCTTTTCCTTTTGGTGTTCAAATAAATTGATCATTTACTATGTATTGATTACGTTTTATATATAATATAGATTGCAGTAAAAAAGTCAGCATCCGCCATTGCCTCGATCACTTGATAAATCATGAGCAACTGCTCAATTTATTTGGACATCAACTCGAAAAGCCTTAAGCACATGGACAACTACCAGAATTGAAAAATAGTTTGTAGACCAATTGAAAAAGCCTTAAACACATGAGTATCTGCATAGACTTGAAAATAGTTTGGGCACCAACTGTAGAAAAGTAAAACACAGAGCTACCAACCAAAATTCTCTTAAAATTTTATATAGCATATTAGGATTATTAATTTATATTTTATATCAGACCTATGCAATTCTTAAAAATGTATTATCTTATAATTTTGGTGAATTTATTAATTAATACGTTATTCCCGAGTCGGGACCAGGTAAAAATAGTATCTTAAAGAATTTATTAAATAATCGAATATTAATTTATCGAGTTTCTATCGTGTAAATCTGTATGGAGGCAATAAGCGTAAATTAACTCTCTATTTTCATTTTCGCTCGATGAATGATGATTGATGCAAACATTGAATAATTTAAAATTTGACAATCTTGTCACTAATCATCGTCAATCATGACTTTCTCCATATTATTTCCGGCATTACTATTTTTGGCACAAGGATTAAAAGCAACATAAAAAAACCAAGTAAAACTTGCGAATTTTAAGATTCTAAAAACCAAGGGACAGAGTCAAAAAAGTTTTAAATTTCGAATCAAGTAGAAAAATATATATATATTTTGATAGATTTTCTATTTTTCAGCAAAGCGCTTTCTCTCTAGACGCCTATATATAATCGATTTAGGGCTAACAAATAAGCATAACCTATCATAAAATCTCTCCCTTTAGCTCGCATTGTTCTCTCACAAGGTTTCCTAAAACTAGTGAAATCTCCATCAGTGTTCGCGAGGGATATCAGTCAATCGAAATCGCTACCTATATTGTTCTCTTCGAGTTCTAGTTTGAGAAGTTGTTGGATCAAGGTGAGTTTTATCGTGGTTAATAAAGTTACGATGTCTGAAATCAATTATCGGTGGGTCACTCCGTATCCTGGATTTATACAGCGGATCCGACTATCTTCTTTCTGTTCTGGCTTTCGATGTTCGTGGCTGGATCCATAAAATTCGAATCGTTTTTAGTTTGATTCGAATTACGATGAAAAGGGAAGAAGATATCTGGAGTTGTTCATATTGTCTCTTATAATCTTGATTCTCCGTCTGATCGGCGCTGGTCGTGTCATTAGTTAGTGTTTCTTCTAGCCTCTGTTTAGTCCGAATCAGGCTGATAATTTTGTTTTCGGGGCCACGTTTGAAGAATTTCTGTATTCAGTAGAGTTTAAAATTTAGGAATTTGGATCTTGATGGGTTTTTTGGATCTGCTTGGCCCTGATCTCTCTTGGCTGTGTTATGGAGTTTTGAATACCTTTTCGTCCATGTTGATCTTCGAAGTTAGTTGGGAGATCTCCAAGATTTCGATCATTATTGGGCTTGATTGGAAGTACTATGAAGATGGACAGAGAAGATCGATTAAGCTGTTTCGGTTTTCTGATATATCTACGGTATTTGTGTCTTCTGTATAGTACTACACGATGAAGGTTGTTGCACAGAAGAGAATTCACGTGATCAACAGACTCGGAGGGAAGCAGAGCAACCCGAAAAGTTGCATTTATTGGCTTGAAGGGAGGTGCACGCGAAATCCATGCAAATTCAGCCATCAGTTGTCACCGCCAAAAACTCCAATAAAGCAACGGCTGCAGTACAAAGAATCTGTTAGTGCACCGAATTTTTCGAGGAAAAACACGTGGAAGCATCCGAATTATGAGGAATTGAAGAAGAGCAATTTTTCGAGGAGAGGAAAACAAGGACCTTCTACTTCCAGTAGTAGCAGTAAGAGCAGCCCTGATATTTGCGTTAAGTTGGATGACAAAATACCGATGGTATCCACTGAGAGGGACGGAGTAGCCCAAGAAACCCTTTTGAAGAACAAAAGATCTAATTATATTGGTGAAGAAATTTCAGTGAAGGTGTGCGAAGAGGCTACAGACAACGGTGTCGATGGAGAGAAGTGCAAAGATTTGCAATTCTCAGGCTCTGGATTTGCCATGTTGGCAAAGTTGGAAGGGCACAACGAGGTAATATTTCTATTTAATTGAGACATTCAAAAATTTTTAAGCTTTTATTATATTAATTTACTAAACTATTGTGTTATATATACTATTTTTGTTAGGCTATTACTGGAATTTCCCTCCCATCTGGCTGTGACAAGTTATATTCTGGTGGCAAGGACAAATCTCTCCGGGCTTGGGACTGTAATAGTGGTCAGGTATTATTTAATATTTGATTGATAGTGCCCTCATATTTCTTCGAAACATATGGTTATTTATCGAAGTTTCTTGCTTGTCAGTGTGTTGGTTCTATGAGCCTTGATGGTGAATTAGGCAGCATAATAAGTGAAGGTCCTTGGGTATTCGTTGGATTGCCCAATGCTGTGAAGGTATGCGTTTCTCATGTTTTCGCGGGTTTTCGCGTCAATATTTATACGGGAAATCGCTATTTTCTTTGAAAACATAATTTCATTTCTTGTTTTATTTCCTGTACATTATATAGGCATGGAACCTTCGAAAACATACCGATGTTACCCTAAATCAACTGTTTGGGCAAGTCAATTGCATGGCTTCAGAGAATGGTGTTTTATACGCCGGAACGGAGGTAAAAATATGCGAAACCCTTTGCATTCGAGTCCATTATCTCCTGCTCAAGAAAATGTTTTAAGATTTTTTTTTTCAGAAAATAACCTTTTATTGTTTAATGCCTTCTACAGCATGGAACGTTGTTGGTGTGGAAGTGGAATGATGAGACAATCATACCCGAGCCCACCACAGTATTAAAGGAACACAATGGTGCTGTGTGTTCGCTCGTGTTGGGAGCCGGTGCACTCTTTTCTGGTTCAAAGGATTGTACTGTAAAGGTATAGTTTTTGTGTCCAAAGTTAACAATTTTAGCCTCTTCATCGTTCATTGTCATTTGATAATTCATTTTAAACTGAAGTTTTCGAATCTAATCACGCGGAGTTACATCGCCGTATTTTACCATACTGTATTAGTCCCTGCCTTACTCCATCAAGAATGCATTCGAGAAATATTTGTTTTATTCATTAGATTTGTGATTTGTTTTTCTCTTCTCAGATGTGGAACAGAGATAGTTTGCAGTGTATGCAAACGTTGTACGGTCATGAAAGTACGGTCACGTCCCTCCTTTGCTGGGACCGATATTTGTTAACTGGCTCCCTAGACAGCACAATTAAGGTTCGATTTTTTTTTTCACTTATTACGTAACGAAACATGTTATACTTCTGATTCTTGCAGCTGCTATATATATGTTGACATCTCTCCATTTCATTCGATAGGTGTGGGGTGCTAATGAAGCTGGAAACTTGGAGGTTTACTACGAGAGAAAAGATGATTACGTAAGTGCCTAACGTTTTTTTTTCAAGCGAAAGTTTACTAATAACGATGAATTTATAGAGGCTAAAGAGTGGCTGGTAACATTCAACCATCTAGAGGAAAGAAAGCTCTCGCAAATAAAGAAATGAACACAAGCCAAAAGATAAAGAAACAAATAAATCCCAAATAAAGAACCTACTATCAAATCAGCCTGATACTAAAAAAAATGGCTATTAAGTTAGATCTACATTACCCTTCACTAACATCACTTAATTTTGCTGATTTTGTGGGTTAATTCCAATTTCCCTATGAGCCTTATTGATCACTTGATATGATTTATGGTGTTTTAGGGTGTGATTGCTATGTTTGGGATGCCAAGCTCAGACAAGAAGCCGATTTTGCTGTGTTCATATAAAGACAGCTCCGTGAGATTATACGAGTTACCTACGTGAGTACCGTTGTTTCTTGAATATCTTGCAATTTGTCTTTAATTTTTTTAAGGTGGATTAATTATGATTCGATTTTCAGATTTTCCGAAAGAGGAAGAATATCCTCAAAGAACGAAGTACAAGTGATCGAAGCTGCCGGCGTGGACGGGCTCTTTTTCTCCAGCGATGAGAGTGGGGAGATTACAGTGTGGAAGATGATTTAGGACACACAGAAGAAGAAGTTTCATTTATGGTCTTTTTGAGCTTGAATACACAAGGTTTGGTAGATGGATGCTCTATTTTTGGTAATTAATATTATTCAGAAGTTGAAAATCGATATATTCTTTTGCTCGATTGATTTATATATATATATATATAATAGGGATAATTACACCAACACCTCCTGTAGTATCTCTCAATTACACTTACACCCCCTTCAGTTTAATCAAACCTTATACTAAGATCTCTTCATCCTATTTTGGATTGCAATTTAATAATTCGGACATCCAAATTTACCGTTAGTGGCTATATTTCGTAAAATAAATATATTTAAGCGGGTTTATATATTATACATAAATATTTAAAGGGTCTGAAAGATGATTTGTAGAAACGAAAAATGAAAATTCACATGATATGCCAGATATATTGATTTAATTAAATATTCTAAAATATACATTTCGACCACTTAAATATTGATGCATTCCATATAAATCATGCTTAAACATTTTTATTTTATCAAATATAGCCACTAACGGTAAATTTAGATGCACGTATTATTAAATTAAAGTCCAAAATAGGATGAATGGGTCTTAGTGTAAGTTTTGGTTAAACTATAGGGGTGTAAGTGTAATTATTATAGTCAGAGAAGGTATACATGTAATTAAGTAATACCATAGGGGTATTGGTGTAGTTATCCCTATATAATATTTAATCACCTTTAATGCGGTCCCCTACCACGTAAACTGTCCAAGGTTTTCTAAAATTCTTAGCCCACATTCTTAAAATTGCCAAAAGGGTTCGTGAAAACCCAAAGTATTGGCCATAAAAAGGCAAAAAATATGCTAAACAAGTGTCTGTTTTGTAACTTCGAATACTTCATTATTTATTGTATTATATTTACTGTCTCAACAAAGTAAACAAAATCAATATTGTAATGGGTCTCCTTTTTTGGGATTCCAAAACATGTAATGGTGTGAACTTACTAAAAAAAATAGCTTCTCGATAATCAATTTTATGGGCCTTTTGAGTTTTCTAACCATTTGCCGTGTTTTGATTATTTTTTCTCTCACCGGGACCATTTTGCTTTTAATGGTTTGAAGAACAATCTGATTTGTTGCTCTTAATTCAATCAAAGTATATTTAGGTGACTAATGAAAAGTTAAGATCGTGGTTTAGGTCAGAAAAATATTTTTTTAATGTAATAATTTAATCTGGTGATTGGGTTACAGTTGTCTAACATATACTCAACTCAATTAGAGGTAGGCGCCGGATCGGTGTTTGTTGGATTGGTTATTTGGTGTTGGATTCGGGCTCACCGCCACATTGTTCGGCCTCAGGTACTTATATTACTTTTTTACCATACATTTCAATTCAATTCAATTTGATTATCTTTTTGTCTCTATTTTAAATATGGTTAAATTAATTTTTTTCTATAAAACTCTACAATTATGTATTTTTTTGAGGTATAATACGTGTCGTGTCATCTTATAGATTTTTAAGCAGGAAAACCAAGAATCATTATTCCTCAAAACTACCAATAAATTTTGTATGATTTTCCAAAAATAACGAACTGAATCTTTTACCAACCATTAATAAAAGATTCCCAGATGGAAAAAAAAGAAGCATTGACCACATATTAAATTGGGTACTATGTACATAAAAGAAAAAAGAAAAAGAAAAAGTCATCGTGGTTGATTAACACTGGTCATTCAACTAACATTTTCCACGTTTGAATGACCGAAGAGGACAACACAAAAAGGTGATATTTATGAATGGAGGAACACTTTTTTTTTATTTTAAAATTATCTCATAATTTTGATATTGTAGCCTTTTACATTATATAACGAAGTCATACATACACGTTGAGGTAATTTGTGCCACGAATAATATAATAATAGAGATGTAGACTTTGATTTTTTTTTCTTTTTTTGGTTTGTCAATAGTTATGTCCACCCAAAGCAGCTGTAGTATCAACACCCAACTAAGTTTAGTGTAAGTTGAACTTAAGCATCATTGTTCCCTATGGAACGAAATGGAATAATTCTTATACTTGTATATGTTCTAAGTTCACAGAGACTATATAATAGTTAAGTAGTACAAGTTCGATTGAACAATTGACATGGGAATAAATATGACTTGATTTTAGGGGAGCCAAAAAGATTAATTGGGCAAAATAAGAAAGAAATAATCGAGTGGGCGCACATACGTGAAGGGCTCATTTAAGGAAAATTGAAATCTATGGACAACCTTTTAGGGCATTTGGTCCCATGCGAATACGACTCTCATCATTTAGTCTTATCACCTATTTTCATTTAATTCGAAATTAAATTCTTGGGGAAAAAAGCTATTTGTTTACGAATTCTTATTGGCTCCTTGGGGAAAATTGCTCAGAAGCTGACACACTTTCAACGTACAGACGCCCACGTTTGATTCCAATTTCTTGGGTATGTATGTCTGATTTTAATGTATTGTAAAACATGCAAGAGCTCTAATCGTGTATTTACATATTTGAAGCTTATTTACAACAATATATTCACAATAATAATGTAATAGATATTTGATATGCATCCAATATGGGTCAAATAGCATGTAGCAAAACAAGGGTTTTTTGGTTAATTTTCTTTTGCCCTTTCTACTTTTCTCTTTTTTGGCATGTAAGAATAATTTTTTCAATCATTATTATCTCCACACTCACTATTTTTTTTTCCAGTCAGGTAGGTATCCCCACACAACGCCACCATAGTCCCCACACTCTGGCTAGGTTCGGTCTGAATCGAATCCGAACCTCATCGCCAGCTATAGGACGACTACGGCTTCCAGCGGGACTAATCATTCATGGTTCATGAGACCTACCCCAGAATCCCATAAACAACGATAGTCAAGGTCCCTAGCGAATTCGAACCCCTGACCTCCCGCTTGAGAGGTCAGGAACCGAACCGCTAGGTCAAGCCCTTGGGGGTTCCACACTCACTATATTCACCTCAGTAGAATCTGAATTTCATTGTTGGCCACCGATCCCAATTCTAACGAGACTAATCCTATTGATCTCTACGTATTGTACCAAGCCACAACAAACATAAATCGTTTTATTTAACCAAATCTAGGTGAGGGCTTTTTTTCATATTTTTTTTTCTTTGTACATGAAACATATATGTGCCATTATGTACGAACTTAGTGAATGCTTTACCCTTTTTTTTCCTTGTTGGGGGTTTTAAGAGGTGAGTCATAGGATATGTACTATGTAGTAAAAGACTAAAATTACCATTTTGGTGCAAGAATGTCCGTACAGAAGTATTTACTAGCAATGACTCCACCACACCCAACTCTTGTGGTTCTCACACAGTTGTGCGTGTGTGTCAACTGCACAATAATAAATCATCATCTGACTTGTTCCTTCCCTTATTTAGACCTCTTTCACTTCTCACCTGCATCTAAAAGTCTCTCTGAGATTTTTTCCATTTTTGTAAGCAAACACATCCCTCAGATTTCTCAATTTGCAGTTTCCATCATTTTCATGTCACCCCTTTTGGCATAAATCTCAGAAAGAAAAAAAGGGTCTTCTTTGCCACATATATCACATCAAGATATAATTAAAGCCCTTCTTCTGTTAATTTATCATTTTAGATTTTTTTTTCTTCTGCATCTAATACTTCCTCTCTTTCCTTTGGATCTAGAGAGAGAGAAATGGTTCGGGGGAAAACTCAGATGCGGCGCATAGAGAACGCCACGAGTAGGCAGGTGACCTTCTCGAAGAGGAGAAACGGTCTCCTGAAGAAGGCTTTCGAGCTTTCGGTCCTCTGCGATGCTGAGGTGGCACTCATCGTCTTCTCTCCGAGGGGGAAGCTCTACGAGTTTGCTAGCTCAAGGTACGCATACAACACACACACACACACACACAACACGCACTGATGTGTGTGTTTGATAAACATATTTTTTTAGTACTCCAAATCTGTATCATAAGCCTTGTCTTGTGGATTCTTACATCATGATGGGGTTAATAGGATTTACTTTCTTGTGCTTTTTATTCTTGATGTTCACATGTTATAAATAATTTCAAAAGGTTTTCTTTTTATGGGGTTGTTTCTAAGATTATTTGATTCCGTGAATAGATCACATATGTGTGGTTATTTGTCATGAACATGTGTACTTCTTGAGTGAAGTGCTTTGGAACATCAAGATTTGCCCCTAATGAACATTGATCCAATGATGTTTTAAGTCTAATCTATTTTCATCTATGGCCTTTCTTCTGTAAATCTAGGGTTATGGGGTCGTTTTATAAGAGATCTTAGACACACACAACACTAATATAAGCTCAACTAAAGCTAATAATGAAACTGATTCACAATAAAAATGTAGTGTATTCTAATTCGAAAATGATATATATATATATATTATGTGGTCTATAGAGCGAGTAAGAACATGGATTTAAAGAAGGGTAAGAGGTAGTAAGTCGTCAAAAAATATAGTACAAAGACTGTCTGAAATCAAGAGGCCAGTGCACTTGTTGACTTGTTCCCCCTTGCCTTGATGATTATATCAATGCTTCAGGAATCTTTTTGTACGGCAAATGCTTGCATGGCTCGTTGGTGAACAAGAAAAGTTTTTATCTTTTTTTTTTCCTGTTTCACGGATTTGAAAGATAATATCAGGAAGAATGAAAAAAAAAAGAAAAAAGAAAATCAAAATGTTTGCAAAGATCTGTTTCTGAACTAGGCCTTGAGTGTCTCTAGAGTAGGAAAGCACAAGATTGAGCATATCCGCCAATTTTGGTCTTACTTTAGTCTATCAAACTCAATTCCAATGTCCATTGGATAAAAAAGTTGTGACATGCATATATATACAAAGCTTAATTAGTGGGCAACTCTATCAATTGAGAAAATTAGTCGAAACCCCACTTAGGTATGAATAATTGAGCGATTTTATATCCCAACAACTGGTATCA
This sequence comes from Linderniella brevidens, assembly GCA_004919715.1. Lineage (NCBI taxonomy): Eukaryota > Viridiplantae > Streptophyta > Magnoliopsida > Lamiales > Linderniaceae > Linderniella > Linderniella brevidens. The sequence continues at coordinate 12,528,576 of SWDC01000147.1, read as the reverse complement.
GGTGAGATCCTAACCTAGCTGTTCTACTCAGATGGAGCGTGCATATTGTGTTGAATGCTGAGCAGAGAGAATGTCGATTCAGTTTGGTGTCTTGTGCCAAAAAGTTTTCTTGACATTAACGGTGGTCCAACGGAATTGTGGTTGAAATGATTATTGTTAAAAGGACGGACATATTTGGTGGTCTTGTGATTGAGGGAAGGTTTCCTGGGTTGTCAAACCCAAGCCCAATATGGTTAGGTAAAAAAATCGTGACACGCGTATAACCTAAGTGTGATATTCCATCTCTTTGTAAATAACAAAATCTCCACTTATGACTTATATGTTGGGCTTCTGAATATGGACTGCGAGAATTTTATCTCTCAATGTATATATGCATACATTGTTTTGACAAAAAAATTTGAGGGCATTGTCTTCTTTTTTACGTGCTCCCTATTGCGCATCAAAGAATTCTCTATTGCTTTCTCTTTCTCAAGAATTAAGGCTGTGTTTGGTTTAAGGAAATTAGTGTGGAAAAGAAAATTGAAGAGAAAATGGTTTTCATAAGTTTTTCTTTCGTTTTCCTCACTATTTGGTGAAGAAATTAGTTTTCCTTAGTTTTAAGTGTAAACTCAAGCTAGATTTTCTTTTCTTTTCTTTTCCTTATCTATTTCTTCAATCAACCAAACATAAAAACTAGTTTTCCTTTTCCATTTCATTTTCTTTTCCCTACTAATTTCCACGAACCCAACACACCCTAAATATCAAGGGATCATCATCATGTTTGCTAGTTCATTTTTCTTTTCACATGGACCTTTTCATCATATCCTTCCATAATTTCTTGATCTATAAATGTGAAATGAGACTAAATATAAATATTGTCTTGCTTCCCCGTATAAAATATGGATGTGCTCAGCATGCCGGAGACTATTCGCCGGTACCAAAAGCACGCGAGCGTTGTCAGAGCGAAAAACGCTCCCGAAGATACCGAAAACGATGTGCAGCATCTGAAGCATGAGACTGCAGATTTGATGAAGAAGATCGAGAATCTCCAAAGCTCGAAAAGGTGAGAAAACCTTACACATATATATATATTTATATAAGACATGAATTATTAGCTTTTTGTGATCTTTTACAGACACACACACATATATATATATATATATATTTATGGAAAAATTATAAAATTAGGTCACTAAGTATCCAAGTTTTTATTTTTGGGTCACTATGTTTGATAATTGCAAAAGTAGGTCACTAACTTTGTATGTCAAAACAATTTTGGGTCATATTTTCAATTCTAGGTCACTAAGTTTATATTTTTCGATTTTGGGTCGGGTCACTAAGTATATACATTTTTTAATTTCGGGTCACTCATTTGGTAACTAGCTTTGTAAACTTAGTGACCCAAAAATGAAAAATGTATACTTAGTGACCCAAAATCGAAAAAATATATACTTAGTGACCTAAAATTGAAAACATGACCCAAAATTGTTTTGACATACAAAGTTAGTGACCTACTTTTGCAATTATCAAACATAGTGACCCAAAAACAAAAACTTGGATACTTAGTGACCTAATTTTATAATTTTGCCTATATTTATTAAGATATGAATTATTAGCATTGTGTGATCTTATATATATATAATGGATTGTAGGAAACTCCTTGGAGAAGGATTGGGAGAGTGCACCATTGAAGAGCTTCAAGACCTGGAAAAACAGTTGGAGCTTAGCGTTAGTACGATCCGAGCAAGAAAGGTGAGACATCTTAAAATTATTATTATTATTATTATTATTATTATTATTATTATTATTATTATTATTATTATTATTAATAAGGTTGAAACTCTTCACTTGAGAAGCCATGAACACTTCATAATATGTGTCTGTTCAAGTGAAGCTCTTTTTGGCTTCGAAAGACGATTGATATATTCCGTGAGAGGGAGCAATATTGTCTTTTAATGAAAGCCTCGAAAAAATATATTCACCATATCATTTGCATTCCCATAAGGACTCAATATATAAATCAACGATAGTACACTATTCGTGTATAGATTTGTATATAGTTTGGTGTTTTAACATTTGTTATACTGTTTTATCCTTTATCTATGTTATGAAAAGATTTTTTATTTCAGATTTTGAGCTGAAAATCGTTATGTTGTGCTAGCTATTTTATAACATGGTATCAGAGTGGATTTGATCTGCGTGTTATCACGCTTCTTTGACTCACCGCCACCCGATTTGATATTTTCACGTGTTAGGCTTTGAGATTATTTGTCCCATATCGGGCAATTAACTTCACCCGATCAAAGAGGCCCATCCTCCTCTCACCAATTGGTTTTAGGAAGAAACCTTCAATTTAAAATATAGGAAAAATTATAAGATTAGGTCATTAAGTATACATGTTTTCGTTTTTTGGTCACTATGTTTGATAATTGCAAAAGTATGTCACTAACTTTATAGGTCAAAACAATTTTGGGTCATGTTTCCAATTTTAGGTCACTAAGTATATATGTTTTTCGATTTTGGTTCACTAAGTATACAATTTTTCAATTTTGGGTCACTCATTTGGTAAATAACTTTGTAAACATAGTGACCCAAAATTGAAACATGTATACTTAGTGACCCAAAATCGAAAAATATATATTTAGTGACCTAAAATTAAAAAAACGACCCAAACTTATTTTAACATACAAAGTTAGTGACATACTTTTTGCAATTATAAAACATAGTGACCCAAAAACGAAAATATGTATACTTAGTGTCCTAATTTTGCCTAAAATATACATAGTAACTCTCGAAATTCTTTCTTGCATGTCACGAGTCTTTCTTCCTGTGAACAGATTCAAGTCTTCAAGGAGCAGATTCGTCGACTGAAGGAGAAGGAAGCCGCGCTAGCTGCGGAAAATGCTATGCTTCTCGAGAAGGTTGGTATACATTTTTTTTCGTAAATTTAACTATCGATAATAGAAAAATAAAATAATCGTAATCTCTCTATATTACGATTTCATTGTAGTTTGGGCTCAAAGCAACACAAGTAGAAGTAGCAAACGAAGAGAGAACAGTGACGCCACATGCGTCTACTTCGGCGGAGACGAGTGAGATTTCGTCGGACGTTGAAACTGATTTGTTCATTGGACTGCCTGAGACGAGGAATAAGCGACCGAGCAAAAAATGATATATATTATTACATATACGTGAATATATATTTAATATATTTATATACATGCATGCATGTGTATGACTATGATGAATATAATTTATACTCCGGTATTTTCTACGTCGGTTCTGTAAAATGGCAGGTCGTATGCCTTTTTTTAAATTATTTTCTGTTGAGATTCTCATGGAACTATATTATTATCATCATAAATGAAAATTATAACATTATATTACTGAACGGCTCATATTTATTTTTAATGGTATCTAAATAAAAAAGCACACAACCTAGAGCTAGATTATTCCAAAAATTCAATATGATAATATGTACTTCGGCAATAATACCTTTACTCCGATAAACGTGCGGATATATTGACTAAGAAGATTAAATGAGATTTTTTTGCAAAGAAATTAGAGAAGCCCTAGATTATGGAAAGAAGTTCGTTGAGAAGTTTCCTGACTTAAAAGACAATAGCTTTAAATCAACGATAATTATAAATTTTTTTTAAAAAATAAAGCAACGAAAAGAAATGAAAAATTCATTGCTCGAATAACCGAAGACACTGTCCCAATAGATAAAGTCACGAGACATACATAGTTGGGAATTAATCTCGTTGTAAACTGGGTTTAAAAACTATGACAACGTTGCGTGGAGATACCTCCGACAACAAGAAAAGAATATATACGCACAAATATTTATAGCGATAAGAAGGATTAATGCCAAAGCTTTCATTAATTTACCAGTCAGTACACGTGCATTAAACAAAATTAATATTAAAATACATATATAAATATATATGCAGATAACATAGACGCCATGTCCATAATTCCCAACACATTTCCCAGAAAGTGAACAACTGAAAAACATATATATATATATATATATATATATATATATATATATATATATATATACTGCAAAGTACTAACTGGGAATATAGGGCTCGAAAAGCCTAGCACAAGGATTAGGATCGTGGTGCATAATCTCCGCAGCTCGCTCGAATTCTTCCCGCAAAACCCTAATGCTGAATTTATCGACAACCCTACCGAGGTCATGCGACACCTCGAACGGATCCTCGATGCATATCAAGTGGCGGTCGTTGCCCACTCTCCTCGTCCAATCTTTCACTCTCTTGCTGCAAACCGATTAACAAAAAGAAATATAAAGTTTTTTTTTTTTTTGGGTTCTATAAGGCGATTATCTATACTATATATAATTGGTGAGGGTGGGTTAAAAATTGTCAATTGGTACTCAACTGTGATGACAACTTTACATTTTGCTTTATTACGAGTACGTCCACACAATCAGTTTTACCAATTTATTAGCCTTTACTTTTTGTATTTGTTTCAAGGGGAACTTACACTTTAATACCTATTAGAACAAAATTTGTCAATTCAGTTCCTTGTCAGAATTTCTTTATATGTAGGTCTAGCAGAATAAAGTTTTTACACATAGGTCCCATTTGCCGAAGGTACATATAAGACGTTTAGGTACCATAAAGAAACGTAGTGTGGTATATAATAGAGTGAAAATGTGCATACTAAAACAAACAAAATGTACATCATATAAGGACCTTAGGTACCATAAAAAACGCATTTTGGTATCATACACATACGTAAAGGAGTGAAAAAATGTACTCTAGGCCAAATGGTTACCTATGTTTAAAAAAAATTTCCTACTAGGTAGCTGCATATAAAATTTACATGACAGGGGACTGAATTGATATTTTTTTATACAAAGAGGTAATTTTTTGTAGTTTCACCTTGTTTCAATTTATATCCAAAAAATCAATTTATTTGCATGCTCAAAACTAATATTTAAAATCGAAATTAGAAGTAGAGTGTGTGCGATTTGTTACCTGAGTGTGGTTCCTGTACGAATAGATATGACGTCGGAGGCGTAATCGTGGCAGTAAGCCCAATAGTGGAAGAAGGCCCAAACCAATTCAGCGATGCTCTCTCCGTTTTGGGCGCCGAAGTTACGGAGATTCTCGACTTCGTCGTAGAAAGCGCATTCGACGCGGTCTATGGTTGTATAGTAAGTGGCCTTCATTGCCTGCCGAGGAATAAAAAAAATAGAGTCGTAAGACGTAATTTCTCAAGAAACAGAAACAAAATGACTTTTAGTACTTTTTTCGTCCCGTAATTTAAGGGTAGCACTTTTTGCAACTGCCAACTTAGGATGTTTTAATTTAAGGACGCTAACTTTCAAAATTGGAGCAATTTTGAGGACAAAATGCGTCGGAAACCTAGTCTTTTGGCCGGAATTTTGAGACGTGGTTCGCACATGCCGTATAATTTGAGGATAAATCCTACTTGGCAGTTTCGGGGCACCAAAGTTACGGGATTGCAATTTAAAAACACTAACTTTCAAAAGTAAATAATTTTCGACGAATTGTGTCCTTAAATTGCTTAAATTTTGAAAGTGAGTGTCCTTAAATTACAACATCCTAAGTTGGGTGTCGTAAAATTCCCCCCTTTCCCCTAAATTATGGGACGGAAGAGGTAGTTAAACCCATAACATAACAGCAGATGACTTCTAACAACTAACAAGAATAAGAAGTAGAAGAAAGATAAAAGCTTAGCAACAACCGATACCTGTAAGCAAGGAAGAATAGCTGGTCTTCGCCGCTGTAAGAAATGAATGCACATCAACACATACCTGTAAGAAAAGAAAAGTAAAAAAGAGCAAAGAATTTCATACATCAGACGAAAGAGATAAACCCGCGTACAAAAAAAATTGAGTGGGGTCAAGAGGAACGTACGCGTAACTCGAGAGAGTTCCCTGATACGTCTCATTAATCCCCCGTGACTTCGCCCAGTGCTTCACGATAAACGCCAACTGTCTAAGCCTCGAATCTATCCGAGCGTAATCCCGAAGCAACTTAGTGTTCACAACGGCGAGCACGTTGTTTATACAAATGTCACACGATATTCCCGTGATTGGATCCATGAGCTTCACTATGGGAACTCTAGCACGAGTAAGTGCCTATAGACAAGAGAACACAAGAAATCAATATTCCCTTATCATCAACACTAGGGATAATACTATAAGGGCATGCTCTGGATTAGACCAGATAGGATAAATAATAACTCATTTACTTCTGTTTGGTTTCTTTTTTTTCCAGCCCGAGATTAATAGAAAGCCCACATGGGCTCGACTATAAATAGTCTGAGTAAAATGGGTGTGACAAGATAAAACGGGATTGATTATAAATAATTTATCACGGGCCTTCATATGGGGCTTATAACAAAACACTGCCTAAGCACGTGCAAAATGAAAAGATAAGCAAAAAAAGAAGGCACTGAGCTGTATTTTAACCTGCACGTTTTGCAGATTTTCTGATTGTAGTATATCAGCAAGCCTCAGCAAGACCTCTGCCTTATCGTGGTCCCCGAGCTTCATTGCAAGGCAAACGTCAATATCACTCTTTGAGAAGTCGAATGAGTTCGCGCACGAGCCATAGAGGTGCAACCGCGCCTCGGGCCACTCTCTGGTGACCACCTTCTCCAGTAATGTCAGTAGCTGCTTTTGCTTGATCTTTTCTTCTTCAGGGGGAATCAATGACTCGAACAGAGCTAAGAAGGGTCCGTTGAGCCTGTTTATATCTCTTCTGCATAGAGATTGGCTCTTCATGATTCTCATCCTTTGGCCCATTATCCATTTGCCCCTGGTATCGGATCTGTAATCCTGAGCGTAGAAGTAGTGGAAGAGGTGAGCAACTGAGAAAGTGATGTCAACACAAAGAATATAATCTTCAAAACAGCATAAAGGATCCAAAATGCAGTTAATGGAATCAAAAAGTGCACACACAATCTTTCACAACCAACATGGAACAGATGTGTTCTTACAACAATTAGAAAGCATATTCTATCACTACTGGAGTCAGATTCTTAAATGTGAGCAATATATACAGTGTAACCATGGAATATCAATGCAAACCTCAAACAATAATTTAGCCATGTTTATGAATATGATGCAGTAACGAATAAACAATTCACCCAAAATCTTCATGCAATCCACAAAATCGAATACCGAATCGAAACAGCCAACAAAAGAAGCATGCAAACACGGTAGAGTCCCCATAAACAAGCAAACAAGGATCGAGCACAAAACAAACACAAACCTTGTCACGATGAAACTTCTTTTCGCCCTTTTCAGTAGCTTCATCGAGCACCAACGAGCCAACAAGATGTTCTTCCAAATCATCAACCTCATCATTAAGTGCCGCAACCGACTCTTCCGCGTTGCTATTCGAGCCCGAAGCATCACTAACTCTGTGCGAGACATGCTGAGTAGTAGACCATAAACTTTTATTTGCAGTAACCTCGCCCTTATTTTCATGGGCAGCAGTCGCTTTAACTCCAAACCCCGGCGGAGGAGCCCTGTAATTCCCATTATACCCTTCCTTCCTACGATAATTACTAAGATCACCTTCACTACCCCCAAACCCAGCACTTCTCTCCCTCTCATTCACAAATCCGTCATCAATCCGATCCACGCCAAAACTACGTTTCAAACTCCCAACAATGTCTCCCCCACTCACATTCACAGAGCCAAAAACGATATTTTTCGGATCCAATTGATGTCTACCGACATTATCCACCGCAGGTCCTCCGTGAAAACCTGCTCTGCCCAATTCAGCGACATCCGACTGAAATATCGCGCGATTCGGCGCATATCCGGGCGGAAACTGGTAGTTAGGGTTTAAATTAGGGCTTTGGTGTCGGAAGAAATTATGCTGCGCCAACGGCGGGGGAGCACGGTAGGGCAAATCGAAGGCGTTGGAGGAGAAATAAGAAGAGTTGGGATGAGTGAATTTTGGTACTGAAGGCCCCACTGCTGCGACGGCGGGGTCGTCGGGATAGGCGTGCTGCGGTGGGTTGGCTGAGGAAGAGGCTTTGCGGAGGAGCTGGAGGAGGAACTCGCCGCCGTCTAAAGGTGGCGCGTCGCTTCCTCTGCTGTCCATGGCGTGCGTGGGATGGATAGCGCTTTCAGAGTTCGGAAGGTGTTTTTTGATTAGATTTTGATTTCTTTTTTTTTTTAACTTTCCTTTCGGGGTTTGTAAACTACGGGGCTTTTAAAAAAATGGCCCTTGACTGGGTCAATTTTAAAAAAATGGCCTCGTTGACGATTTTTTTTGGTCAATAGCCCTCACTTTGTTTAAACGTTAACCATATTAACTAATTCTCATACTTAACTCATTAAAATAAAAAAATAAAAAGAAAAACGAAAAAATGGCTTCAATAACTGACTGAAAACAGAACATGGGTCCATCTCCCTCTTTAACCATAACCATACAATCGATATGAATGCATTATCTTCTCCATTTTAAAGAACAAAGGGTAACAACACATACCTCTCTCACAAACCTAAAGCGACGCGAGCTGTTCTCTTCGTTTAGTGCCGGAAAACAACTTTTCAAACCAAGAAAACAGCAAGCATTTCAGCATATTTACCAGTAAGCATTCGTTACATGAAAACTGCAATTTTAACGTCGAAAATGGTGAATTTCCAGTCCATTACCCCCTAAAATGTATGGGTTATTTATTAGATAACGTGTACTAGCCAGAGTAGCGATGTTTCAGTGGTTATTACGAGAAATCGGACCTGAAAATACATATTCTGAGGTCTACTGTTCGTGCATGGGACCCCTGCGTGCGAGTACCATGCGATATAGGTGCGTGTACCGTGAGATATAGGTGCGGGTACCATACGCCCAGTGTGCGGGTACCATGCGCTTGGTGTGAGGGTACCCTGCACCAGTGTGCGGTACCCTGCGCCAGTGTGCGGGTACCATGCGCCCAGTGTGCGGGTACCATGCGCTTGTGTGAGGGTACCCTGCGCCAGTGTGCGGGTACCCTGCGCCAGTGTGCGGGTACCCTGCGCCCAGTGTGCGGGTACCATGCGCTTGTGTGAGGGTACCCTGCGCCAGTGTGCGGGTAGCATGCGCCAGTGCGCGGGTCCCCTGCGTTGTGTGCGGGTACCGTGATCCCATGTTCGGGATCCATGCGCTGAAGATCATATATAAGCACGATATATGACGAGAATCGTTTTCTAAACAGTAACATTGCATAATATTGCAGGTGTTCAAAATGACAATTACCAACATTGTATTTCAATTCGACGGTCGGTGGTTAATCGGCGAGGACAATATCTCGACTTGGTCTCCTGCGTCAAATTGTAGCTGGCATTCAATTTTGGTGGATGAGGACGCATGCACGTTAGAAGACGTAAAGGAGCAAATTGTATCCGTGTTAGCGTTTCGCAACGACAATGCGAGGCTAACACTAAGCTATATGCCAAATGTACCCTATAGTTATCCGAGGCCCATATACATCGATAACGACTATGCTCTACGTGCGTACTTGGGTTTTGGTGGCCCTCAATCGAGACCCGTGATTCATGTCGAGGTGGTGGAATGTGCGCTTGTGGCTCCGTCGGACGCATTTGCTGGTTCTTCTAGTAATAATACCGGGCTCATAGCCGATTGCGATGAAAATGCGCAAATCGAACCGTTTGAGGGTCTTGAAGATATCGCTGGACCGTCTGGGGGTAGGGATTACTCGGGTTGGCATTCGAATGAAAATGAAGATGAGGCAATTGAAAACACTGACGAGTCGGAAGAGGAATTCGTAGCCCGTGATCACAATGACGATATAGATCGAAACCCGGTAGAAGAGGCTGCCGATGGTACTTTTGCATTTCCGGACGGTTCAAGCCTACACGTTGGGCAGCAGTTTCGTGATAAGGCGGAAGTTATCGAGGAAATATCTAAAATCGCGTTGGCTGCGTCGTTCGAGTGCAAATTAGTAAAGTCGAACAAGACTTTGTATGTAGTAAGATGTGCGATGGAGCAATGTTCGTGGCGCTTTCGAGCTGCAAAAGATAGAGATTCCCCTTTTTTCTCGGTACGGACATATTGCGGCACACACATGCGGCGTGTCTCATCGACGTCGAAGTCATCGTCAAGGAACTTCATCGGTTGTGTCTAGGATGCTTCTTGACAATTTTAGCGGGCCTAAAGACATTCCCGCGCCAAAGGCTATCATGTCTATGATGCAAAATAGAGGGGTGAATGTTTCTTATTACAAGGCTTGGAAGGGGAAGAATATCGCTACGGAGGAGTTGGTCGGTAACGGGGACGATTGTTACGCGTTGATCCCGGCGTATTTGGAGGCCGTGAAGCAAATGAACGCCGGAAGTGTCACGGATTGGGAGATGGACGAGGAAAACAGATTTAAATATCTGTTTTTGGCATACGGTGCATGCATAGCGGGATTTGCTTTCATGCGTAAGGTAATTTCTATCGACGCCACCTTTTTAAAGGGAAAATATAAAGGGGTGATGCTTGTTGCTACGGCGCAAGACGGCGATTACCACCAATATCCTATCGCATGGGGTATTGCGAGCACCGAATCTACCGAATCTTGGTCATGGTTCTTAACGAGATTGAAACGGATCGTGGCCGATTCAAATGACCTCGTCATAATTTCTGACAGACATGGCGGGATAAAGACAGCCGTACCGGCAGTTTTCCCAAATGCGTTTCACGGGTTCTGTGCGTGGCATATTCAACAAAATATAAAGACCCGTATGAAGGAGAAAGGTGCGTGTGCGTTATTCCTTAATATTGCGTACGCCTACAAGACGAGCGATTGCGATCGATTGTTGGAAACGCTAAAGGAACGGTACGAAAACGTGCATAAGTATCTTCAGGATGGTACGAAGGCAAAATGGACGAGATCGTATTGCCCGAGAACGAGGTACAACATCATGACCACAAACGGCTCGGAATCGATAAATGCCGCTCTACGCGCGGATAGAGAGCTTCCCCTCATAGGATTGTTGGATTCGATACAACGTTTGACAACTAGTTGGTTTAGTAAGCATCGACGAACTTGCGAAGCTTCGATGACAGCCAATGTTACGTCATTTACGCCGAAGGTCGAGTCAATCCTACGGTCTCACTACATAAATTCTCAAAATCTACACGTCTCGGAAATTGGCATTCAACGGTATAATGTATACGGGCATGGAGTCAACGAGGTGGTCGATATCGAGACGAAGTCATGTAGTTGTAAGATGTTTGATATCGATCGTATCCCGTGTGCGCACGCCATTGCGGCTTGTGGACACGCTAATGTAGGGGTATATTCGCTAGTCCATGCGTATTACAGCTTGGAGACATGGAAATCAGCGTACGAGGGTACCATATGGCCTGTGACCGAGCGCGTTGAAGGAATTGTTAATATGTTACCACCACTCATTGACCCAAAACGTGGAAGAGCACAAAAAAATAGAATGCCATCCGTCGGAGAATTTGGTAGGAGGGGTTAAATCCTATGAGTTTGATTTGTACAGGTGTAATTTATATGGAAATTCGATATGTTGTAATGTTTGGTATGCATTGCGTGCGGGTACCGTGCCTAAGTGTGCGGGTACCATGCGCATTCTGTGCGGGTACCGTGCCTGAGTGTGCGGGTACCGCGCCTTGTGTGCCTTGTGCAAACTGTCAACTGATTTTAATTAATTCAATCATGTCAGTACTTTACGTTACATCAATCAAGTCAGTAGTTGTCTGTACGTTAACTCGTAAAAATAATTGTATCAGTCACATCAAATGATCGGGACAATCATTAACCAATTATTCTGAAAATGAAATAAAATAATTATTTATCTATATAAAATAACTGTATACTACTGTGCGGGTACCGTGCCTAAGTGTGCGGGTACCAGGCCTTTTATGTGCGGGTACCGAGCCTTATTAGAGTTGGTAGCACAAATTTCTTTATTTTGGTATCACAAAATAGAGTTGGCCTATTTCGGTCCGTGAGTGCGTTACGGTAGTTAGACATACTAAGTTGATCATTACGTGAGTTCAAATAAGGCTTATTCGGATTCGAATACGCCTTATTCGAGTTCGAATAGGTCCTATTCGAGTTCGAATAACCCTATTCGAGTTCGAATAAGTCCTATTCGAGTTCCAATAACCCTATTCGAGTTCAAATAACCCTTATTAGAACTCGAATAAGTCCATTTGAACTCGAATAATTCCATTTGAACTCGGATAAGCGTTATTAGAACCCAAAAGACCTGTGCTTGTGCGCGGGTACCGTGCTCTTGTGTGCGGGTACCGTGCATCATGTGCGCGGGTCCCCTGCGCCAGTGCGCGGGTCCCCTGCGCCAGTGCGCGGGTACCGTGCTCTTGTGCGCGGGTACCCTGTGCTTGTGCGCGGGTACCGTGCTCTTGTGTGCGGGTACCGTGCATCATATGTGCGGGTACCCTGCGCTTGTGCGCGGGTACCGTGCCTATACAACTCGAAAGACTTATAACATAATACAGTTTACCGAATATACAACTCGAAATTCCATTATGACATAAAATTTACCCATATTTACAATTTATCCAAATACAAAATTATTCAAGTACATATAAATTATTGATACCAAGCACCCCAATCGTTCATGAGAATGGTAATACATAAAAATTCACGAAATTGGCTCACTTGCCGCCCTGTAAGCTCGCCGACGCTATCGCCCCGGAATAACATTGAAAATGCGGCCCGCAACACGTGAACCCCACAATCGCCGCTGAAAACAACCAAATATTTAATAATGAGATAAAGTAGTAGAGACAACTTAATATCGAAATATGAAACACTTACGAATTTTCTTGCTTCTTGAAGTTGGGGATCCGCTCGACCTTCCATTTCCTAAAAGCGTTTGCGATCAGACCGAGCTTTTTGAGCACGATCGGGACAGCTAATTGGAGACCGGCGAGGGCTGCGTGCATGTTGCGCATGTCCACATCGCAAGACGGATCCGAGTCGAATACTCGGATCGTCTTGTTCTTCCAGTCGAGGACTGCAAGAACCCAATGCGCGATGGTCTGCACCGGGACCACGATAAAGTCCGCAACTTGCCACGACACGGACGGCCAGTCTTGATCCCGTCCCTCTGCGAAGTGGACCAAAAAGGACAGCATCCCCTTGACAAATTTCCCGTTCTCTATGCAGTCCCGATCGATGCTCTCCTTCATCGCAACGCTCATGAAGGAGATGGCCCGAGAACAGAAGGTATGAATCCTCTGCATCTCGATGAACCCTCTAATGGATTCGTCAATGTGCTATAAAATAAAAGGAAACAAGTTAATTAATAAAACGTATTAATGCATTTACACGTATTAAAGTTATCAATCCTTCTTACCGCGTCGTCGAGCCAATACGAAGTGGTGTAGAGCTCCTGAAACCACGTCTTGGTTCGATACGATTTGGACAAGCAAAGGACCCGGCCGTTATCTTCCATCGTATCGATCCTCTGTTTTTGACGTCCCCATAATTTCAGCTTTCTCTTCATGTGCCGTTCCAGCATTGGGTTTATGCTGTTCGGCACACGGTTCTGGTTCGGATCGGTGAATGGGGTCACCTGGTACTTGGAGGGCCTGGTTTCCCGAGGCGGCGTCGACTCCACCGCGGGCTCGGGTTCCTCCGCGGCCGCGGGATCCTTCGCGGGCTCGGGTTCCTCCGCGGCCGCGGGTTCCTCCGCGGCCTCGGCTTCCTCCGCGGGCTCGGGTTCCTCAGCGGCAGCGGCTTCCTCCGCGGCAGCGGCTTCCTCCGCGGTCTCGGGTTCACACGAGAACTCGGCCTCTCGAGCTGCCTCAGGTTCCGACGGATAGAACGCCTGGTTGGATCCACCGGCCTCATAATCTAACAAGATAAAACTCCAACGTCAAAAACTATCAAAATTGCAGCAAATTATTTATAGGGACGTACCGTGCGACGCGTGTGCCGGAAAGTCTCGATTGGGCCTGTACCACCCCTGTTGCAAGTTCTGTTGCAATTCAGCCATCGACTGCTGCAACCCGAATAGACTCGCGCCCCACTCTTGAGCCGTGGACCATCGTTCGTCATACGAGTCCCGTAACTGCGAGATGCTCGTAGACACGTCGTCGAACCGATGATTCACCGTCTCGAAATTTTGGTCCACGCGTCTTGTGAACTCATCGAATTGCTCCCAAGTGGGGCCCGAATAATGCTGTGGAGGAGGGGACGGGTACCGTGAGTGAGAAGGGCCCGAGTTATGATGTGGAGGAGGGCTCGTGAACCGTGGAGGTGAGGGGGGACGAAATTGGTCCGCCTCTTCCTCGTAGAACGATCGCTGCGATAGTTGAGGCATGATTGGCGAAGGCTGCGTTGCTACGACGTCCTCCGCGGCCGGCAGATGCCGTACGCACTTAAGCTCTACACCATCCTCGAGGAGACTCGTTATACGGTCGAGGACTTCGTGCCGCTCCTCCACTTCGAACCGACTATATCGGAAATACGGCTCGTTCATCTCCGATACAGTCGGGCTCAACATCCCCGAGACAGGTGACCCCTTTACGGCTTGGAGGATGGTCTCCATCTTCGGAGCTCCCTTCGTCGACCAATCATTGGTGACGTACCGGCATATCCGCGGGGTCACCACATCCGCCTCGTTTCTACGATAGGCGAATGCGTACCGAATGCCTGGTATGCACTCGTACGCCAAAACCTAGAATGCAAAGAAACCAACTTAGCAAAAATATAATCACGATTAAATATATATTTATAAGGATTTTAAATAATGAACGACCTGAAGCGGATGAACGAAGCCACTAATCAGTAGCCCGCAGTGTTCGCTGCCCCCGTTGCGGGCTCGTTCGCGCACAAAATCTCGCTTCTCCCTGAGGTTTATCTTCAGCGAGCGTATCACCTCTTTGAACGCTACGCTGCCCCAAGGATAGTTGGCGAAGGCGACTTCGTCTTCGACCAACGAAAGCAGCCACGACCGAAGAATGGTGTCCTTCTTCGACGGTCGAGGAAGCACCACAGATGCGGCAAAGAGAATGTCCGCCACTTCAACTTATCAAAGTTGACGGTTCCGTCGTCGTTGGCTCCCAACTCTCGCAGCCGATCCTCGACGTACGACAAACGGATGGTGGATCTTCCCGGGAAGTTTCTCTCAGCGAAATCGCCATTGGGGTCTACTTCCGGGATATGATCGGAGAACCTTAGCCCGGTAATCACGCAATACTCCGCTTTAGAAAATCGGAGAGGTCGGTTGTTTATGACCATCCACAGCTCCTCGCGGTCGTGAAGAGTAGTCTGCCTCCTCGTCAAAAATGTAATGAGCTGGGTGGATAAATTGAAATCGGCGGCAGCCTCGACGAGTCTACCAAATGGACTCCCCGCCCTATAACTCTCCCACTCATTTCCATTTAGATTGTTCCTGATCTTCGCGCTTGCCTCCGTGTACATCCCGGTCATTGTCAATCGGAACTCGAAGTCGTCGTCTCGGGATGACAATTGCTTCTTCAGCACAACCTGGGAATCATAAGAGTAAATAACCAGTTAGTACGAGCATGGTACCCGCACATGAAAGCATGATACCCGCACAGGAAAGCATGGTACCCGCGCTGGCAAGCATGGTACCCGCACAGGAAAGCATGGTACCCGCGCTTGCGAGCATGGTACCCGCGCACAAGCGCATGATACCCGCGCTTGCGAGCATGGTACCCGCGCATGCGCATATGGTACCCGCGCTTGCGAGCATGGTACCCGCGCATGCGCGCAAGGTACCCGCACACAAGAGCATGGTACCCGCGCTCACTATCGCATGATACCCGCACAGGAAAGCATGGTACCCGCGCTGGCAAGCATGGTACCCGCACAGGAAAGCATGGTACCCGCGCTTGCGAGCATGGTACCCGCGCACAAGCGCATGATACCCGCGCTTGCGAGCATGGTACCCGCGCATGCGCATATGGTACCCGCGCTTGCGAGCATGGTAACCGCGCATGCGCGCAAGGTACCCGCACACAAGAACATGGTACCCGCGCTCACTATCGCATGGTACCCGCGCGCAATCGCATGGTACCCGCGCGCAATCGCATGGTACCCGCGCGCAATCGCATGGTACCCGCTTGCAATCGCATGGTACCCGCACACAATCGCAAGGTACCTGCCCGTATGGGTACCGTGCGTATGGGTACCATGCGACTGTGCTCGGGTCCCAAGCCTGCTATCACGGGTACCCTGATTTGCGCGACTGTTTGGGACCCAATCAATTCGACGCACGAGACCTGCTCCTGAGGAAGACGAAGTAACAGTGAAATTTACCGGCACTCTTTCGGGACGCGCGCTCATTGCCATTGTAGTCGGTTTGGAGATTTTTCTGCTTCGGTTAGAGGTTGTTTCGTGGATCTGGAAATTTACTGCTTCGTTTCCGTTATGTGTTTTTCTTCACTTTTAACTGTCAATTATTGTACTGTACTCGGTTATGAAGAAGAAGACGACCCGTGACGCTACAGTGGGAGAATCGATTAAACCTAATTAATTTTACCTTGGGTAGTTGAATGGGTTAAATAAGGGTAAAGACGTCTTTTTCCCTGAGTTAGTAAGGGTAGAATAGACTTCAAACATTATGGAGGTCATTTTTTTAAAATTGACCCAGTCAAAGGCCATTTACTTAAATAATCCGTAAACTAACGATGCGTCGCCGCGACTTACGAGTCAAGTAATTAAATTAACTTAATTGGAAAATAATGAGTGAAGAGATATTTATATTGTATATTTCCTAAATAATAGAAATTTAGATGCGAAACGGTTAGAAAAGATCCGAACCCGATTTACTAAATATCTAACATGTCGTTGAACCGAATTTGAAATTATTTTATTCGAATATTGTTTATTTTTCTATTTTTTTCCTAAGATCTATTTAATACAACAAATATTATTATATTTAAACATATATTGAACTATAATATATTTATATTGAATAACTTTTGAATATATGATGAGTCATAATATTATTATATTTAAATAAATATTGAATAATTTTAATCGAACGTCCGAATATTTGTATTCGTGTTCAGATATTGTTCGAATAAAAAAAAACTAATTTTATTCAAATTCAATTGTCGAATATTTCAAATTTGAATTATAAATTTCGAATCGAATCTCGAGTAAAAAAATTAATTTATTTTTAACCCAAGGTACGTTATGTTTCTGTTACAACTATCGGGTTTGGGGATGAAATTTAGGATTTTGTAAGATTCTTCTAAGTGATGGGCTTTGTTGAGCCATGCTTGGAGTTTTGTTTGTGGTCTTTTTCTTTTATTCTCTAAGCAATGTGTGTTACATAGTAAATATAGCGATAAGGACCAAGTTCTCCAGACAAATATATAATATTGTTGTGCATTTTATATTTATATAAAATAAGATCACATTATCTCAACAAGTCATGCCTGATATTTGAATGGGTCAATTGGCAAAAGTCAATAATGTAGTTAAAATGATATAAAAGTAAGAATCTAAAGTTGACTATGTATGTGATATCGATTCGATTGAATAATATAGTAATAAGAATAACGCGATTTTAATGGATTAAGCACCAATCAACATTAAACACCTTAAGATCAATAATCATAATAGCTAACTTGCTATTTTTTGTAAAATAAGTTGAGTGTAAAATAAGTTTTGAGTGAGAATATTTTTTATATTTCGAAAATATTTTTTGATCATGATATATAACAGGGGCCAATATCAAGATACTGAATTCATCATATTAGTCAATATGTGCACAAAAACAAACTCTTATGGCCACTGCACGAAATACTCGAAAAACAAAGACGAAATGTTTCAAATTGAAAGTCATATTTTCAAAAAAAATAAAATTAAGAAAGAGTAAAGATATTTACTCTCTCATAAAAAAACACACACACACACGGTATCACAGGAATTACTATGTTCATAATAATTAATATTAGAAAAAATTACAAATTGTGGTCGCTTTTTATATACTAGTTTGATCATTATATTTAATAATAACAAAATAAATCATTAACTCCATGTGTCGGAATAAAATTTATGTGTCAGATCACTTTTTTCAATAAAATAAGTCTGGGAACAATCTTTTCGAAGCCGGAAAGTCATTTTTTCATCCATTTACACTGATTAATTTTATCGTTGCTCGAATATCTAAACTTGTTTTGACATATCCAAATTCGTGATATATTTTTTGTGATAAGTGATTAAAATTGAAAAAAAAAAACCGTATATATATGATCCAGATTTCTAATTTTGTCTAAAGTACCTATGTACTGTAATTGCTCTTCATTTTCACCCAGTAGGAAAAGTGGGCATTAATAAATTGCTTTTTCCTAGAATCCACGAATAGTCTACGTGCCCTTTTAATCACATATAAGTAAAAATAAATAGAACGATTTATTATTGACTTTAGAAGAAAACCTTCAAATTTCACTAAATCTATCGCGTGACAATTGTTTTACTCTATACAAATAAATATATTACATATGTCCCATATTGTGTAGGAAAAAATTGCAAATCCCTTGGAGGAGGAGGAGGCAAACCATGTGTAGACGTTATCTTTTTCTCAGAAGCAACCATTTATTGTGTGTTTTTTTTTAATCTTCTTGCATATAAATCATTACTACATGCCATATTAACGGGGGCCATGCAATAAGATAAACTGATAAACTGAAATCAATGACACTTTAGAAAAATAGAGAAAGGATGTATAATAATTTGTTGGGTCCAGAAAAGAGTTTGGTAACGTGATCATCAGTTCATAAAAACTTAAGTTATATATGATAACGGCACTAACATTGCTGGTACTATAATAAAGCTATATTTTCATCTACAAAGCAAAAGATGCAATTTATTAGTCTTCCATGGGATTCCGAGGGTTCGATTATTACACCAATGTAAAAAAAAATTGAAATTTTCATTTAATCATCGAATATTATCACACAACAACAAAGTAATCTTCATACTCTACTCTGACCCAGTTAGGCTTGAAACGAATCTGAATCTTTGGCAATGGGAGGATTTC
The DNA here is from genome assembly GCA_004919715.1 of Linderniella brevidens. Classification (NCBI taxonomy): domain Eukaryota; kingdom Viridiplantae; phylum Streptophyta; class Magnoliopsida; order Lamiales; family Linderniaceae; genus Linderniella; species Linderniella brevidens. Next base: position 12,509,570 of record SWDC01000147.1, on the reverse strand, counting down.
GTCTTCCAGCTCGACTTTTTCGCTGACCTATGTGTCTTGTCCCAAGTCCACACAGACTATGATAGTTAAGGAGAAGTGAATTGGAACCAGTGGCGGAACCAGAGAAACAAGGAAGTGGGGTCCAAGTTAATGGGACCCATACTTCAATTATTTTTCAATATTTTCAGTGGGGTCCTTTTAGTTATATTTTCTTCAATTTTTGTCCAAACAATAAAAAATTCACTCTAAATTGCTAATAATTTTTTTTTCCAGTGGGGTCCATGGATCACACGGGTCCTTCTATAGCTCCGCCAGTGATTCGAACTATGACCTTTGGAGATATCACGACTCTGACACGGAACAATTTTGGTTTACTCCTAGTTTCAACGTTTTTAAATTTCCTCATAATTTTTCACAATCTAAAAATGAAAATCAAGAAAAAGTTTATTTCCGGACGACAATTCACTGTTAATAAAATAATATACATGATAGGTCATCTCGTAATAGTAAACCATATCCAGATGGAAGAAAGCTATCAACACGAGATAAACGAAGACAAATTGATAAAGAGTAAATTAAAAACACCGACCGAAAAAAAGAAAACAAGAATCGGTAATTGAACAAAAAAGCTAAAAAAAAAAAAAACTACTACCAATGCCTAGTACCCAATAAAAATGACTATTTGGAGACAGATTTTTAATACTCTTCGCTTCATTCGTCTTAAAACTTCAAAAGTTTATCTTCTTAAAAGATGACACTCCCACGCACGCAACAAGAAAATCAAGAAAGAATCAATTGAAAAATTTGGTCAAATGGAATATTATGGTATAATTTTTTCAAACCAAAAACTACAAATTTCATATCACTCACGACCAAGAAAACAATCATTCCATTTTCTCCTAGCCGAATAATAATAGTAGCAACGATCTCCAATAAACAAATAGACAAATAACAATATAATATACAAAAAAATAATAATAACATCTACTTGCTTCTCCTCCTCGACTTGACCGGAAAACTACACGGCGGCGAAGGAGAAAACTCCACCGGCAACCCCGGCGGCTCGCACCTCCCCGAGAGCATCTCCACCACCTCCCTCATCGCCGGCCTCCTCCCCGGAGACCTCTGCAGGCAGAGAAGCGCCACCGTGGCACACAACAAAGCCCGTCCCCTATCGAGGGCCCGAAGATTCGGGTCCACGAGCTCCAACAACCTCCCCCTGACTGCCAGCTGGCGGGCCCACGAGATCAAATTCGCCCTCTCGAACTCCGACAGGGGAGAGGCCGCCGCCACCTGCAGCGGCCTCCTCCCCGAGACCACCACCAGCACCAGAACCCCGAAGCTGTACACGTCGCTCCTGTCCGACGGCTGCTGAGCTCCGGCGGCGGACTCCGGCGAGATGTAGCAGATCGTGCCCCTCATGCTCGGGGTGCTTCCGATCCCGTCGAGCCACCCGTCGGAGCTCGTTCGTCCGGGCTTCCTCTTCCGGGTTTCGGGCCCGGGCCCGGGCCCGCTTTTCTTGGAAAGCTCGTCGCAGAATTCTTCCCTCCACCACTCCCTCGGCGGCTGCTTGCTCCTCTGATCCCTCCGATCCAACGAAGCCCACCACTCCAATTTCTTATTCTTCTTCTTCATCATCATCATCTTCCTCGAAGTCTCGATGGGGCCCACATTCGCAATCCAATGATCATCTCTGTCAAAGTAGGGTTTTCTAGTCCTTTTCTCACGCAAGCTGTCGAAGCTCGCCCGGTTGAAGACCCCTAATTCTAACAACCTCGGATCCCTCGCTAGAACCTCGGACTTGGCCGCCTCCGTAGGGCTACTCTCCGGCGACCGATCGGCATCTCCGGCGACTTTGTAATCGCCTCCGATCTTCTCGTCTCCCTCCGAGAATAACCGTATCTGATCATTTTCTTTGCCTAATCTCTTTGCCAATCCGAAATCTGCAACCTTGGCGTTGAAATTTGAATCTAGCAAGACGTTGGAGGGCTTCACGTCGCCGTGGACGATCGGAGGGTCGCAGCGGGAGTGCAAGAACTCGAGGCCCTCAGCCACGCACATGATGACGTGGAACCTCTTCTTCCAGCAGTTTAATTCGCTGCACTTGCCGTGTAATAACGCGACTTGTAAGCTCCCGTTTTGCATATACTCGTAGACGAGGGCCATCTTTTTCCGGCCGCGGCCGGTTGCTGCAGTCTCTTCATCCGTGGAGCTTCTGCGGCGGAGCCGCCTCATCAAATTCCAATCTTTGTCGCCGTGCCACGTGGCGAAGCCCAGCAGGGAGACGATGTGAGGGCAAGAAGCGACGTTGGCGCTCGAAACGAGGGAGATCTCGCTGTGGAAGTCGCGCTCGCCTTGAATGGAGGCGCTGTTCATGAGCTTCACGGCGACTTCTAGCCCCGACGGGAGGACCCCTCTGTAGACAGACGCGAACCCGCCTTGGCCGATGCGGTTCGCGGCGGAGAAACCGCCGGTGGCGCGGCGGATTAGGGCGTGGGAGAATCTATGGAGGGGTTCTTTGTTGGGAGACGATTCGGTGGGTAGCAGTGCGGATTTCTTGCGGGTGAGCCTGCGGTAGGTGACGACCACGGCTGCGACGAGGAGGACGGTGAGTGTCAGCGCGGCGGCGATGAGGGGCGGAATGAGGTGGTTCCGGTGGTGGTGCGGTGGCGGTGGCGGTGGTGGCGGTGGCATTATGTGGAGAATATATGCGAGGAAAAGTAAAGAGCGGTGTCCTAATATCTATCTATATGGTGAGAGACGGAGATTGATGTTGTAATGAGTGGAGTGTGACCGTTGTTTGTTTGTTATTTGTGTTTTTTAGTATTCTTATTTGGGTCAAGCTGTGATTTTTTGTCAATTGGTGAATCGGTGCTAATTCTCCTTAAGGTGTGACACTAACAAAGTATTTCTCTCTCTTTTTTTTATTAGGAGGTCATGAAGTTGTGCGTAGTCTCCACCCGACTAAATTCAGTCTAAAATGAATTCAAACTTTGCTGTCAGATATGGGACGACCCCACAGCTTTCAAGAAGATTATTCTTTCTAGGTTCACGTGGACTATCCAAATTCCACAAACATCAACAGTTACAGGATTCGAAACATCGATCAAGAGGATGAAAATTCACCGTATAACAACTTTGCTAATCCCTTGGTGGCATTTCGTATGTGCAATACACGCTTGTGTGAAGAATGTCACATGTGATCAAATGTCCCACATCGATTACGACAAGAAAAATTAACCGGTATATAAACTGATGGGTCACTCCTCATATCACCAATTGGTTTTAGGAAGGAACCCCATCAAGTTTATAAGGTCACTCCCTCCTCCGTGTGGCGCATGTGCGCGGACCCCGATATCGAAAATTTAACAGCTTGCATGTTGGGTTAATAAAGATCTAATTTTTAAATGACACTAATCTCAGAAAAGTTAATTGCACGTCATAAACAAATTAATTCCGACGACAATGGATGTTTGTGTGCCTTGGATAGAAGATCACACGTACTAAAATGATAAGTTATGTTGAAAGCGGTGATCGTCCCATATCTGGTAAGGAGATTTAGATCGCCTCAACTATGTGGGGACAAGTGATGTTGTGTGAAGAAAACTCTAAAAAAATATTGATTTTTGATTGATAATATTGTAAAAAAAAAAAGATAATATTGATAATATTTATTGGTTTTGAAGGTTAAAATGGTATACATAGAATGTCTTGGATACAGCGCTGGCATCCATCAGATAAACATATTGTCCGGAGTGAATATATGATATTATAATAAATTTATTTGGAAAGGAATACATGATGATCATATATTAATGTAATAAAAATTATTCTTGCGGACACGGAGAGAGAGATGTTTTGTATTCTTTCGTGCATAGAGATGAGGGCAAGAGAAAGAATACAAAGGAGAGTGGCCCTATGAGCAAAAGTAATGTAATTTAAAACTCTGCTGTGTCATCTATATCAAGTTGACTTAAAAAGAAAGTGTAAGCATCAATCAGGTTTCTTAGTCTCAAGTACCTAATTAACTAAATTTAATAGTCATTTTTTTATAAAATTTTATTACGAGAACCCAAAGATTCTCTCGCATGTCTTATGAAAAGGACGCCACTTCTCTCTTCCCCAAAAATAATATTTAAATATTCCATTTTTCAATAGTTTGAGCACCTTAGCCTATGCAGCTAGACCAAGTTCAAGTTTTGAGTTATGATTTTTTTTTTTAAAAGGTAATTAGATGCCATTCCGAGTTATATATGATAAAACCAATTAGAAAAATGAAATATTGTATTTTTATCACATTAATAATTCTAATAATAATAACACCGCAATTAAATAGAAATTAAAGGGGCGAGAAGTGAAATTAGTGAAAGAAAGGAAGGAAAGATAAATAAAGAAAAGGTTCTGAACGGAAAAGAACAAAGGCCTTTTTGAGATGGGGGGAAAAGAGGTTTCACTACTCGCGTGCTAAGAAAGTGACGACCACGTGCGCTGTTCCTTCGCCGACGTAATCAACGGCCCCTGCGACGTCGCCGACGTGGCGTAGGGACACGATAACGGACTGTAGATACAAAATACATACATACACGTCGGTGGACTATAAATAGGTTAGCTTAGGTACCATTTTTTCCTTTTCTTTCACGGACGGAATAATGCGACGAGAAAACCTCGTCACGGGTCTCAACTCTTGCACCATGACTTTTCAATCACGAGCATGCTTGTGTACATGTGCATTGATTGATTACGTTTCGACATAACTATTCTTTAGTCTATATTTGGAAGAGTTAGAGTTTCATTGACGACAAAATTAAAGATTGACAATTTTAGGGGAATAAATTTTCAAATTGAAGAAATTTGAGCACGCTGAAACCTAATTAAGTCAGAAATTAACACATATAGCTCTGCATTTGAAAATTAAATTGCGGTAAAATCATACGTGGCGTCGAACATGCTGATCTTAAATTTTCCAGATACTACGTAAGATTTCCCCTCAAATTAATTACCACGTGAAATTCACACGTTAATTCCAGGCTGAAATTAAGTTCCTTACGTTAACTTTCATCAAATTGCTCCAATTCGTCGCAGATCCTGATTTTGACCAAATTTTCTCAAACTAATAGTATATATCTCAGTCTGATCTCTTACTCGATCTGAATCTCATCGTTGGCTATATGACGACCCCACATCCCAGCAGGACCAATCCATCCGACCTATATATACCCTTTCAAGTTCACACATACTGCTATAGTCAGGAACTCCAAGTGGATCGAGCCATTGACCTCCATGCAGAGAAATCAGGATTTCGATCACTTTACCTATCCCCAGAGGACCATCGATTGCTTAATCGCGTGTTTCTTTCTTTTCCTATTTTTACTTTATGTGGAATTATTCCCACACAATGCCACCGTAACCTCCACGTGCAGACTAAATTCAGGCTAAAGCGAGTCCGGACTTCATTGTTAGCAGTAAAACGACCCCAACTTCCAGCACGACTAATCCCCTTAGAATGTGTGTGTCATCTCAAATCCACACAGACAACAAAAGTCAAGGTGTCAAAGTGCGATCGAATTCATGACCCGAAAAATCACGTGCTCGGGTACCTAATCTATCCCCACTCGACCCCAATGAATCAAACCACAGCACAAGTTCCTAATGTAATAAAGAGTTCACAATGACCCGAAAATAAAAAAAAAAAGGCATCAACTTGTAATAATGAAGGAGATCGACACAATTAGCAGGTTATGTAATCAAACACTACCGCACTACACATATATAGAGAGCCACAGACAAAAAACATATTCTTCCAAAGAACACACCAACATTTCAGAGCTAAACAGATAAAGAAACCAAACACTCACCTGAAATATAAAGCGGGGCCAACTCTTACAGTGGCTTTGCTCCTCCGTTTTCTTGAACGGAGTTCACCGGAGTGGAAGTCCCGCTCTTCTTGGACCCGCCCGAGTGGCCCGTTATGGTCCGGCCCATGAACTTCCCGGCCTTGCTCAGCCCGCTGCCGACGGCCCCGAGGCCCGTCCCCACAATCCCCGCGCCGGTGCCCACGAGCCCGACCCCGGCTCCTATGCCCGTGCCCACCATGCCCACGCCGGACCCGACGACTCCAGCCGCACCGTCGAGGGCGTCCATGGTGCTGCCGATCACGCCTGCCTCCTTGAGCTTCTTTCGCTCCTCTAAGATCCTCTTTTCCTCTTCGAGTGCTTCGAATTGCTCGTCCTTGTTGAACACGTGGTAGAAAGCCTGGAAAAAAAAAAGAAAATTAAATTGAGAGACGGTGGATAGGTAAAAGTAACATCGTTTAATGTATTAATCATTTGAACATTGTAGGAATAGGAAAATGTTGAGATTATTTGTCCCACATCGAGAAACTAACTTCACCCTGACTCAATTTATAGATCAAAGAGGTCTCTCCTCCTATTACCAATTTGTTTTAGGAGAGAACCCTCAAGTTAACAGAAAATAAGGCTTGGTTAGTTTTTTTGCCCGGTATACTAAGGGTGGTGGCGAAACCAAGGACACGTATATTAAAGGGTTGCAATTTAAGACAGTAAGTTTCAAACTTGAAGCAATTTGAGACACCTAATCAAATGTTGCAATTTGAGGACAATAAGTCTCAACATTGACGCAATTTGGGAACACCTAAATTAAAGGCCGCGGTTTGGGGACAACAAGTTTCAAAATTGAAGCAATTTGAGGACAATAAACATTAGAATTTGAAACGTACTTCTTAAAATTGCTTAAATTTTGAAACTTATTATCCTCATTGCTTCAATTTTGAAACTTATTGTCCTCAAATCGCATAAGATAATTCAGGCAATTTCGAAACTTATTGTCCTATAATTGCCAAGCCCTAAGTTATGTTTCCTAAAAATGTCACTCCCCCAAATATAGAGGACTATGAAAATAATTAAGCCGGGAAATAAAATTTTCAAGTTTGTTGAATCTTGACAGTCACCAGAATGTATACATTAGTTGAGTCCAAATATCCCCAGAAAGGGAGAGCCTATATAGAGAAGTTTTATAGAAACAAAAATTATCATTACCTGAATTGTTAAAGTTCCTCTGTCTTTCTTGTCCTTAACTTTAAGCATATCAAGCGATGGAAGCAGCCTAAGTTGGACTTCTTTCGACTTTTCAGCTTCAAGCTCGTGCAGAGGTAACTTTGCGATGCCCAATTTCTTATCCTGCCCGATATCTTGATCGAATACCTATTTTCGGAAAATTCAGCAGACAATAAACTTATCGAATATGATAATCCAAAAAAATAAATACAGATAATTAAAAAAAATCAATAATAGGCAAGAGATTGCATATACAAACCTCGAGAATGAGGGATTGTGTTTCCTTGTCTTCCACGATTAATTCGAACGTTTGATCCCAAACGGGATTTAAGTTGTTATCCACAACTTTAGTCTTGACTTTAAACAGCGGGCGAATGTGTAATGCAACGTAGGGATCGGATTTTCCAATCAGTTCCATGTTTTTCAAGTCATTTGCCTTTACGACCGTTACTGTGAGTTTTCCAACAGGCTTAAGCTCCAATTCACTGAAATAGATTGATTATAGGAGACAAATGAAGAATATGTCACAAGAATGACAATACAGTGGAAACTAATTGCTGCTTTATAAGTGAATCGAGAAAAAGGGCCCACTTTTCCTTATATTTTAAAGAATCTCGGTTACGCTTGTATACGAAGATTACTCCCAAATCTGCTGATTGACAGGTAAAAAAATTTTCCATAAAGCAAATGAAAATAGAATGAAAGTGAAACTCACCTAGTATCTACAGGTATGCCACCAATAGGAACAACGATTCTGTGAGGCCATTGCAACATATCGGTCACAATAGTGTTGACGGTGTCCTGATTAAGAAAAAGCGGTAAGTTAATTAAAATTTTGATGGAAAACCATTCAAGGACCCCAAAAAAAAGTAACATCTACCATGACTTACATCAATCATATCTGAAATCCCGGGGAGCGCGGTCAAACTTCCACCAACAGCCTTAAGAGTATAATCAATGCGGGGCTTTGGCTGAAAGTGAAAAAAAAAAATACAATGCATGATAGTTAATAAATCCCATGTTAATAAGACAACAATATTGCAACCCTATAAACCCCATTTTCCTTCCTCTTAATCTCAAAAGCAAGCTGTTATTGATGGTCAAGATCATATCTTTCTAATGACAAGTCATTTGTTGATAAACTTATATCTTGATATTACTCGCTCTACAAGAGGAAAACCGGAATCCCAAATTCACAATAATTGTTTTGCAAAATAAACTGTTAGATATGGATTAAACTTTATGGACAGTATTGGCTAATAATGTGGAATGTTGAAGAACTTACATCGGCAAGAAGAGCAACGACAACCGCTGATATGCAGGGAATTTCATCAGCAAGTTGGAAAATGGCTCGAACCACAGTGAAAACCTTAAGATCTTTCAACTGCCAAAGAAAAGGAAAATCAGTATTTCCATAGGCGAAGGATTTCCAAAATAAATAAACAAATTATTACCATATCATAAGAGAAGAATTTGACACAATAATAAATAGGTATTATATTAGAAGCGAAGCACCAACCTGAATTGGTATTGAAGCAACAAGTGCAGCTTCGACAGCCAGAATAATACTTGGATCACCACCCCAACGAAGGTCAATATCCATTGTTATTTGGCCTTCCTTGAGATTTTGAACACGAATACCTGGATAATATAAAACCATACATGAGTATAATAGAGAAGGATGGTCACATACTACACTCATCTGGAAAGTCAGGTTAACCAGAATATAGCCGTTATAATGATGATTACAAATCCCACCCAGTAATTCAATTCTGTGTCAAATTTCTCTAACATGACAGGTGTGGTTAATTAAATATAACAACTAAGCAGGCAGGCATGCTTCAATCTCGAAATGACTAGCCAATTTAAAATTGTTGAAGAAACCACAAGCATTATTTTAGGTATCAGATTTTGGAGGGGAATCAAAAGGGTTGGAGATCATTTCAAAAAGTAATTTAAAATTCTCTTGATGGATTGATATACAGAAAACACGAAAAGTGATAGACTCAACTTAAGGGGACGATGAAAGGTTCCCTCTCATGAACACGCAGAGAAGTATTTCAATGTAAAACAAATAACATGGTTGCAAGAATGTACCGATCATAATGCTATTAGGTATCAAGGGCATGGCATATAAGTTTGATTGAAATGCATTGGGATTAGATTCCAGCGACTTAAATGAAGATAAATAAATCAGAAGTGATATATATTAATAGTTACAAGTAGATTATTCATTATAGTGAGGGAAACCTTCAATTTTCGGAGCCACGGTTCCAAGAGACAACTTGCTGAATTTCAATGAAGTAATCCCAGGAGGACGGTATTCTTCCAACAGTGGTTCAACAGATTCTTTAATCACCGCCTCTCCCGCCTGAGAAAAGACCGTGCAAGAAAATCAGATTTTTTTTATCATATGAACTGATTTTAGTACCTTACATAACAGAAAGGGTATGCTAGAATAAAAAGAGAAGCTTACGTCTGCAATAAATGGCCATAGCTTGTTCAGTTGCTTGTTGAGCCATTTCACCTGAAACGAGTAGAAAAAAGCACGATAACAAACAAGTGGTGCATATTAAAAGATCTAAAGTATAAGAATAATGGGGAAAAAATCCATATATATTGTCTATCACATAGTAAAACTTCTTGAATTCCCTCTGATATCTGTAATCAACTTTATTTTCCCCAACATTATGTTTGCCTACAAAGATAAAAAAGGTGACAAACTATATATGCACAGGCAAATCAAAAATGGTTCTATTGACCTTGCAATAAAGAGATCTTCCCACATCCCAGTAGAAATGATAATAACACGGGATAAACAAACAGAACAAAATCACGTACCAATTCGCTATGCAGGCATACGTAATAACAATGAGAACAGATATCATCAGTCGTTATACTTACAACATAAGAAAACGAACCACAAAAACTAGAAACAAAAAGCTCAAACCTGCTCGTAAACTGGAAATGATATCCACTCCGGGAAGTTCTCACCGCAGACTTTCTTCAAATCATCCCTACTCAGTGAGCTCAGCAGCTTAATATCAACAGCCTTTCCACAAAAAACAAAAGGCAATTACAACTCCCGAAAATTCCACACAAATTTCCAGCAAAAGAAAAAAAAAGAAAATAATCACCAAAACTAACGCCACAGTACCAAAAATAACTCGACGAATCGGAAATTGACGAACGAAACTAAATCAATCGATTCAATTCTAACATAGAAAATCATCAAGCAGAAAATTGAAGGGGAAAAATTGGGCAAAACCTTGGCCACACGTTTGTTACTTCGATAGATCATCATACGCTTCCAACCCGCCATCAGAGCGATCCCAAACAGCATCCCCATCACCATTCCCGAAATCAAACCCATCTCTCCTCTTCTTCTCCTCCTTCGTGAAACGAAAAATCGATCGCTGACGTTACAGAACCTAAGAGACTTTCCGCAAGTGAAGTTAACAGTTGGCAATTTTTTGGTGCAGTGAGGAGTTTAATTCTTGTGTTAATTATGGCAATAAATACGACAATTAAACGCTCGATTATCTCATTTCGTTCTCATATCAAATCGATTTATAGTATGCCTTGTTTGCATCATCGATGCGTGCGGTGTGTGTGTGTGAATATTTTTGGAAAATTAAAACTTTTTTTTAAATTAATAGAGGAAAAGTAGGTAGTTGAAAACAATTACAAGACCAAGGGGGTTAATTTTAAATTATTACGTATAACGATATAAAGGTCATCCACTACTATTTTAGTGAATAAAATTATAGCTTAATTACTTTTTAATCCTGCATATTTGGGAAAGTTGTAATTCAAGGACACCTAAATTAAGGATGATAATTTTAGAACGTATGTTATGAAACTGAAGCAATTTAAGGACAATTAAAGCTGAAAATCTACTTTCAATCCCAATCTGTACAAATTAAATTGGAAGAAAATCTTAATCACGATACGAAAAATTCGGTCCAATCAACATTTTGGTGAACCATAAGCAATTTAAGTATAATTCACATGAAAAAACTAATTTCATTCAAGAAATAATATGCGTGAGGTGCACATTCAAGTTAATTATTTATCTTCACTCGAGCTTTAAAATATATAACTTATTGAGTCTATTGTTTAATAGCTCGAGAACTAGAAAATGAGAATGCTTACATCTACTTCATAATTAATTATTTTCATTTCGGCTTATTTGCGCTGAAATGTAAATACGTCGATAATATATATATTTATGTATATATATTATGTGTATGTGAGAGTGCCGAAGAAAAAAGATACCTTTCTTGCGATTTTTTTAAAGATATTTTTGAAAGCATATGATATAAAATTAAATGATATAGCTGTAGTGTAACTCGTGAGTATTTATCTTAATATCTTACTCGTCGCTGTTTTGTCACGTCCTGTCTCTGTGTTGTGAGTTTTCATCTTTTAATAATTAATTAAGGGATAATTGCTTATTTAGTCCCTCAGTTATAGGTCTATATCACTTTTAGTCCCTCGAAAATACACCTCCTCAATCTAGGTCCCTAAGTTTTTAGCCGTTAATCAATTTTAGTCATTTCCGTCAACTTTGACGGAGTTGATCGTCAAAGCTAACGGAATTGACCGTTAGTGGCTTTAAATATAAAAAAATTGCTTAAATATTAAAATAAAAATAAAAAACGAAATTAAAAATTTAAAATATTATTAAAAAACGAAATTAAAAATATAATTCAAATGAAATTAAAAAAAACAAAACTAAAATTTAAAAATTAAAAATATAATTAAAACAAAACTAAATAAGTAAATAAAATAAAAAAAATTAAGTTTCTCCCACGGTCAATCATCTCTCTCCAAAAAAAAAATTCCCAACAAGCATCTCCTCTGCGAAGTGATATAGAACATCATTTCGTCACTCTTATCCTTATCCAAATTCGTCGTCGTCACGGTCATCTCACGAACCACTTCACAGGTTTTTCTACCACGGTTGACAACGATTGATATATTTTTTTAATTTTAATTATATTTTTTTAATTTTAATTTTGTTTTTTAATAGTATTTTTAATTTTTTTAAATTTTAAATTTTTTTATTTTTATTTTAATGTTTAAGCAAATTTTATTTTTTTAATATTTATAAAGCCACTAACGGTCAATTCCATTAGTTTTGACGGTCAACTCCGTCAAAGTTGACGGAAATGACTAAAATTGATTAACGGCTAAAAACTGAGAGACATATATTGATGAGATGCATTTTGGAGGGACTAAAAGTGATATAGGCCTATAACTAAGGGACCAAATTTATCCCATTATTTAACAAATATTAATTAGATTCAAGCATTTTGTTTATAAATAATATAATTATTTAGTTATAAAAATAATACAAGAATTCAACTGCCGACACATTCCATTCACCCACTGCTGATTGAAAGGTCCCATAGCATGTGAAATGCTACAATAAGATTTGTACATAGGTGGTGGGCCAGTGTGCGACAAATTTTTATTGTATAGTGTTAGATAAGACAATGAACAACTATTGTATGGATTAAATAAAAAAATAGTGATATCAATACTCAATGCTTCGTTAAAAGTTGACTAATGACTCGCGGTGGTATTTTGTTAAATAAAAAGAGTAATGCTTAATTAAGTCGACTCGTAGTCACTTATTAAAGTATCGCACCAATTAGGAGAAGCTACAGAAAGTTCAGTGCATTTTTTATCGACTAAGGTAAATAATCGAACTTGAACCTATGCAATCAAGAAATTGACCCCGAAGCCTAAATAATTTAATAGTATATCTGCACACCCACGAGTAGAGCGGTCAAAACGAGCCTACGGGCCGGGCCGGGTCGGGTCGTAGCCCGCCAAAGCCCGTCATCTGGCGGGGCGGGGGCGGGGGTGGGCCGCCATCTGACGGTGGCGGGACTCTGAAAACACAGGCTCGGTGGGCTGGCCCGCCCAATTTAAAAAAATAAAATAAAATTGACGCACAATTTTAAAAAATAAAAAAAAAATGAAAAAAAAGTGCACTTGGATTTGAATCCAACACCTTATGTATAAAATAATGCACTTTTACCACTAGACTAATGGTATATTTATGTAATTTGTTACATATATATTAAATGTATTAATAAAAAAGATATATATTTATTTTTTTTAAAATAAGCGGGTAGCCCCCGCGCGGGCTTTGCCCACTTAGGCCCGCTCGCCGGCGGGCCTAAAAAATTCAGGCCGGCCATGCCTTTAGGCGGGCCTGGGAGGGGCGGTCCGCGAGCTTTGGGCTTTTTTGACAGCTTTACCCATGAATGTGAAAAAAGAATTAATGGAAACAAAAATTATTAATGTGTAATTTAAAAAAAAAAATCAACAATCAAATGGAGGATTTATTCGAATTATTCCTCAATAATAGGTAGGTGGTTATGCTTGTAATAGTTTTTTTATTTTATTATTAAAATAAAAATGAATGAAAGACCAAATCAAACTTTTAACGTGTGTTCATTAATTTTTCTTTTCTTAATTATTAATTGTAGTTAAAATCTGATTGCTAATTATGTTCCACCAAAATTGACGGTTTTTAAAGGACGATGACGCTTAATAAAAGTATATAGATATTTAAAAGCCCTGGCCTTGATGGAAATCATATTTATTGTTATTGGCATGCCTCATCCTTAGCTCTACATTATTTTACCATTAGGGCTTCTCTATAAATATATTCCAACCCCTAACTAAAACATTGTAACAAAAAACACATCTACAAAACCCTATAGGCAAAGATCGTGGCTCGAATCATGATCAACATATTTACATTTATTCATTGAATATAGAAAAACCCAACGTCCACTTCATCAGCAAATCCTGCAAAAAAATAAAATAAAAATTGAATAAGATCTCGTGTAATGGATCAATCAACGTTAGCTTACCTCCATATTGAAAAGCTGAAATTAGTAATGCAAGAACGCAGGATGTAATGGAAAAACGGTTGTGTAAAGATCCATGCATGTCGTGTATATGATGAAACAATGAGGTAAAGATGACAAGTTTATATTCTATGAAGACTTTGGGAGCGAATAGATTCATTTTTTATTTTATTTGAAATCTTGACATTTACTCAAGATCGTGGAATAAATAAATAAATAAATAAATAAATAAATTATAGGGCGCTTTACATATAGAAGAAACCTTATATCGATTATTTGTCGAGGGGGGACGTAGTTTTTGCAGCACGAGGTCTTTGCTTCGAATTTCTCTGGCTATCAATTACTTTGAGTGAGCAAGTTACACTGACTTATTTTAGAGTGAGTTACCTGGTTGTCGTAATTTGCAGTATATTGCAGCAGTCCCGAGGTTTACTTGGTCTAAACGCCTAGGAGTAAACAATTAAAAAGAAAAACAGATACATGACAAATTATTTTGTTTTATTAAGTATATGTTTCCTTGATAAATGGATCAAATGGCATGGCCATGACATCTACGAAATGGACGCCATGGCTCCAATACACCTGAATTCCTTGACTATCGAAGTCGGTTGTGGATTTGGAATTAAACACAAAGGTCTCGAGGATTAATTGTGCTGAAACCCTTGGTTGTCTCATCGTAGAGAATGAAGTTGAGATTCACTTCAGACTGAATTTAGCTTGAATGTGATGATTACGATGGCATGAAGACTAACAATTAATTTTTTAGAAATAATTAATGTACTACAATAACATCTTGGCATGTATGAGAGTGGGAGTATTGATTAATTATCCGTTCACTCTTGATACTCGATTGTTAAAATAGGGAAAGTTAACTTGGAGATTCAAGTTAATTTTTTTTTTTTCAATTTTCGAAAATTAATATTCGTTTTAATTTTTTAAAAATAAATTACTCAAGAAAACGTTATGCAATGTTATTATATATTAATTGGGCCTAGCCCAAGTTTTCAAGCCCAGCAATAACAGGCTTAACTCTATACTAAGCCTGTGGAGCACGAGCACTAAAAGGCAACTTTAATACAACGACATCCGTTATTTGTCACTTTCATGAATGTAGATGGAATTGGGAAATTTTAAGCTCGTGGGAATCAATATATATTATAAATATGAGAATAATTCCCAAAAAAAAAATGAATTTCTTTATTTGAGAAAAAAAAATTTATTTTTGCCTTTAATTTGGCATGGTGGAAAAATATCTTTTTTATATAGTGGGAGGGCGAAAGCAATAATTCATCTATTTCACATCTTTGCTAGAAATGCTTGAAGTTGCTTTTTACCAACATTTATATCGATGGACCACTTTTAACTTTGGTTTTAATTTACTTATATATTAATCTATTTTACTATTTCAGGTTGCAAAACACAATAATTATGAATTAATCGAGAGTTATTACAAATTCAAATTATGGAATCTTCTAGTGATAACATTCCCCGTTTATGGTCCACCTTCCGAAATTAAAACGTCGGTTGATAAAGCTAATTACATCTAATAATCACATGAAAACTATTTGCACCTAAAACCATATACAAACTAATGCAATTTCGAATTCGTATAATAATGAAATTCCCATTATTATTTTCCTTAAATGGGCACCATACATACGAGGTATGTATGTAGCCCCAACTTTAAATGTGTTACAGCTGTGCAAGGAAATAAAATAAAGAAATAAATAAACATTACATACATCGGTTCTAGAAATCAATTTATTATAATTTAAAGGTGAAACTACAAAAAAATATCTTTTTATATCAAAAACTTTCAATTCAGTTCCATGTCAGATAAATTTTATGTGCAAGGTACCTAGTAGGAAAAAGTGTTTATACATAGGTACCAATTTGGCGGAAAGTACCTTTTTTTCACTCCTTCACATACCTTATTATATACATATATATTACGCACAATATCACGCGTATGTATGATACCAAAATGCGTTTTTTATAGTACCTAAACTCCTTATATGATATATCTTTTGTTCGATTTAATATGTACCTTTTTTCACTCTATTATGTACCACATTACGTTTCTTTATGGTACCTAAATGTATTATATGTAGTACTTTCGGCAAATGAGTATCTATGTGTAAAAACTTTAATCTACTAGATATCTATATATAAAAATTATAACAAGGGACTGAATTGATATTTTTTATTTTAATAGATATTTAAATGTAAGTTTCACTTTTTAAATATATATAATTAAATAAATTTCCTGAATGGTAAACGACTTAAATTTCCTAGAGACATAAATAGATTCAAAACCCAATCTCTCATCTTCTCTCACTCCCTACTCAGTAACTACAATGGCGCCGCCGCTCACCGCCCTCCTCGTCTCCTCCGCTCTCCTCCTCTCTCTGACCCTCGCCGCCGCCACCAACATCACCGACATTCTCTCCGGCCACCCCGAGTACTCCGACTTCAACTCCCTCCTCTCCCAGACCAAGCTCGCCGACGAGATCAACTCGCGCGAGCCCGTCACCGTCTGCGTCCTTTCCAACGCCGCCGTGTCGGCGCTCTCCAAGTACCCCATCTCCGTCGTGAAGAACGTCCTCTCCCTCCACGTGCTGCTCGACTACTTCGACGCCGGAAAGCTCCACAAGATCGCCGAGGGCTCCGTCTTGTCCACGACGCTCTACCAGACCACCGGCACCGCCGACGGAAAGCTCGGGTTCGTCAACATTACGGATCTGAAGGGAGGGAAAGTCGGGTTCGGGTCGGGCGTTCCCGGGTCCTCGCTTGACTCCGCGTTTACCAAGTCGGTTGCTCAGGTAGTATTTTCTTTCTTTATTTTTTCCTTTTTCAAACCATTAATTTATTAAAGTCAAATCTCACGTGAAAATCAATTAAGTCCTAGATTTTCCGTTTAAACCAATTTAGTCCTCATGCTTTTTATTTTAAATTAATTTGATCCTTTCTTTACAATTAAAATCAATTTTAACGGGCAATTTATTTCTCGATGTTATCGATTCTAAACGAACTTGATCCTTCCATTATTATTAAAGTCAATTTTAACGAGAATCTTGCACATGACTCACATAGGTCTACTTCTCCCTTAAAAATTCACTCAATCATGATTACGGGGCAATAAATTGATTTAGTGAGGTTTCTAACGTTAGTAAATATGGTCTCCTTATCCGGTAAAATTCATTAAACGTCAACAAATTGATTCAATAACACTTTCAATTTATCGATCTAAACATATTTAGTGAGCTGATATCGGAGAAGTAAATCACATGTATGTGGGACATGTGCACGATTCACTTAAAATTGACGTTAATCATAATGAAAGAACTAAATTAGTCCAAAATTAAACATCATCGATGACTAAATTGATTCATAGAAGCATAGGATAATTTTTAATCCCCGCCAAATCTAACTTAAAAATATGAATTTTTTTAGGGTAAATTATGTAAAACTCCAATATGGTTTTGCGCGAAATCTCTCATTTACTATCTAAAACTTAATATTGTGTTCCCGGTGTTGTTTAAAACTTAGCATAATAACCCTATATGTTATCGAAAACTGAGCACCATACCCCTTGTATTTTCTAAAATAGAGTATTATACTCCAATTATTAGGTAAGAATAACAAGAAAGAAATTTTATGCTATTTTCGAATTACAGGGCTTTTTAAGCTTATTTCTCAAACGATATGTTATTTACCTTTTTTTTTATTTTAATTGGGTTTCAACAGTTTCCGTACAACTTGTCCGTCATCGAGATCAGCCAAGCCATCGCACCCAAAGCCGTTCTCACGGCGCCGGCGCCGTCAGCCTCCGACGTCAACATAACGGCGCTGCTCGAGAAAGCCGGCTGCAAGACGTTCGCTTCTCTGCTGGCAAAGAACGGCGTGGCAAAGGTCTTCGAGTCCGCCGTCGACAAGGGCTTGACCGTCTTCGCACCCAACGACGAGGCTTTCAAGGCCGCCGCCGGCTTACCGGATCTGAACACGCTATCCAACGCCGAGCTGGTGAGCCTCCTCCAGTACCACGCCGTCGCCAGCTACACGCCGGTGGGGACTCTGAAGCAGACCAAAGGGAGCATCAGCACGCTGGCCGCAAACGGAGTCGGGAAGTACGACTTCACGGTGGCGACTTCCGGCGACGAGGTGAAGCTCGTCACCGGCGTGGACTCTTCGAGGATCGCGTCGACGGTGATCGACGCCACGCCTCTGTGCATCTACACCGTGGACAGCGTCCTGCTTCCGGTGGAGCTCTTCGGGAAGGCTCCGGCTCCGGCGCCAGGACCCGAGGCTGATGCGCCGTCTCCGGCGAATTCTCCTTCTCCGTCGGCTGACGCTCCGGCGCCGGTCGCCGACGCACCGACGCCGGTACTGTCGCCTCCTGCGCCACCTACGAGCTCTCCTGGGGATTCTCCGTCGGAAGCTCCGCCGGCGGACTCTGCGGACAGCAAATCGGGAAACGACGGCGGGGTTTTGGAGGTGTCGGCGGTGGTGAGGTTGGCGGTTGTTTTAGGGTTTGTTTGGGGCTTCATGCCCTAAATAAAATGTGTGGATTTAATTTATGTTTGGTTTGTTTATTTTTCGTTTTTTTTTCCTTTTGAATTTCTTTTTTATTATTCGTGGTTTTATCCCTTTTATTGTTGTGTCTGTGGTTTTAAATTAGATTTAAAACTATTTTTGGCGTGATGAGTTATTTGTGGAGGAAAATGAAAGAAATTCAGGTTATATATATAGATTTTGATGGATTTCCCACGTCTTTTTATTCGTGTTATAGCTTTATTTCATAAAATCAGATGTAACTAATTTATACTAGTATTTCTACACATCCGAACATGTGTGCAATCAAAATTATTGCATTAATATGTAATTGAAAAAAAAAACAATTAATATGAGAGAATTTATTTAAATCATTTCTTATTTATATGACTGTGCTTGTAATCATTTTTTACTATTTATTTATCAGAATAAAAATAAATAAAAGATCTAATCATTTCAAATTCTAACTTTTATTTTTTTTCTTAATAGTTAATCACAGTTAAAATTTAATTGATTAATTATATTACATAAAATTGATGATTTTTTAGTAAGATTGATCGTTGAGTATAGTATTTAAAAATTTAAAAGTATGTGCGTATGTGGTTAAATAACTTAGATTTGAAAGTGTCGGTGGCAATAGTAATGGTGGTGCGCGTCGCACGTGGAGAGAGATGTAAAGTTTCTCGACTTTATTAATTTACTACAATTTATAGAGCCGATTTAATAATTTTATCGAAAGTGAAAAGAGTGAGTAGATTCTCTCGCTGGCCTATATATTCATGTTTCCCAAGTGCATTCATACATTTTGGCTGGACACGTCACTCAACAACTGATTCAAGGCGTGCAGGAAAAAAGAAAAAGGGATTTCAACTTATTATTTTATTCATTCATATTAATTAATGTGTATATATAAATATATATATATATATATATATATTGTAAGAAGCACGTTGGTAGGTGGGTGAAAGTGAAGGGCTTCTGCTTCTGCATTTAAGCTCCGCCGCATATGTCGAATCGAAGTGTCGCTGCTCTCTAACCGACAAGATTATTAATTGGGCTGAATAAAGCCCAAACCCATATACTAAATAATACTTTTGGTCCCCGACCCGCTACTGAGCCCATGGACAAGACTTTTAGTAATGCCAGTCAATCATTAAATTACCCTTCTATTTTTTTAATTACCATTTTATCCTTCAATAAGTACACAATTTTAAATTATAAATAGCTCATGGAGTATGTATAAATGCTAGTGTAAACCTATTTAGTTATATTATATATATATATATATATATACTTTTTTTGTGTCTCGAAATATCTTTGAAATATTTGTAAGTTCATCTTTTATTTTTATTTTTTATTTTTCTCTATCACGAGGTATCATCCATAATACAACCATCAATTTCGAATATATTGACTCTTGACTACGTTTAATCTAAAGCGAATCTTAACTGGCTATGTTACAACATAACTTCCCGACTAATCCCATTGACTTACGTGTCTATAGTTTCCGTTTCATACAGTATAAGATATTAAATGAAATAAAGTCCGTACATGATAGTCTTTATTTTTTGATAATTTAAAAAATAGGAAATTTCTCGTTTTCGTATATAAATTTAGGACACAGGGGGAGTCTGAAATATGATCTAGTGTATCGTGATCCATCCATGAAAAAAATAAATAAATTAGTCATCTCAAAAAAAAAAAAAAGTATTCTAATGGAATATTCTCAAGTTACACAAAATCCATATTGTACTACGTCAACTTCGAAATATATCAAGACATTTGTATGTGAAAAAAAAAAGAGGAGAATTATACAATATTTTATATTTTGATAAAATTCATTATCATACGACCAAAGTCAAAGCTTCCTCAACACGCTCAACCCCAAATAAACCCTTCGCATTCACAATTGTTCCCTTTCGTACTCAAATCACTCACTCGTCCGAATGACTAAAGAAGCCGATAATCAGAATCACAGCACCACTCCGCAGGCCTTAAAGGCCACTCCTAGCCCGGGCCCGAGCCCGAACCAGGCGCAGCACCTGTCCCCGTCTCTTTCTGGCAACGGCGGCGGAAACGAAAACGAAAAGCAGAACAGGCAGGACTTTATATCCTCCGTCGCCGCGAAACTTGCAGCTCAGCGGCTTCAACACATCGATCCCAATGTTTGGGGAGCGCTTACCGCCATTTCCGATAACGCGCGGAAGCGCGGTCCGGTTAGTGAAACTATTCTTTCCCCGGCCCGAGTAGATTTCGGGAATTTAAGCCGATTGATGATGGTGTTTGTTTCTTTCGTTAGGTTTTGATAATTGGGCGCAATTGAATTGGTTTTTTTAAATTGAAAAGATTATAATTTGAGGAATGACTGTGTGAGTGCAAGTTGACGAAGCTTGTCCTGTACTTCGGTGCTGAATTATATGAACCATATGGAATGGTTGTGCGTAAAGGTCTTGGTTACTACTGTCGGAAGAATGAATATTTTGCGACGAAACGCCAAAGAAAGTTGAATTTTTAGAAAACTATTGCATTTGTAAGCCTCTCCATAGTCAACCTTCACATGTTGTAATGAGCCAATGAAAGCAATAATTATTTCATATTTTGAATTACGTGTATAAGTTTTGATGTTTGATGCTGGAAAACTAATGTGGTTTTTTTTTTTTATTATTTTTTCTGTTGTGGCTGAGCTCCTTTTGCGACGATTATGAGAACAACATGTTAGTTTGGTGTGATTGCTAACATACCACCTATATATTTGGACTGTAGGGACTGAATATTATTCTAACTTCCGATGAACACTCCATCGGTCGTTTAGTAGAGGATGTTCGGTTCCAGATTGTTGCACCTGCGGTAAGTGCTTATCATTGCAAGATTTATAGGAAGGTGGTTGCGTCTGAAGAGACCGAAAATATGTCAGAAAGTTGTTTCTCCGTGTTCTTGAAAGATTCCAGGTGTCAAATATATTTTAATTTTGCTCCATTATTGCTTATTATTTGTTGGTTTGGGGGGTAAGTTGATTTCTATGCGTTCTTTGCAGCACAAATGGTACATATTTAAATTGGGAAAAATTGAAAAAGAATAGCACTGAAGCTATGCTGCACCATGGAGACATAATCTCTATTGCCTTTGCTCCAAATCATGGTATGTTTGTATTCATTTTAACACTTTCATATAATATATATATATATATATATATATATATATATATATAGTTTCTTCTGCCAATTATCTCCCTTTTCTTACTCAGCTTACCTTCCAATCTTTTTCTGTTCGAGAAAGATGAAGTACTTTTACATGTTTATGTGACAGTGATTTTGTGATTTGCAGAACATGCTTTTGCTTATGTGTATCGAGAAGTTCAAAGATCATCTTGCGCATCACATGGGGGACTTCTAAAGAGAAAATCAGGTATGTGTTTGCAAAGCCTATTGTCAATGTCTGTTTTACGTTCTTAACAAATCACGAAAAGTTAACTAGTCTTAGTCTAAATGTATCTTTTGGAACCTTTTATGGTGGTGGAATTATTATTATATGGAATTCCTATAAATCATTACCGTATGATTTTGTGAAGATGAATACGATATCGAAAGCAAGAGGCTGAAAGGAATTGGCATTGGATATTCTGGTGGCCCCATCTCTCTTGATGATTTCCGTAGCCTTCAAAGATCAAACACGGTATTGATTTCACCATCTAATTAGCTGTTATCGTTTATTTTGCACTGCCTTTTATTCTTCAATTTCTTGCAGCTTCACTAACCAATAATGCACTTATAGGAACTGAGGAAACTTCTCGAGAATCAAGTTGCTTCAGCTGAAGCTTTACGCAGCGAGAATCGCGCTGCTACGGAGAAGCACGAAAATGTAATATCTCGGTTAAATTAAACTTTCTTTTTCCGAAATCTAAGCGGACAAATTCTTGATATCTATTTACTGATTACATCCATTAATCGTTGCGGGCCGTAAATTCTTGATATCTTATTTCATATTCGAATCATGGGAGTCGTAATAGTTTTAAGTTTTTTTCTTACAGGAAATGAGGGAGATGAAAGAGTTAATCATAAAGGATTATGATGTTCAACTCTGTACACTAAAGCAATCCTTAGAGGATAAAGACAAAGAACTATCCAATATAAATCGAATATCTGCTGAACAAAGGCACGAAATTGGGGACCTTAACGAGAGACTCAATGCTTCTGTTCAGTCTTGTATTGAAGCCAATGAAATAATGTCGAGGTGAAACCAATTTCCTTTCCTTTTCTCTAGTCACCATATGGAATATAGAAAAATAAATCAAAATGTTTAAAATCCTTATATTTTGATTTTGTTATCCAATTTCTGCAGTCAAATAGTATCTATCTCGGAACTCAAAGCTCTGTTAGACGAAGAGCGCGAGCAAAGGAGAGAGGAACGCGTAAAGGCTTCGATGGATTTGAAAGCTTCGATACACAGAGTTCAAGCTGAGGCTGCTGAGGAAGTAAAGCAGGTGTCTGAAGCTGCTTCGAGGAGGGAGAAGGAACTTCAAGAGATGATAAATAAGCTTCAGGTGAAGAAGATTTCATTTGCAGCTAGAGCAAATTATCTTTCTCTCACAAAATTAGCAGAAGATGTCTTAATATACGAAAATCTCTAGATATACACAATTTTTTTTTCCTATTATTCCCTTTAAAGTTAACTCTAACCTCTATGTTGTAGGTGGTGAAAACTGAGACATTGTTCTGTAAGGCCCTTACTCAATTTTTTTGACATTGTTTGTTATATATATAGGATGCTGAAAAGGAAAGATGTTTGTTGGTGGAAAACTTGAGATCAAAACTGGTAAGCTTTGAATCTTCTTTCTTTGGGTCTTGTTTATCTTTTTTCTTTTTTTCGTTTTAGTTTGTGTTTGTATCTCTCTATGTGAGAGCTTTCTTTCCTCTGATTGAATGTTACCGGAGAGAGAGCATCTGGGCTCTTTACACCCTGTAAATTTGTTGTTGCTAATGAACTATCGTTTGAAAAAAAAGTGGTAAAGTTGACATTTTTTTTGGTTCTAGAGTACATTAAGCTCTTGTTGCTCACTTTGAAATTACATTACTGATTCACGTTCATTACAGGAAGATACGAGGCAAAAGCTGGTAAATTCGGACAACAAAGTACGACAGCTCGAGGCTCAAACACAGCAAGATCAACAAGTTTTAGCCTCTAATAGAAAGGTAATTTAGGTTTATTTATGCATTAATTTCAGATTCAGAACATGCAACTCCAGAATTTAACTCTTTCCCGCGCAGAGAATTGAAGAATTCGAGCAGGAAAGAAAAAGACTCACCCAAGAACTTGAGCACGAAAAGGTAGGATTTTGTACTAAAAAACAGTTAGTTTTCGTGTTATATGAGCTGTGTAACCTTTCAAAAATCAAAGAAAAGGATTAATTATTTTTTGGTCCTGTATATTAGGAGTGGTGGCATTAGTAGGACACGAAATTTAAAGGGTTCAAAATATTAGGTTAAAAAGTTTCAAAATCGAAGCACTTTGACGACGCGTAAATTATAGGTTGTAATTTGAAGACAGTAAGTTTCAAAATGTGAAGCAAATTGAGGACGAATAAGTTTCAAAATTCTTCAATATTGGTGTTGATTCTGACGTTAATCCTCAAATTGCTTCAATTTTTTGAAACCTATTGTCCTAAATTTGCAACCCTTTAAATTTAGGTGTTTGAATAACGCCACCCCCCCCCAATTTACATGACAATAAGATAAATAAGCCAACGAAAAAAGATGTTTTTTCACCCAAAAAAAGAGCTTTTTTTATCACTCTGAAATGAAAGTTATTCATTCCGATGTAGCAGTCAGCCCGCGAAGAAGCGTGGGCCAAGGTTTCCGCTCTCGAGCTCGAAATAAGCGCCGCAATACGCGATCTCGATTTCGAGAGACGCAAACTCAAGGGGGCTCGTGAGAGAATCATGCTACGGTTAGTTAGAGCCCATTATTGATCCCCTCTCTCTCTATATGTATCAAAAAGATAGAATTTTTCTGTGTTAGCTCAATTGTTGCTTAATGCTTTTGCTGAATGCAGAGAAACGCAGCTCCGTGCGTTCTACTCCACAACAGAGGAGATCTCCGCACTATTCACAAAGCAGCAACAGCAGCTAAAGGCAATGCAGAGAACCCTCGAAGACGAAGAGAATTACGAATCCACTTCGATCGACGTCGGCGACCAAAACCCGCAATACGAAAACATCACCCGATCTTTATTCAGAACCCTAGAAGAAGAGGACAAGCGAAAAGAGAGCAAAGCCAAGGCAGCTAGATCCGACGGCACAGATCGATTGCAAGCCCATTCATCATCCAACGGTGGAGAAGACAGCCTCACGGAGAGGCAAGATTGCAACTCGAAGATCCTCGGGAACCACGACGACACGCAGGATATTGAGTGCAACAGCGGCGGAGAGGGTAATAAGGATGATGACGACGATGATAGCAATAAGGGCCCGTTTGGTTCGGACATCAACAACGGGATCGGTACTCTGCCCGTTTCTAACAACGATCCTGTAGGAACCGAGCAAATCCCAGAAACGGAACGGGTCTTAGAAACCGAAAGCATTGGTGGGCATTTGCATAACAGTGGAGATATTGATCTCAACGAAAACCCGGGTTTAGATGTTGATGGCAAAGCTCGGGAATTGGAGAACTCTCGAGATATTCGAGACCCGATAATGGAGGACACGGAAGGTTCCGGAGGTTTGAGGACGGCGGATCTTTTGGCTTCGGAGGTTATGGGGAGCTGGGGTTGCAGCACGGCTCCTTCGGTGCACGGGGAGAACGAGAACGATTCGCCGGGTAATAATACGGCTAAGGGCGTTGCTTGTGATGAAGGCAACGACAATGTAAGAATTGTAGCACAAGTTGCAGAGAGCCAAAACACGGTGCCATCGGGCTCGGGATCTGCTGAAAAGTCGAAGAGGGATCGAGAGCGGAGGAAGCTCAGTGTGATGATTGGGATTGTGGCTCCTGATTTGAAGGAGAGGTTTAGTGGAGCTGTGGGAAGCGATGGTGATGATGATGATGATGATGATGGTGATGGTGATGGTGATGATGAGATAAGTGAGAGGGAGAAGCCTGATGATGAGATGGACGGTGGCGATGATGACGACGATGATGCTACTCAGGAAGATTG
Organism: Linderniella brevidens; assembly: GCA_004919715.1. NCBI lineage: Eukaryota > Viridiplantae > Streptophyta > Magnoliopsida > Lamiales > Linderniaceae > Linderniella > Linderniella brevidens. The sequence goes on along the minus strand of SWDC01000147.1, from coordinate 12,483,925 downwards.
ATTATAGGTTAAGAAGTATTTTAGTGTTATTATTAATGGTGCTTTGTAGGATATGAGTTGTAAGTAGTTCGTTAGATATGTGCTTTAATGTAGCAATATTTTTAGGAAGATGATTATTTGAGACCAGTTTATTGACATCTGTTAGATTTTTAAAAAAATAAAAGACGAAAAAGGCGCCGATCCAACCATGGTTTTGAATTTGGATTTTTGAACCGGAATGAAAATTTTAGTGGTTTAAGATTTAATGGGTTAATGGTATAAAATCGGACTAAAATCAGTATAAAATCGGTGCATCTAAATATATACTAAAATGATATTTTACGAATATATCAATCAAATAATGTGCAGGGAGATTAAAAAGTAATTTGTAAAATCTGAGTTTCAAGAGTTAAACTTATAAAATTGGGGTTTAGTTAATTAAAGTACAATGTATTGGGGAGATAAAAAAATTAAATGTAAAATGATATATCAAAAAATAATTAAAAATAAAATTTAATATGCACCAAAAAGAAATTGAACTCACAACCTTAAGAAAATAACTCTAAATCACTAACCACTAGATTAAACAATATATTTGATATTTTTTATATCTTTTATGATTTTGTTTCTTTTTTTCAAATTTTTCTTTTTTTAAATAAAACTAAACCGGACCGGACCCGAACCGGAATTCCGACCGGTTCTCGATTTTTCGGTCTGAACCGGCCGGTCCAGTTCGATTTTGAAAACCTTGGTCCAACGATCGACGGTTCGGTTAAGTGGCTGGCATTTGGCAATATGATTTTTAAAAAAAATCATAGTTTCGAATCTATTTGGACTCTTTAAAGTTGGTCTTTGGTGAGCTTGGGTCAGTTACATGGTTACGACGATTGGTCTAGTTCGAGTTCGAATTGTTTCATAGTTAAAAATGAGGTTCAAATTCGATATAGACCGAATTTAGTCTGCTCGAGTTTGGATTGCCTCATAGTTAAAAATGATGTTCAATTTCGATATAGACCGAATTTAGTCATAATGTGAAACTAGAGTTGCATTTTTTTTCAAAAAAGAAAAAATAATACATGGAGCATGAAAACTAATGTGAAACTATTTTGGTAGGTCATGCAAAAGTACTATTTTACCTTAATTTTTATTTATTCTAATTATATGCCCCAAATAATTTTTTTAAACATTAAACATATAGTTATATTATATAATTTTATGTACTACACATTATAAATTAAAAAATTTTCTTAGAATACAAAATAATATTTTATATTACTTATATATCGGTGCACACGCAAATGCGTGTTAAATGAAAATACTAGTTATTAATAAATAAATTGATGGTGCAACCCAACATATGATGTGCTATGTCCACCTCCACATATTTGACTTCTCAATTGTCCGTATTGTTGATCGAATAGATTCGGCTCGCGTATAATTAATTGCACTTAGCAGATAGATCATAAAATAATAATAACAATCGCATCAACCGCAGTGAGAATACGCAATTTGTATGATACAAAAAGAGGTCAGGTATGAGTGCAAAATAGCATCTGAAATTCATAAATATCATCAGAAATGGACATAAATTGTTGTTTGGGATTTTAATATTTTCTAGAGAAGGCCATCATTCTTCTTTCTTATTTCGGACAAAATAACAAGTTAGATAGAAAATTTAGTACAATAACTAAAAGACCTAATATAATTATAGTGTTAGAAACGGTACAAACAACAAATTCCGCAAATGATGCAATGACAAAAAATAAAGGAATTACGTCCCATGAAATTTTAGGTTATTTTAATATTCTTCCGCGTAAAATCCGGAATGGTAAAGGGATGATAAGATCAAATGATTGTGATTCTTTTACGGCGAATGTATGAAAAATACAAAATTTACGCTGATAGTTTCAGCAGACACAATAAATATAGGGCAAGTGGAGTCTTTATGCAGTGAACCTCTTCACTTTCCCTGACCTATTAGACACAAAACCTACCTTCTCTAATCTCTACCTAACCTCCCTCACTCTCAGAGAGAGAGAGAGAGAGAGAGAGAGAGAGAGAGATTTCCCTTCTTTTACCGCTACTACCACACACCATATATGTAATAATGATTCTTTAATGATCCTCTCAGTTCTTTGCTGTGTTTTGGATGTGAAAGAGACTGAGTTAGTTTTTGCCTCGGAAAGGTGCTAAGTTCAGAGCAGCGCACGTGTAAGGCACTCAATTGCCCGAACCTCAACATTCATACGCTAATTACTATGCAGTCAAACCCCAATTTAAAGAAAATAATCAAGAAAAAAAAACCCATACCTTTGTTTGTTCTACAGCCGACCCCATTAATTATTACATCGTCTTCTTCTTTACATTGTTCTTGAATTTGAAAGTCTTTTCCCAGTTCATTCTTTGATGAAAACACATCATAAGAATTCATATTATAATGAGGTTCTTAACCCGGAGTTTTAGGCAAGGAGTTAAGGTTATCAAGAAAAATGGAAACTTGAGTAAACAAAAATTGGCCAACAATGGAATTTTCTTTAGACAACAAGCCCATTGTTGTTATAGAGGAAATCACCACTTTGTAACACATCAAATGTGAAGATTGTAACAAGAAAATGGACAATCTATAGCTTAAGCTTCGCCTCTCAAGGAATTTGATTGATTGGTTCACTTCACCTTCTCCATTGTTATTACACACCACAATCTACTAATAAAGATATCATTGATGAAGTGTTAGCATTCGAAGATTAAGGAAGAAAGAATCAAGAAACAAGGAATTCCTTTTTTTCAAATTACAGTAAATAATATCAGCAATCACTCATCATAGCAATCAATCCCATATATTATCTTGAAAAAAAAAAACCTAAAAGAAAAAAAAAACACTTGTTTCAAATCTTCATTACACCCTAACACACACATTACAAGAAAAGGAAGGAGAAAATAATGATCAAAATGGTGACCTAACACCACTCCAAAACCCTTCACCGCCGCCGCCGCCACCACCCAACTGATGACTATTCATATTCATCATCCCATTAAAGAGGTTATTATTGCCACCGGTGCTGCCACTGACATTGACGGCGTCGTTGCTGCTCTGATCTTCACCGCCGTCACCACCCAAATTCATCTCCTGGCCGGCGCCGGCGGCTGTGATCTCATCGTCTTCCAAGGGCAACCTCTCATAAGCTGCGTTGCCAAAGGACGCCGCCATAACAACCACGGGACCCGCCGCCACCAAGGGGCCAACCACCGCTCCCCCCACCACCTGACCCTGACCTCCGGCTAGGTAAATCGTCAGCCCAGAGGTAGCCGCCGGCGCAGGAGCCGGCAGAAAGCTGCCCGAAAGGGATAGAATCTCGAACCTTCCTTGAAGAGCCACGACAGCGTTTGCTGACGTGGGCTGACGCAGGCTGACGTTAGACACCGTCCCTGTGGCGCTCAGGATGCAGATGCCACGCTGGCGCCTAGCGGCGTAGGCGGAGAGGCTCTCGTGGACGTCGCAGCCCGTTGAGATCTCCATCACGTGTGAACGGAGGGAGTTGGCGCTGTCTCGGGTTATTATTATCGGGGGTTTTGGCTTGTTCTTGGATCCGGATGGCCTCCCTCGGGGGCGTCGGTTCGAAGGCGGCGTGGTGGTGTCGGAGGTAGTGACGACGGTGGTCGGATCTTCGGATTTTAGGGTTGTTGTTGCTGGGCTGTGGCCGTTAGGGTTATTATTATTAGGGTCGTCGTCGGCGTCTTCAGGGTTTTGGTGGTGGTGGATGAAGTGGTGCTGGAATTGATGGTGGTGGAGCTGCAGGTCTCTGGCGAGGAACGGCGGCGGTAGAGGGCGGTTGTGGGCTAGTTGATCCATTTCTCCTCCTCTCCGAGCTTTTTAAATTGGTGACTGAAAACAAGCCAAATCTTTGAGCTCTTTTAAGTACAATTGTTGAGTAGGATTTTTTTTCACTTTGTTTCTCGAGGATTCATAGCTTAGCCTGAGAGAGAGAGAGAGAGAGAGATGGAAATGAAGTTGACATAGGTTTTAATTTTTATGTCGATGGGGAGTAAATTGTAGTTTAGCAGCTAAGCATGGTTAGGGTTAGGGTTAATTCGCTGAAAAGCTCTAGTTTAGTTATTTATAATAAAAAGAACCAAAGTCGGAATAATTAAGGGTTATATTATACAATGTATTTGATTTTATTTAAGCTCTCTAGTTATTTGGAATAAAACAGCTAACTCTAGTTGGACTATATATAATCGCATTGTTTTTTCCTAAAAAAGGTAAGTTTAGTAAAATCATGTTGTTGTATTCGTGTATAGGTACTAATTACTATGTACCAAGTTGATTTCGATTTTTATCTCTTCTGATAGTTGAATAGCAAATGGGGTATAAAATTGTTTCACTTACTATGAAATGAATTCAACTTTGAGCCCAAATTTCAAACTTAAATCTTTCTTATATGAACACTTCTTATACAGCATTGGTTGGTGTTATATCAGCATGGTTGCATCAATAGAAGAGGTGTTAATTAATGCCAGGTAAAAATTGTTAATCATTGTCATATTACCTATTATGTTGACGTGGTATCAATTAATTTCACGTAAAAGATGCTCACATAAGTTGTTTAATAAGGTGATCACCATGAAATGAATGGTGTTTATCTCTTTACATATTCTCAGATTGATAGTCTTATTCACTTCGCTGGTTATCATTAGGATAGCTTTTTACATATATAATATACATATTTCTTTATATGTTTTGGGCGTTACATATTATAATTGTGAAATTCATGCACTTATGATTCCACGAGCTTGATTATTTTAGTGTAGTTACCATCGAGAATCATAATTATGATTAGGTCATCGACAACTCTTATTATATAGAAAGGACGAATTTAAAAAAAACAAAAAAGAAACAAACGTAGTATTTTATAATTTCATCATGGAGAGTCAAATCTATCTTAAGTTATATATCTCATTCATATATAAGCATCCTTTACCTTTAGTTTTATAATGTGTTATTTTAAGAACAAAATATAATTGCACTAATTCACGTGCATAATAAGTAGTTTTTGCCTATTTATTGACACCTTATGCGACTTTCCCGATATTGTCGGCCGAGCACGATCGTTGAGCTCCGTAATTGCACTTTACAATGTATATTTACTACTTTCCTAATGAAATTCAATTTATTCTTTTATGGAAAAAAAATTACTCATTTAATATCTATACTATTTTATTAATAATGAGTACCCTTCAAAAACTGTCAATTTGGTATATCAATCAATCAGAATTTATTTGTAATTAATAATTAAAAAAAAATAATGTAATTACAAATAAATAAATAAATAAAAATTTATTACAAACATAACTACTATTATTGTTATGATTATTCAAATAACCTCTCATACACGTTTACTTTATCAATTAGTTATCTTCATTTTAAATTATCTTTATTTTTTTCAATTTTCTTTGCATACACATTGGGTGTACACGTATACTACTAGTATATATATATATATGAGTAGATGGGATTGAGTTTCATCTAGCATGTTATGCAAAAAAAAACTGCATCCTCCTCTCCTATTGGCTAGGAAGACGATAGCTTCCTTCGACATTAAGATCTAAACACTGTTATTTTTTCCTTTTTATTTTAATATTTTTCGACGTAATATTTATTAATAATAAATGACGGGATAAAGACAAAGGTTGCAGAGTCGAGAATGCCTTTGGAACGACAAGCCACAGGCATGGGCGTGAATAGAGATCACGCCTCTCTCTCTCTCTCAATTAGAACCTTTGATCTCCAATGCTCGATACACTAACATACCATTTAAAATAGTAATAAATATATATATATATATATATTTCTTAGGTCAAACTCAATTTAAACTCGATCCGGTTTTAACTCTTCTTCGTCCTTAGGCAAATTCATATATACAATGTGAAGATTATTTGTGACTCTTCTTACGTGTCATTGATTGGTGTCATATCAACATATCACTTCAACATAAGAGGACATATGGTTATTAATTGGCATATTTATATGGCATTGAATAAAAAATTATTGATGTGGTATGTTTGTGTGACAACAATCAATGTTCCACAAGTGGTGCTCACAAAGATATTCACCACAAGATTTCTCTCAATACATACATATGAAGAATATTGTCACATTTTATGTTGATATATGTTTATGTGACACCAATTAGTGTAATGTAAGAGGTGCCCACAAATGTGAATACCATTATATTTCTCCCTATATATTTGTAATAATGCACCTAGCATATCTCTGTTGTGTGATATATATTTATTTATACACAGTATAAACACCTTTTTTTTAAACATGTAAACACACACTAATTAAATATGCGAAATCTTTCTCTTGGCATGGCCAACATTTACCCTTACCACATCACATTTATTATTTAGAGAAATGAAACTATTAATACCAATACACATATATATAGACTATATATATAGCACAAATAGAATTGTTGATTTCGAAAATATGTTCATGGTCGTAACTATTTTGCAAATGATTTGCTAGGCCGTGTCTTCTCGAAATGGACCAACGGAAACCAAAACCAAATATATGGCCCTTTTCCCTAAAATGAATAACAAAAAAAATTGTATAAGAAATGATTGAATTCAGCAGGGCAGATATCAGAAGCCAGCCTGATTATGATTTATATGATCACCAAAATTTATTAATATGCATCTAATTCCTCTAGCAAGCATTTATTAAATATAACATATACTACTTATTTTGTTTACATAAGTCTCCAAGTTTAGGAACAACCAAAGAAAGCCCGAATAAAATAATTTCGATTGATGTCCAAACGCCGCAGGTTGATGTGTGTATATCAACCGTATCGTTGAAAATAAGAATATTTTCTGAATTACGGAGTTCTCACGGGCCGACATGTCTTGTCAAATCGATCATTAAGCGATATCAGGCACTAACATTACTTGCAATCATCAAACGATAACAAAAAAAATGAAAAATCAACGTCACGGACATGAATTTTACATTTAATTTTGTCCTTTTCATGGAAATCGACGGTTGTATAGTTTTTTATTGGGACATCAACATTTTTTATCCCCACTATTTGCCCTATGGGCGTTTTTTGCCCATTTTTCCGAGTTACAGTTTTAGTCCCCAATGTTGTCGATTTTGAGCGTTTTTGGTCCCCCAATTAACTTAACCGTTATGTTGGACGGAAATACGGGACGGGCCAACCCGAATTTACGGGTCGGACCGGGCCAACTCGAATTTTGAATGCCAAAGAAAAGGAAACCCGGCCCGTATTTCCGTTCAACTTAACGGTTAAGTTAACTAGGGGACAAAAAATGCTCAAAATCGACAATATTGGGGACTGAAACTGTAACTCGGAAGAATGATGGACAAAAAAAATGCTCATAGGCCAAACATTGGGGGACCAAAAATGTAAAAATCCCTTTTTTATCTGAATGATTCAAGTTTTAATATTGATTCAAATTTGTTCGAAGTTCAAACATTAGTTATAATGCTTGTCGTTATCAGTATGTATCGATTAGATTATTATATCCCCATTTAAATAAGTATACTCGTCTAATTATAATAGTTGATATAAGTGGGCTTAATATGGACCACTTCACATATATATTTTTTATGAGGAGTCCCATTGTAGATAATGAACTATCAAAGGAAGCCCACTTTGCAGTACTCAAAAGAAGCCCATCTTATGTGTCCACCTTGTCTAATCACCTCACACGTGGCATTGGTTGATGACACGTCAACATGCCACATCAGTGCCACGTGTTGTATTAATAGTGATATTTTGGTTATGCATGTTGACGTGACATTGATATGACATATTTACGTGACACCAATCAATCACACGTGTGAGGTGCTCAGTGAGCATCATAATTACTAGTGAATATATAACGAAAGAACTTACTAGTGAATATATAACGAAAGGGCAAGTAAGAGTGTTGCTACAACCCGTAGTTGCCTGAAAGTGGTTTGAAGGTTGTCTACAACCTCTTTATTCATCACTTTGTCATAAAGCATAATCCACAAAGATTTCAAGTCCGATTGAATATAATAACTATAATCAAACAACAGCCGACCAAATTTGAGGTCTCCCATGTGAATTGGATGTTGATGGTAATGGAATCTCTTGCCCCACATGCTAAGATGCCCAATTTTCATTTAATAATATATGGTCGATGCCGTAACATTAAGTTAATGATAATCCGTAACTTGCGTCGTCTCAACGGTTACTTTCATGCGAGTTAAATTAGTGAATTGACAGATGTAATGATAGCCGCTATTTGTACAGTAAAGCCATTTTGAAAAAGAAAAAATGGTAATTGTGTTTTGTAGTATGGTGGAGGGTTTTCAACCTTCAAACAACATAGAGATAATTAGGATTATTTTATCTGATAAATTAATTATCAATTCTATGATTTTTGGGAAATTTAATTACTCGTTGGAATCATATTTCATAAAATTAAAATATAACATCCTCCATATAAGTTTAATGTGAATTAGTAATTAAACATTTAAATCTTCGTGACCACAAGTGATAAATTAACACGGCATTCGAACTCATTATTGTCATGTGTACGAGAATCTTTACAACCATAAAAAGACACTGGCTAAGGTTGATTATAATAAAATTTTAATTTTAGGTTAGTGTTATAGTTGTTATTGGCGTATTTTTCTTAACGATTGATTCAAATAATTCATATCACATGATTCATGCCAATGCAAGACTTGTCATAAACTAAAGTGATATCGCCTTATCACAACACAATCACAATCAAATATTAATTCTTAATTTTGTGATTCAATAATTGATAAAAAAAAAAGTACGACTTAGGTGACGCACGATTAATTCAAAAAACGTTCATCACCACCATCGAACACTAACCGAAAATACAATAATATATTACATTATCACAATATCACACTCACACGAAATAGTACAATTTATAACTCAATAATCGATCGACAGCACACTTTGATACAATAATTAAACAAAGCCAATTGCTCCACCGCAACGCATCACTAACACAGCTCCTTCGCCGCCGCCACCACAGCCTCCACGGTGATCCCAAACTCCTTGTAAAGCCTCTCCGCGGGAGCACTCGCACCGAACCGGTCGATCCCCACCGCCTTTCCCTTAGCCCCCACGAACCGCTCCCAGCCGAAGGTCGAGCCCGCCTCGACGCTAACCCTAGCCGTCACACCCGAGGGCAAAACGGTCTCTCTATACTTCTCCGACTGCTCACCAAACAACTCCCAAGAAACGAGCGACACCACTCGGACCTTTTTGCCCTCCTTCCTCAGCTCCTCCCCGGCCCGAGCCGCGATCTCGAGCTCCGAGCCCGTCCCCATAAGAATCACATCGGGCTTATTATTCCCGCGGGCATCGTCCGAAATTACGTAACCGCCCTTCTTCACCCCCTCGATTGAGGTCCCGGGGAGCTGAGGAAGCTTCTGGCGGGAGAGGACGAGGATCGATGGCCTCTCGGTGCCTTCCACCGCGACCCGGTAGGCACCCGCGGTCTCGTTCCCGTCCGCGGGCCGGAGGGTCAAGATGTTGGGCATGGCCCGGAAGCTGGCTAGGTGCTCCACGGGCTGGTGGGTCGGCCCGTCCTCTCCGAGCCCGATGGAGTCGTGTGTCATGATGTAGAGGACCCGGGCCTTGGAGAGGGCCGAGATCCGCATGGCGGCCCGCATGTAGTCGGTGAAGACGAAGTAGGTCGCGCAGTAGGGGACGAGGCCCGGGCTGTGGAGGGCTATCCCGTTGCATATCGCCCCCATCCCGTGCTCACGGGCCCCGAACTTGACGTTTCGCTCCTCCGGGGTTTTCTTCTGGAAGTCTCCAGAAGCTTTGAGGAAGGTCATGTTGGACTGCGTGAGGTCCGCGCTTCCGCCGATTAGGCCCGGGAGGACGTTCCCGAGCCCGTTGAGGATTTGGTGGGAGAGGGTTCGGGTCGGCAAGCCCGGGCTCTCGGGAGTGTACGTCTGTTCCCAAGAAAGTATTTTAGCATCCATATATCGTCGTATATATTCGATTATTTTAGATTTTTATTACGCTGAAACCCGGGGTTTTACCTGGTCTCCATGTCAGGGTTTTCCAGGTTACTGAAAAGAACATATCTATACATTAGAAATCGATCGAACTCACCGGAAAAGCATTTTCGAAAGAAAGCGGTAGTTCGCCGGTGATGATCGATTTAAGCTCGTCGGCTTCCTCGGGATATTTCTTCTCGTACTCGACGAACTTCGCGTTCCATGCCGATTCCAAGTTCGCCCCCTCGGCTACGTGCCGGCTCCAATGTCTACACAAAATAAAATTACAATATGAGGGAAAAAAAAAAACTTTTTTGGTACAAAATTTTGATGATTATTTTTTTATTTTAATTTCGTCTCCTCACCTCTTTACGTCGTCGGGGACGTGGAAAGGCTCGTACGGCCACCCGAGGTTCTTCCTCGTGGCTTCCGCTTCCTTCGGGCCCAACGCGTTCCCGTGGACGCCGTAGGTGTTTGCCTTGTTCGGCGCACCGTAGCCGATCGTCGTAGTAACCTGCGTGAACCCGAGAGACATAAATAAATAACCAACCATTACAACAAAACCTAGAGAAAGCAACGAAGAAATAATCCCGAACCTTAATCATCGTGGGCTTGTCCTTAACCGACTTAGCCTCCTCGATCGCCGCCCGAATCTCATCGTAGCCGTCGTTCCCGTTCTTGACCCACACCACGTGCCAACCCAAGGCATCGAAACGCTTGTCCACGTCCTCGGTGAAGGCGATGTCCGTGTCGCCGTCGATCGTGATGTGGTTATCGTCGTATAAGGCGATCAACTTCCCGAGCCCCCAGTGGGCCGCGAGGGAGCACGCTTCGTTCGATATGCCTTCCATTTGACAACCGTCGCCCAATATCACATACCTAAATTTTAAAAAAAATAAATTTCCCGAATCGAAATATACCGAAAAAATGTCAAAATGTTGCACATATTATTACGCCGAAAAATGAAAGACGGGCCAAAATTACTACACATACGTGTAATGGTCGACGATCTCGGAACCCGGCTTGTTGTACCGCGCGGCCAAGTGCTTCTCCGCCACCGCCAAGCCCACCGCGCACGCAATGCCTTGTCCGAGCGGGCCTATAACACGCAACGGGATTAGGTAATAAATAATCCAATTATAACACCGTAACGACAAAATGCTGAGACTTAGGAATATTTGAAATTAAGTTAAAAACCTGTCGTGACTTCGACTCCCGGGGTCTCGAAGTTCTCCGGGTGGGCCGGGGTTCTGCTTCCCCATTGCCTTAAGCTCTTCAAATCCTCTTCCTATGTAGTAATAATAAACATAGAGTTAATGTGTTGTCAATCGGCTAATGATCCACCTTCACAAACACAGAAAACGTTTAATAATAATAATAATAATAAAAAAAAAAACGAACCTTAACAGAGTCGTATCCGGCCAAGTGAAGCAGCGCGTACTGCAGCATAGCACCGTGGCCGGCCGATAGCACGAACCGGTCCCGGTTGAACCAGTGCGGGTTCTTGGGATTGAACCGCATGAACTCGTCGTAGAGCACGTGGCCCATCGGGGCGCAGCCCATGGGCATGCCCGGGTGACCCGACTTGGCATTCTCCACCGCATCGATGGCCAGGAACCTTATGGTGTTCACCGACTTAGCCACGAGCTCGGCTTCGGGGGTAAAGGTTGCCTTGGCCATTTTGTGTATGAATTATATGATTGCCTTAAGCTTGTTTAGTGAGTGAGCTATTTGTCACTTAAACGGGTCGGTATTTATACCCGAAACGAGCCGACGGTTGGGAAAACAAAAGTAATTAAATTCAATTTTAATTGATTGCGGGATGGAGACATCTTTACACGTTGCGGGGTCTTATTTGTTTAAAATTTATTATTGCACATGTGAAAGGGATAGGAGGTTTTTGTTTAATATTATTTGAGGAAAGAAAGGCAACTGACTTTATATTACTGGCGGACGAGATTGCCTCCGGGCCCACGTGGCCGTATCTGAACAAATTAATTAGTATTTCTTACATGAATTATTAGTCTAGTGGAGTTGGCCTCATGAACCCCCCAATGGTCTGATCGTGAGAGTGGATTTCATCCCTTGATCACAACAGATTGAAATTTTGCACATGATTGTTGTTATTGTGGGATTTTAGATAGTTGGAGAGTAATATTTGTAAGTTGGGATCGTCTCATAGTGAAGTTCATATTTATTTCTTATTGAACTTAATCGGAGTGTGGAAACTACGGTAACTTTGTGTGGAATACTTTTCTGATTCGAAAAAAAAGACTGCATGACTGTCATTATTTGTGTGGTTTAGGATTGGTCACATGAGTGTGTTTATGGAAAGAAGATTATGGACGTTGGAAGTTAGGATCGTTCTATAGTCGAAGCGATCAGAATTGCTTCAGTCCTAACTTAATTGGAAATACACGTGACAAATTCAAAAGAATTTCATGCATTATTGAGTGATTTGTTTCGTAGATGAAGTGATGTTCAGATTTATTTCAGTCCGAACTTACGTGAAGATATACATGACAAATTTAAAAGAATTTCTTGTATTATTGAGTGATTCGTTCCATAGCCTAAGTGATTTTCAAATTTATTTCAATCCGAACTTAATTCGAAATACACATGACAAATTCAAAAGAATTTTATGCATTATTTGAGTGATTCGTTCCACGAGGTGATATTCAAATTTATTTCAGTCCGAACTTCATCGGAAATACAAATGACAATTTTTTAAAAAAAAAATTAATGCATGATTGAGTGATTTGCTTAGTATTATTTATATGCATTATTGCATGATTTCATTGGTCTTTGGGCATGGTGGGGGACCGCTTCACTTATCATTTCATGTGCGACAGTTCACTTACGAATTACGATACGAATATTGTGACGTATGCTGACAATCTCGTACAATAATTCATCATAAGATGAATATTATACTCTATTTTGTCTAGATTATTTTATTAATTATCGTTTCTAATCAAATAGGTTGTTGCGCTCCAAGAGGGATGGATGCCCAATTATTTTCCTTTAATAATATTTGCTGATATATGTAAGCTTTATTTGTCGAAACCATGTGATTCATACCATGTGATTCAAATTCTTGTGGGCCGGCAATTTAGCATATAAATAATATAAAGAAAATTTTCATTTTCTTTAATAAGAAATACAAAAATTTTAAATATTAACACACATTACAACTTTGAAACTCGGGGCAATAGATCTTGAGGGGACCATATCCTATCTCAATTTTGTATTCCACTTTTTGTGTTAATTTACAAAAATATTATTATATCCTCCATCACTGTTAAAATACTCGTAAATAGCATTACAACATAAATAATATTATACTGAGTGCTTAAACACACAAATATATATATATATATATATATATATCACTGATCAGACGGATTATAATGATACTTTTGGAAAGTGACACAAGAAATGACAAACAAAAATGAGAGAGAATCTGAATTCGATCAAGTACCACAAATCTTCACAAATAGTCGTTAAACAATTCACATCTAAAACCGAATAAAAAAATCAGCCTAAACATTACATATTTTTTTTAGGAATAAAATATATAAAGCTAAATACGACATTATGCATACTGACCATAATACCCCTTGCAATAGTAAAATAATTAGTATGAATCTCGTGTGCAAGAAAAACTACTTAAATTATTGATAAACTAACCACTCCGCCGAATTATTGATGAGCCTAATGGAAAGATTCCATAAAGCAACAAGTTTTAAAATCAAAGGATTGTCACCTAATATAATTAATTTGTTCCGTACGTTAGCATTAACTATTTTCTTGTTTTATTAGCTAGTAATTGTATAGTACAGCTAAGAGCATTAATCATATGATACTTTGGTTAAATAACTGCTTCATCTATAAGCTCGAATGAAGTGTAAGATATTTTAAAATATATTTAATTTCCAACGCGCATCATGTCTAAACTACTCTTTTTTAATGTTAGACATGTTATATTCTTATTATCAGTGGTCGTGGGTAGGGTTGCAAATTAATCGAATCGAGTCGAATAGTACCATATTCTATTCGTATTTATTCGTATCTTAAAATCGATTAAGTATTCGATTTTCGAATATATACGAATTTGATTCGTATAAATGTCGAACCGAACATAAATATTCTGATATTTTTATTTTTCTCTCATAAAAGCTCATAATATTTAAATTTATAGGGATATAATATATTATATTTAATATTGAATTATTTTTAAACATATACCGAATATTATATTTAAGGAAATGCTGAATTATTTTTAAATATATATTGAATTATTATATATTATATTTAAATAAGTATTGAATTGTTCCAATAGAATATTCGATAAGTATTCGAATCGTAAATCTTGATATTTGTATTCGTATTCTAATATTATTTGAATCAGAAATACCATTTTTATTCATATTTAATAATCGAATATTTCGAATTCGAATTGTAAATTTCAAATCGAACCAAAAATATTCCATTCATTACAACCCTAGTCGTGTACTCGTGGGGACTATACATATGACTTCTCGGCATGAAATCTCGCACCATATTAAATGACATTTTGAGGTTTTTGATCCTGAGAATATGTTTCGACTATGGCGTAGCTAGGCATGAAATTTATAGGTATATAACGCTTTAAAGATAAATATTATATGACTTAATTATTTTTTTAGTTAAAATATATTTTAGAAGGTGACATTTAACGACGCCTGAAATTGATGGAAACGGGAATCTGCTACCCGAAAAATAATTTTTTGTTTCATTATGTAGGTGATAGCATTATTTGCCGAAACACGAGAAAGGCAAAGGTGATAAGAGGTGAGTGAGTCATGGTCGACCCGACCCGACCCGACCCGAGGGTGACCTTTACGGGGATGTTGTTGATGGTCCATACACTTCAACTATCAATAACAGAACGGCCAATGATGGACAAAAAGGCGATGAGGCATCGCATTGTCTCCGTGGCGAGGCGCAGTTTCAGGCGCGGGCTTCAAATATCGAGGGACGCCCTAATTAATATGTGTAAATTGTATTAAACGTGATTAAATAAGTTAAATGAATAAAAAAAACTAATCATCATCTCTAAGTTTCAGAACTAACTAAAAGACATCTTTGTCATTTCTCATAGATAAAAGCATCTTCATTGCCAGAAAGCTATGCTTTGAAAAGAGGTCAAACCGATACTTACCATGCTTTGAAAGAGATCAAACCGAAACTTACAGTGAGAGTGCTCCTTTCAATGCGTTGGGTGTTGTTCTAAGTATAACGATTAAAAAAAATTCATTTTTTAAGTTTTAAATGTTTCTTTTGTCATAAATTTTTTTATGTGGCCTGTTTATTGAGAATTTTTTTGGGTTGTTTAATTATAAATTGACTATCTTTTCATATTTTAAAGTAATTTTCTTTTGTTTTTCTTTAAAAATAAACGAGACACGCCTTAATTGCGCCTGGCGAAGGGCTGTATGATCGCTATTAAACTTCATTATCAACTACAAACATCATTCGACTTCCATTGGAACTAATGATCTCTTAACCGTATGATGGCAAAGGCTCAGTCACGAGAAAAAGAGTTGAGAGGACGAAGAATTAGTGATATTAGAAATAAATTGATTTTACTTGATGAATATAAATCTCAATTATAGTACTTACTTATATAGGCGTAGTACTAAGTAGATGGGCTCAAGAGCCTTAACAAAAAAAAATATTCAAATGAATAACTCGTCCAACCAAAAATAAACCCAATCCAAATGCAGCAAAAGTTCAATCTTCACAGCCCATGACAAACCCTTCCCAAGTGTACTGATAAACTTGATCATGTATGTGTCTTGTTTCATGTCTACAGACACAATTTTATGGGTTTTCCCCAAAAAAAAATAAAAAAATTATGGGGAGTAAGTGGAATTGTACTCAATGATTTTCTTACCTAGAGTTATATATCATTTGGGGACGAAACGTGCTACTTTCAAACCATCAAAAAAATAAATAAATTTAAACCATTATCTTTTCCTATAAATAGTAATTGTTTCACTATCTCATGTTGCCTCGTCTTATCGAGTTAATCATGTAAAATACAAGTTTGACGCAGTTAATTATTATTATAGTAAGTTCAAGGATAATAATAATAAGGTCAATAACCATAACATAATTTCATTTTACGGATTCATTCAAATCCTAAAAAAGCCTTTTTTTTTCAATTCAAACTCGCCACATAAATATAGTGGTTCAACTCCTAAACTCCTATAAATCATTTACATTATAGTGTCGGTTGACCATCTTCTTGATTTTCTTCACACCCATGAAGACAATAAAAGGGTTTGCGGCTAACTAATAATAAAAACTCTAACATGCGAGAAAAGAATGTTAATTAAAGAACATAAATAAATAAAAGCATGCCAATGGCAATGGCCAGGCCTTCATAATTTTAGTAGTAATACCATCAAACACTATCATATCTTCCCACTTCTCACGGACAATACAATTTAGACAAAATTATAACTAGAAATGTTATAATATCTGGATTTATACGTGAGAAGAAATGAAATTTCCGGAACCTCCGTGATTAATTTCAGGTATAATTATAAATTTCGATACCAAAGTATATCCATTTTCTTATATTTGATTGTATAAATAGATCACTAACTTGAACATGTTTGTATTTCCAGCTATTTCAAGGAAAAACAAAGTCGAAAATCATACTTTGTTGCTGACGTGGAATATTTTACCCACTTGTAGGTTGCTGATATGAAATATTGCTTGTAAGATTTCCGATTTGTTTTTCGATAAAATTACCGGAGACCCAATACGAACTTAGTAACCTATTTTGTAAATTATCACACATATTGACCCTATATAAAAAAATCGGTATATTTAGTCGCCCAAATTTATTTCTTTAATTGATTAAAGTACATCATCTTTTTGTAAAAGGGAACTTATATGCTGTGATCCATAAACTTGCTATAGGGTTTCCAGTAATTATATCCCGATTTGTTATACTTGATTGTGTAACGCTTAAAGCAAAGGGAACCTTACAACACAATCATTGGGAAAATCCCTTTTCAACCGATTCATTCATGCTTTACCAAGATTTCATCTTTAGTATGTCTGTTGAATGAAAGAAAAACAAAAACAAAAAAGTACATTATTGCACTGGTGTTATTGATTAAGGCCATTGCACTCTCCCAAAGCAATTAACACGACAAAAGCATGGACTCTTTGTGTCTCTACATGCTTTTAGTTCGATCTAAAAAAAAATATTACAGTTCACTATGGCATGTTCTTGTGAAATCTTTTAATTAGGTGAACAATGAAATCATGAGCAATGAGCTCTTCCTTAAATGTCCAGGCAGAGATAAACAAAAAATAAATAATTTTAAATATTCGATCCTTTTTGTTTCATATTTTATGAACAATGTGCCCTTAGTGCCGATATAATAATGCAACAGATGATCATAGTATAAAAGGACACAGTTCTCTCTGAATGGAGGCTTTCTTCTAACATTCAATGATTATCTTTTTCTTTTTCTTTCCTTATCCTCAATCGTAAT
Source organism: Linderniella brevidens (assembly GCA_004919715.1). Lineage (NCBI taxonomy): Eukaryota > Viridiplantae > Streptophyta > Magnoliopsida > Lamiales > Linderniaceae > Linderniella > Linderniella brevidens. Next base: position 12,466,339 of record SWDC01000147.1, on the reverse strand, counting down.
ATAATGTTTTAAGTCTTTGAAATGCTTAGTGTCTTTCTTTTATCATGAGGATGGTGGTAAGCTTAAATAAGGGTCCCTGTAGATCATCAGACAACTACATCTTCATCTCTTAAATATTATTTACAACTTCATCTTTCTTGCCTTAAAGAACTATGGTGAGGGCCGAAAGTGTATACTATAATATATGAAACTCTTTACAACTTTCTCAAAACATTGTCTTAATGTGGTTTGATCATATCTGTGCATGCAGGAAAAGGAAAAAGTTCCTACAGATGCATATCGAAAACCGGAGAATAAAGCGAAAACCGGAGGCTGGAGAGCGGGATCTTTGCTTCTTGGTATATACCTAATTCGACCGTGGCAATTTTTTTCTTGATGCGATTTATTTAATTTCTTCAATTCTAGTTGCATTGTGCCACCATGATTTATCCTATGATCCATAGTAGATTCAGAAAGATTCTTACAATTTCCTGCATTTCTAGACATGATTTTGTTTTATTGATCAATCATCGGTGTAATAACGCGCTTTTTAATTTTTAATTTTTTTCGTCGCAGTTAGTGAAGGACTTGCGGCTCTTGCATTCACGGGCGTTGAAGTAAATATGGTCCTTTTTGTGAAGACGGTTTTGCGGCAATCCAACGCCGATGCCGCGAAGACGTTCAGTTCGTGGATGGGAACCCTTAACATGTGCACTCTCTTTGGTGCTTTCCTTAGTGACTCTTACCTTGGGAGATACCTCACTTGTGTTGTCTTTCAAGTTGTTTTGCTCATTGTAAGTGGTTTCTTCTCTAAATACTTTTGTTGTAGTTTTATTTAGCATAATATTTTTTTATTTTTTATATTTTTCACTATAATTTTTTTAGGGTTTGGTGCTATTTTCTCTGTCGACGCAAGTATTGATGTTGGAGCCGAAAGGGTGCGGAAAGATCGGCGAATTATGCGACGAGCCATCGCGGGCCAAAATTGCAACTTTCTACGTATCCATCTACATCTTAGCTCTGGGGAGCGGATCCATCGAACCGGCACTGGCCACACTGGGCTCTGACCAGTTCGATGAAGAAGAAGAAGAAGAAAAAGAAGAAGGCAACAAGTCGAAGAAGGCTAAGTTCTTCAGCTACTACTACGTAGCGTTGAACCTCGGCTCGCTGATCGCGGAGACCGTGTTGGCCTACATTGAGAACTCCGGGAATTGGGTGGTGGCGTTTTGGATCTCCACGTCGTGCGGCTTCTTCGCGCTGATTTTCTTGCTGGGCGGGACGAGGCGGTACAGGCACGTGAGGCCTCCTTCGGGAAATCCCGTCTCGAGGTTTTGTCAGGTGATCGCCGCGTGCGCGAGGAAGGCGAATCTCGTCACGCCGTTGTACGGAGAGGGTCTGTACGAAAATGGGGACGACATGCGGGAATGTGCGAGAAAGATGTTGCGTACCGACGATTTCAAGTAAGTTATGCTTCCTTTTAAATGCTTCCTGAGTCATGGGGTCGATTCTCATGAATACCGATGTTGGGAGAATTTAAGGCGAAATTCACGTTAGCTTGAGGATTAGTCCAATCTTTGGAGTGTGCAGTCCAAACCCCTGATTGCGTGATGATACCTCTGTTAAAGAATATATATATATATATATATAATATAAAATCCCCTCCTAAGCAATGCCGAATTGCCCCGATTTTATATTGTCGACATCCGTTGTAAAAATCGGCTAGGTGGTGCGCCTCCATGGCAAAAATTGACTAGGCGGATCGTTAGTCGGCTGTTCATTCGACTAATCGGTTCAATTATTTCCGAAAACAATTTCTAAATACAAAATAAAAAATAAACATTTTTGAGATTGATATTATTTATTTATTTATTTATAATATATGTATAAATTTGATACATCTTTATTTTGGTAGAATCATATTTGACATATGAAAAAATAATGAAAAACAAGTATACTATCTAATTTCTGCTTTGAAAACCGACTAGGCGTTAGGTCCACCCCGGACGCTCGACTAGAGCCTAGCAAATTTTGCAACATTGCTGCTGACTATTTTTTTCGTTTTATAGGCGCACGCACGCCTATGCGCTTTTTCTAGCAGTGGAGACGGCTTTAAATTGATTTTAAATTTTCGTACCTAATCTTCTCCAATAGGTTTCTCGACAAGGCGGCGGTAATGACTCCATCGGAGAAAACCCTAATCTCGGCCAAAGGCGCACAGCCGAACCCGTGGCGACTCTGCCCGATCGCTCAGATCGAAGAGGTCAAGTGCGTATTAAGGCTAATCCCGATTTGGCTCTGCACTATCGTGGCGTCGGTCGTCTTCGTACAAGTCCTCTCCCTCTTCGTCGAGCAGGGCTCCACCATGAACACGAGGATCCCCTCCACGAGCTTCCACATAGCGCCGGCGAGCATGACCACGTTCGACATCATAAGCACCTCGGCCTTCATTATATGCTACGAAAGGGTTTTGGTGCCGCTCTACGTTAAGCTCGCCAAGAAAGAGCCGAACCCTCCTAGCGAGCTTCAGAGGATCGGGATCGGCATGGCGGTCTCGATAGTAGCCATGGTGAGCAGTTATATATTTTATCTCCAATATGTCCTCTCACAACGAGGTCTATTTTTTTCTTTTTTCTTTTTATAACCCGGTAACCGTGGCCTTTGGACCAAGTAAATTAAACCCCCGAGGGCTGGTGCATTGGCATGCAAACTATGCAAAACAGGTGAACCACTCTAGGAATCAAAGTATTTGGTAGACAAGGAGATTCGAACCAGAGACCTCTCATCCAAATACTTTGAGAGCATCAATTTGACCATTATAGACCAATTAGCATCATTGGCACAGATTTCGTTCTTATTTACTTTTAGACGTGTAACTTATTGGCCGTGGGGATTCATACCATGACATCTCTTGGTTTGATCTCTGATACCATGTTAAATGAACACTGCCGCCTAAAAACTTAAGCTTTTAAGTGAGCGTATCATATTTTAATTTTACATATTTTATTTCCAACATATCAGTCCAGTATAAAATGCCTTATCGCTAACCCTAACCCTAATCCTCGATTTTTTATTACAAAAAAGATCGTCGCGGGCATGGTCGAGCAATACAGGCTAAAATACGCGGAGGAAGGAGGCGAAGCGAGCTCGTTGAGCATCTTCTGGCAAGCTCCCCAGTACGTGTTGGTGGGGGTCTCGGAGGCGTTCATCTACGTGGCCCAGTGGGAGTTCTTCGCGTCTCAGATACCCGACGGGCTCAAGAGCCTCGGGCTCGGGCTCTCCATGTCGTCTTCGGCCCTCGGAAGCTTCCTCTGCACGATCATCGTCACCGTCGTCACGAAGCTCACGTCCAACCACGGCAAGGCGGGCTGGATACCTCCGAACCTTAACGAGGGCCACATGGACAGGTTCTTCTTCCTCTCGGCGGTCCTCATCGCGCTCGACCTCGCGTGTTTCGTCGCGTGCGCGAATCGGTTCAGGCGCATCGAGGCGTGTAGTAGACGGGATCGTCGCGGTGGCGAAGATGCTCGGGATTTGCCTTGAAAGAAAAAAAAAAAGTTAGGAACAAAATGAATTTCGAACATTTAATGGAGAAATATTCCTGCGGAATGCGAAAAATGTCCCTTTCTTTTTTCTTTTTTTTTTTAAATTTCGTGTAGTCACCGGACTCCTTTGAAATGATTTGTATGATGATAGGGGGAACAATGATATAGGCTTCCTCTGCAGCTGTGTAGGTAGGATGAGGTATCACTTAGACTCGGATTTATTTCGACCACGAGTACGTTTTGATTAATACTGCCTTCGATTTTTAATACTAGTTGTTTTAGAGTATTTTTTTTGTTTTTAAAAAGAAGACGTATTCACATTTTCAAGGTAATTATCTACTACATTTCAAATTTTACCCATCATTTAAGTAAGTGGAAAAATAATTATATTAGATAGATCAAACAATTAATTAAGGTATATGAGAAATTTCGTTCTATTTCTTAATACATGTGCAAATTCCTTGATGGGAAGGAATTTTTCACTGTCTCCACCTCTGCGGGAATTTGTCGTATTTTCATCCCTGAGAGATCTCCGTCCCACGTCTACTTTAGAGATATTATTTACTTTCTCATATACACTACACTAAATCCTTCCATCAAACTCAATGCCACCAAATCGACATTTCCTTTTTAACGATATCTGCACCAAATCAGATCGATCCGCTCTCAACCGAGCCCTCATCGCATCTTTGCAAGAACCAGATACACATCATCCACATCATATTTTGAGCTCTCCTTCGTTTGCTTGATTCTTGATCCACGCTCACCGCACCAATATTTAAAAATCGAATCAATCTTGCCCAAGACATAAACCTTGTGGGATTCCACTCTAAAATCAATAAAAAATAGAAACAACAGCTCACAAGCTGACAAGTAGATCAAAGGTCTTTGAATTATTCGATTGGGGATTTGGATATGATACCCAACATCCCCCAGTGAGGACCATTATTTATGTACCCACCAAATATTCTACTCTAAATGTGGAAGTACATGGACAACGATACTGTCTATGTACTAAATGTAAGTGTGAAAATGACAAAATTTAATATTATTTAGAGGCTAATCCATAAGCTGATCGAATGGGATACTCGGGTCGGGACAGAAAAAAAAAATTACAAAGATTTGATAAAGAGACTATATTTTAACAAGTTTTTGGTCTCAAAACTAGGGATGGCAACGGGTCGGGTATGGGGCGGATTTTGCGGGACCCGAGACCCGACCCGGCTATTTTTTCTTGGACCCGAGACCCGCCCCGACCTGGTAATGTTAATTTTTTATTTTATTTTTTTTGAAAAATTAAATATGAAAATATTTATGCACGTAGTTGGGGTTCAAACCCACTCACTCGACCTACTTATATCAAGCCCTTACCATTTGGCTAAAGAATGCTTTATTAATTATCCTAATATATTAAATATAAATACGACTAAATATATATTAATATTAATATATATTTATTTATTCTCGGGGCGGGTCTTGGGTCTTAATGGATAAAATCGGGACCCGCCCCGGACCCGGCCGGATTTTATCCATTAAGATACGGGACATGCCTCGGGACCCGAATAATAAGAAAAAACCCGGTTCATTCGGGGCGGGTCCAAGACGGGTCCGGGTCTAAACCCGCACCATTGCCATCCCTACTCAAAACTATTTTTTTTTTCAATAAAAAAAAAAAAAATACCGTGCCCCCACATCACCCCTGAAAATTCCCTATCTCGTTCTTCTTCCGCGCCACCACCAAGTCCGTCGCCCTCTACCGCCGTATGTCTACGACCACCGCGTTAACCCAACAAATCCTGAAATACCACAACCAAACGAAGCACTCCTTCACCCGCTACTCACGCGGCCCACCGACGCTCGACTGGTCGAATCAGCCCAACCCCTTCCGCCTCTATCCCCCGTGCCCCGTCCTCACCCTCCCCCACCCCGATCAAAATTACCCTTCTACCCCTCCTTACCATGCCCCCTTCACCCACCCCGTCTCCCCACCGCCGCGCCCCCTCACCCTCTCCGCCATCTCCCACCTTCTCTACCACTCTCTCGCCCTCTCCGCGTGGAAGTCGACCCCCTACTCCACGTGGTCCCTCCGCGTGAACCCTAGCAGCGGAAATCTACACCCGACGGAATCTTACGTAATCTCCCCTCCGGTGAAATCCCTCTCGGAACACGCTTTCGTGGCGCACTACGCGCCGAAGCACCACGCGTTGGAGCTGAGAGCGAGGATTCCATCGAGATTCTTCGAATTGTTCCCGGAAAATTCGATTTTGGTGGGCCTGACGTCGATTTTTTGGAGGGAGGCGTGGAAGTACGGGGAGAGGGCGTTTAGGTACTGTAATCACGACGTGGGCCACGCGATTGGGGCGGTGGCGATGGCCGCCGCCGGAATTGGTTACGACGTTAGGGTTTTGGACGGATTAGGGTTTGACGAATTGAGGGTTCTGATGGGATTGGGGGTTTTCCCCGAAATCGAAATTCCCGATAGACCCGTTAAAGGGAAGATGCCCGAGATCGAATTCGAGCACCCCGATTGCGTATTATGCGTTTTCCCTACTGATTCGGGTTCCAATTTTGAGGTCGACGGTAAAATTAGGGAAATCCTGCTGAAGGAATTCGAGGGCATCGAGTGGCTCGGAAAGCCCAACGTGCTCAGCAAAGAGCACGTTTTTTGGGATATCATCTACAAAACAGCAAAATCTGCTGAGAAACCGAACACGAATCTCAAGAAAGAAGAAGTAACGAAGCCATGGATGAGCAGTGGAAGTATCGGTGAAAATTCTTACAAGGGCTTTAGCCTGTGGGAAGTAGTGAGGAAGAGGAGGAGTGCTGTGGACATGGACGGGAAAACATCGATAGAAAGGAACACATTTTATCAGATTTTATTACATTGCTTGGCTTCGGGTGCATCTGTTGAGCAGAAAAAACAGTTGGCTTTGCCCTTTAGGGCTTTGCCATGGGATTGTGAGGTCCACGCGGTGATTTTTGTTCATAGAGTTGCGGGGTTATGTAAAGGTTTGTACTTTCTTGTGAGGAACGAGGATCATTTCGAGGAGATTAAATCGGAGACGAGATCGGAGTTTAAGTGGACGAAGCCCGAGGGATGCCCCGATGATCTTCCTCTATACGAGCTCGTTATAGGGGATTTTCGGGAGCCTTCGAAGCAACTCTCGTGCTTTCAGGTACGGTCATAGCCACCTCATAAAAAGGGTCCTCGTTCAGTAGAAACTCTATAAGTTAAGACTATTGGGACCATCCGAAAAGAGTTATTATTAATAAGCTGATTTATAAAATATTATTTTTCAAATTCAAACTCCCACTTAATCATTATATACTATGTACGCATGTCAACTGAAGGGCTCAATTTGAAAGAATCATTCAGTATCCGAACCTTATAGAGTGAGATTCGAGGTGGGATTGATTTAAACGGAAAAAAATAAAAGGCAATTGAGACATTTTTTCGGTAATCTTGATAGATCATTCATGCAACAGTATGCAGTACATAAGGAATTATTAATTTAGATTTGGGATAATACCCGTTTTGGTTCCCAATGTTTGACTGATGATCCAATTTTGTCATCGATGTTCAATTGGATCTATTAGTCCCTCATGTTTCGGAAATGAACCAATTTGGTCCCAACTTGACAGAAGTCGTCAATTTAGACAGAATATCATTAACGGTGAGACACGTGGCACGCTGTGATGATGCCACGTGTCGATTTTCTGTTAAAATTGACGGTTTCTGTCAAGTTGGGACCAAATTGGTTCATTTCCGAAACATGAGGGACTAAATTGGTCCAATTGAAACATTTGGGACTAAATTGGTTCATCAATCAAACATTGGGGACCAAAACGGGTTTTATCCCATTTATATTTTATATGAGATCCATATAAATTATGAAAACATGTTTTATCCTATAACTTAGTTAATTATTAATTTAGGACTGTATCCCCGAATCAGGATCGAGCAAAAATATTATCTCATAGAGTTTATTAAATAATCGAGCACTGCTTTTTCACTTTTTCCAGGAAATCGCGAGCGACGGGTGCTTCAGCCTAGGCATGGTGGCCCGGTTCGAGCCCGCACTGCACTGCGTGGGCCCGTGGATGTACCCTCGTCTCTTCTGGGAGACCGGCGTGCTCGGCCAAGTCCTGTACCTCGAAGCTCATGCCGTCGGGATTTCTGCTACTGGAATCGGCTGCTTCTTCGACGATCCCGGTATCGACAAATTATATTTCATTATTGTCAAGATTATTTTTTATTTATTAACTTAATTTAAATGCTTTAACTCTTGGCAGTTCATGAGATTTTGGGGCTCAAAGGAATGAAGTTTCAGAGCCTTTATCACTTCTCCGTGGGAGGCCCGGTGGAGGATAAGAGGATCATGAGCTTGCCGGCTTATCCCGGGCCCGACGGTGGTGATTTTAACTTGATAAATAATCGAGACGTGGTCTCATCCTTCTAGTATCTATATTCTTTTATTAATGGTCAAAGCAAGTTAAAAACCGTCAGTTTCGTGTATCTAGTAACCAATCAAAGTTTTTCTACAATTAATAGTTAAATAAATTTGGCTAATTTCTTTACCTTTTGTTTTTTTTTTTTATTGGAAGGTACTTTCAAAATTTTAAATATAAAATAATATATAATGCACACACGTATGATTGTGCTGGAATACTAGTACATATTAACGTAGGACAATATATGACATGCTTACTATTGATTGAGGTAATTGTGCTCGAAAAATTCGAGATGCAATAAGTTGTATACATCAATGGTGTTAGTTTGTAAATTGCACTATTTCGAGGGTGTTGTTGGGTTCGCAGGAGTGAAAGATGACCCGAGCAGGCTCACGAGATCTATGTACCGGCTCTACGTGGACTCGAGCTCCGGTTCGTGATTGTTGAGATAGCTAGCTTACTTTTTTTTTTTTTTTCTATTTTTATTTTTACAATTTTTTTTATAGAAAACTCGAGCTCGAGTTGGACGAGCTTCACGGTCTCAAGCTCCAATGGCTACAACTGAAAAGCTCGAGTTTGCTCGGCATTTACAACCCTAGTCTCACATTCGACTGAGCATTTTCTTAATTTCTCTAAATTTTTTTTACTCAAAATTTAAAACTTGAGTAATCGGCTGAGCTGGAACTCGAAAGTAATAAAGGGGTAGAGTTCGAGCTCAGCATTTAATGTTCGAGCTCGGTTGGATAATGTGGAAAATAAGTCAAGCTTTGTGACTCAAGTGTTTTTCTTTTTTCTTTTTCTTTTTTCCAAACACATTCTTGGTCTTGAAGTACTGGATTAAGTTAGCACGTTATGAGACAACCTCAATTGACCATTAGCATTAGCTAATCAAAGTCTTAATCTTACACTTATTTTTTAAAATAAAGATAATAAATCAATGTAGAATAGAAACGATTTATGTGGTGTAGGTGGCAACTATAGTCTATAGAGAAGAGATCTCAAAAGGAAGTTGACTGTGTCTTGTCTGTGATCAGATGCGTATTGCATGGACCATGAAATCTGCTTCATTAAGTTTGCTCCACATGAGTTCTAATTAATTAATTACTTAATTATTATTTAATTCTCCATTATTACGTCGGCGTAAGCAATCCTCCTGGATACAGTTTGCTCATTCCTCCGTGTAAGAATATTAATCCACTTTAAGTTATCTTTATTTCAATTTACGTTCTTGTATTATTATTACAAAAGACACACACGCACACAATTAACTATATATAGTTGTCGTTTGGATTACTTAATTAAGCTTAATTGTGTAAATTGTAATTAACCTCTCACACATTCTTCTTGAAATAACCGAGAGACAAAGCATTGTTAAAAACTCTAGTGCTAAGTTGCTCGGACACGAAGGAAGGTTCTTAGTTCCATCTTCCTCGAAGCCACAATCACATGCTTGTAATAAAAAAATATATATGCGAAAAATAAATAAATGTTTTTTGAACTCTATATAAAACCCTTTGATACCTTCTTCACAATGCCCATAAGCACAAACCAAGAGTTGGTTCAATCAAAATGGCACAATCACTCAAAAATTCGACTTTCTTTCTTATAACGCTATTCACAACCCTAACCCTAGCTCGAGCCGAGCACCCCACCGTCCGGGCTCGATCCCGGGCCCGGGCCTTCATCGAATCCGAATGCCGGGCCACCCTCTACCGAGACCTATGCATCCGTAGCCTTTCCTACTACACGAGAAACTTCACCAAAACCCTATCCCACAAGCAAATTGCCCAAATCGCCCTCCACGTGAGCCTAGCCAAGACCGAGTCCACGCGGGCCTACGTGACAAGCATAGCCAACGAGCTCAAGAAGAGAAAGGAAGCCCGGGATTTCAAATCGATCCAAGAATGTTTGACCCAAATCAACGACGGTGTTGACCAGCTCAGAAACTGCATCAAGGAGACTGAAGGCATCAAGGAAAACGGGGGGAGTAGCGATTTCCCGTGGCATGCTAGTAATGTAATAACGTGGATGAGCACGGCCGTGACCGATGCCACAATGTGCATGGACGGGTTTTCGGGCCGGGCCATCGGGGGGAAGACGAAGGCCATGATTCGGGCCAAGGTGCTTAATCTTCAGCAGACGACGAGCGTTTCGTTGGCTTTGTTCAATAGATTTGCTGCGAGATATAAGTCTGCAAGATCTTCGAAACCCTAATTATGTGTTGTTTTTTCGTTTTTGATGTTGGCCTTCTTAAATGTATGTCGTTGAATCTGTGAATATTTTTAGACACTTTTTTGGCATCAATGTTTTATCTACTTTCTTCTATAATATTATTGCACTAATTACTATTTTATTTGGTATCATATGTTAAAGGCAAGTTCAAACTACATAACTACACTGCTGTGAGGGGTGAAAAATGAGTCGAACAGGCTTACGAGCTTCATGAGCCGGCTCGAATGAAGCTCTCAGCACGAGATCGTGATTATCGATGTCGAGCTTCATCGTAACTTTTCAAAAGCTAGTGAGCTTTATATTAATTTAATTATTTTTTATTTTTCCTTTTAAGATTTCGAACTTTACGCGTGAGTCCGAGCATGACGAGAAAAACGAAATTACGAGTCGAGCTCGAGTTTAACTGTTTACCTTCAAGCTTGAGCCTAACAGAAAATTTCTGACTCGTTTGTATTTAATTTTATTCAAAACAAATTTTTACAATATTTGTTCTCACATTAGGGCGCCCTTTGGACATTTGTGTTCGAGCTTAGAACACATGTTCTCGTCCTATTTCAACCTGTAATTAAAAGAAAATTCAATTTTTTGAAGTAAAAAATATAAGATTATAAATTGCAATATATGTCAAATTACTAAATTAGGTCACAAACCATATCAGTTTTTGTTTCATAACGTATTTGATTTCTTTTGGGCCATTGGTGAATTTTCCCGGCGAAAATCGCCGGAAATCCCACATGGTCGATTACATATCAAATTTTACGATTATGAAACTTAATGACCCAAGTCATAGTTACTGACCTAATTTAGTAATTTGACCTTTCATACTAAATTTGATCGTCAAATTTTGTGACGCAGCACATAATTAATTTAATTACCAGTGAAGGCTCTGTTTGCAAAATGTGAGAAATACAATGAGCACAGCCACGCTAGCCACCACTCCCAGTATTATCGCCACCGTCTTCCCCACTTCGTCGCCGTCGTAGGAACCTGTTATTTACATCAAACCCCCTCTCAGTTCCAAAAATTACCTATTCACCTCATTCCAAGGAAGTTACTAAATTACCCTCAAACGATGCAATCATTCTACGCACCTGAAGGGCCATGATCGTAAAAACCCGCCTCCCAATACCGAACGTAACACTGAGCCAAGAAAACATCTCCCGCAGCAGACGACCCACACAAGGCCTTGACCTGGTCAACGGCGTCGGAGAGACACGTGGCACAATCTTGGCCGTTCAAATCGCCAGCACACTGAGAGTAGCCTTGGACAAGACCGCCCTTCGAGGAAGCACTGACCTTAAATCCCGACGCGGGGGCGTACTGCAAATCCGCAAGAACGTCGTCCCTACGCGCTAAGAAGCCGCCGCTCGTCGGGGTTGTACGGTTGCTCGTGCTGCACCGCTTGTACCTTAGAGATGGATCTAATTGTCCCAAGAAATCCGTATGCTCGTACCTATTAGATGTTAATTATTATAATTAGGGTTAGACTAATTTTTTTTGTCCCATAGCGATGTTACTTTTTAAAGCGGTTGCAATTAAGTACACTGATTTTCAAAATTGTAGCAATTTGAGGACACATTATGTTGGAAAGCTAGCTTTTTTGAAGGAACTCTGACACGCGATCCGTTCATGCCAAATAATTTGGACATAAATCTCAAGTGACGTCGAAAGTTGCTTATTTAAATTGAAATGAAGCCAAGGGTTAACGGCTTATTTCGTCCTGTAAGTTGAGGCGTGACGCTTTCAGAACATCAATTTGGAGGGCTGCAATAGAATGACACTAACTTTCAAAATTCAATCAATTTAAGTATACAATGAATCTGAAACCTAATTTTTAGTCGGAACTCAGACATGTGATCAGCACATGTGTCCAAAAGTTAGGTTTTCGATGCATTTTGTCCCCATATTGTTTCGATTATGAAATTTAGTGTCGTTAATTTCAACCTCGCAAATTATAAAGTGACTGAAAGTGGCATATCTACCTGACTGGACAAAAAGTAGTTAACCCGTACACATGACAAAAAATTAATTAACCCGAATGTTAGATATCTATTAGATTTTTATTAGATATTATTAGTACCTATTTCATTGAATCAACATACATATGAAAGAATCGATAAACCTAGAAAGGAAGAAACCTACTTGAGATATTATTACAAGCAAATAATACCTCACAAAGCAACGATCAAGTTGTACGCTAGCACCATAAGTGTACGGACACTCCACCTTGATCTGGTTGAGCAAACTACCAATGCACGTAGCACAATCCCGAGCCTTCAAATCGCCCCGACATTGATACAATCCGAATACAGCATTTTCGGGGGGCAAAGATAATCCCGAATCACTCCCGAGGGCATACACATCAAAAATTGATTTATAAGACGATCGAGCAATATTAGATAACAAAGAATTCAAATTTGCTTCGTACGGAGAGTTGGGCTCGTACTTTTCTTCGGAACAAGTCGAGTATATGAAAACTTCTCGGGCTTCGATGAATGTTATGGAGAAGAAGATGATCTGAGGTACGAGGATGTTAAAGAAGTTCGGCATTGTAATATGGTTTTAATGAAAGGGTGGTACTTGATTGATGTGTTCTTGGCATATTTTTTTTCTTTTTGATGGTCTCTTTTTGTTTAATTCTTTTAGTTTTCTTTTTTTTTTCGTTTTTTTTTCTTTTTGGTAAGAAGGTTTGGTTTTAATATGTTATCTTGTATTGGTAAATGATGCGGTTTTGATTCCGTGTTCTTGGTGGATAATGCTTGTGGGCTTTTGGAGAATATTTTGACGTAGATTTGAGTTGCTTTATTTGATGTTCCTTTTTGGAGAAAAAAAGGTTTACTATATAAATTAAATAAAAAGGTATTGTGTATGGGCTTTGATTTGGGTTCGGAAGGATTGTTTTACTTATAATTTAGTCGTGAACACCATTATTGTTATATTGAAAGAAATTACCAATATGAAAAAATAATTTTCGTGTATAAATAGTAAATATTATTTAAGGTTAATTCCATTGGACAAATTGTCAAGTTGGGGAAAAATTGAAGATAATTTACATATGTAATAATTAGGATTTTGAAATCCTAAAATATCCAAAAATCCTTTTTTCTGAAATTTTTTTGTGGTATATGATAAATTGTCACTCTATTTTTTTATCGTCAAGGACTCTTAAAGATAAAATTAAAAGGTACACGTTTATGGCCACAAAAGGTTTCCTTCTATCACTTGATGTGGGATTGAGAATTTTTTCTTTTCTTTTTTGATAATTAACTACTAAATGCTTTTTGATAGAAATATAACTTAGATTCTCCACCAAGTGAGCTTTTTTATTGACAAAGACCTTAGTGGTTGCCATTTAATTTGGAAAGAATATCAAAAGAGATAGACATAAACCTCTTTGCCAATTAAATGGGAATGTGAATTTTCTATACACGGAATCACTAAACGAAAAAATAGTAGAAAAACAAAACAAAGGGTTTTAGCCGATATGGTCTTGGTTTGATTGTAAGCGTATGATCCTATGATCGAATCTCCATACTACAAAATATCTTGAGTTGATAAGTTAAAATGGACATGTCTGTGTGAATTACGTGGTTGGCGTAGTTGATAGACAAATCGAACCCCTGGTCTTAGAGATCAGGGTTTTCGGGAAATAAAAAAATTAGGGTTTCTAGAAAATCGAAGAGAGAAAAACTTGGTTCTATCGGAGATAATTACCATGTTTTATACAATACAAAGAACTTTAGGATAACAACAAAATCATATTTATTTGAAGCATGCTGTTAACTTTTCCGTCATCGGAGCCCGCACATTTGCGCCGCACGTAGGAGGTGACTGTATAAGCTTGATAGGGTTTCCTTCCTTAAATCAATTGATGGTAGAAGGAGTGACCCATCAAGCTTATATATTGTTTAATTTTTCTCGTTCTAATCGATATGAGACATTTGGCGACATGTGATATTCTTGACACACGGAGATTGATTTTCAATTAAATAGATACGAAACATCATATAGAAAGGATGTAGAAAATATCATTTGCCTTGATGTCGAGAACACTATTATGAAATCATTTAATATAAATGATCTCACTAAGGTATTTTTTTAATCCCATATAAATATACAATTATACATCAACCACAAAAATATAACTTTATATAAATATATATGTAAGTAAAATGGAAAACAATTATCTTATTCCTAAGAAAATCAATCGCATGACATTAATCTACGCAACTCTTCATTAACTATAACAAAGTTCATCGTCATCATCATATCTTTAACAAAGGAAACGAAAATCATTACCAAAGCAAGAAATCCGTCAACCCTTCATCACCGCATATCTCTTCCACAACTTCCGGGTCGCACACTCGTGAACCGACTTGATCCGAGTCCGGATCCTTTCGAACTCAGAGACCCGACAGTGGATAGTAATCCCACCCGGGTAATGAAACCCGAATTCATCCTCGGATTCTCTCAACAAATCGGCAAACAAAGGGTGGTTGATATAAACAACGGGAACCAAAACCCTCTCGAACCCTTCACCATCCTTTTGACCAACGTATACCGCCACGTAGCCCTTGGGCACCGGAGACCCGTGTGGATCCGGTTCACGCCCGACCCGAAGATACCCATCACAGCAATCCGTTTTCCGGCTCTTCGCCGCTAGAATTGACTTAGCCTTTGACCCGAGCCGATTCGTCCATTTGATTAGATCTGAGATGGGTTTGACCCGGATTTTATTACACGGGGCGCTGCTCCTCAACCTCCGGTAAGACGACGACGAGCTTTTCCGCCGGAAAAATCGCCGGAAAACTGTGGTGACGCGGCGTTTCAGCAAGAACACACGAGTTCCGGCCATTTCTGGGTTTTTTCTCTTCAAGAAAACGTGATTAAGAGATGAAATAACAAATAATAATCTAAAGGTAGAATCTTTTTTTTTATACGATGAATTTTATTGGACCCTATGATTCCTCTGAAAACGGCCAAGGGTCGGCGACGGACATGGCTAGGCGGAAAAAGGTGAGGCAAACTTCAGAAAGCGAGGTGGGAATATTAGACATGGTTGCTTCTTACACTGATTTCTATGCAAGAAAAACTCATTCGGGAAAATTGATAATATGATATATTCAAATCAGTGGGGGTTGATGATGATAGCGGTGGTGGTTACGGCGGCGACGGCGGCGACTAGGGTTTGATGACGTTGAACGGTGAGAAGAACACACTTGGTAGAGCTTTGTGATAGAGATTTTATAGATATAGAGAAGATGAAAATATAGGACGAGGCTCATCAAGGGGAGTTGCTTTCTGGTTTTTAATTATAATTTTGAAATAGTAATGAAATTTGTTGTGTACTTTGTTGCAAATCCGAGACTTAGAAATTTTTTTCAAATTAAAAAGCCTCGCGCGCTTCACAACCGGCACGCGTTTGACTCGTTCCTCACGCACCCGATTCCCAAGTCACCCGCGATAAGCCTCTCACCCGACCCTGCTTTGTATATGCAGAAACAAAGACACGGTCAATTCGGGGACAACCGGGTTCGCCTACCCGGCTTGTCGTAATCTTTATTCACGCAAAGTTTACAACGAAGGAGAACACTCAAATCCGTGGCACCGAACACGTCTCGGCCTCATGCGCCTACTCTAAGACACGACACGGTTATCTCCTAACGTCCCCTTTTTCGGGATCTTAATCGCTCGCTCCACCGCAACGGCTAGCACCACCGTGCTTGGCTTGTTTCCCGTCGAGCCACCGCTCGTCGTTGCCTTGGACCTCAACGTCCAAGTCGTCCCGCACGAGCTCGCCCACCGTCGGCCGCATGGCCTCGGCCCGCCTGGCCTGGCCTGCGTCGTGCCGCTCGTGCGTGTCTCCAAGTGTTTTTCGAGCCATGTGCCTTGGTGCCTTTGCACAACATTGCATTCCCGCCTGGCAATGTTTAAACTTGCTGACGTGGCACTCGCAAAAGTGTAACATATTTGGTACCAAGTGAGGTGTATGTACGGTCGACATTTGATAGGACGGAGAATCATTGATTATTCATTTATTATTATTTTCGGTTCTTTGAATTAATTTGCATTCTTGTATATTTTCAAAAGAGTAGGGCTACTATACGTAGTATGTGCCGTGTATATTCGGTTACATATTGAATTGAATATTTCAACATCCTATAAGTTAGATTTGGCAACGGGGCATGTAAGGGGCGGGGGCTAATTCCCATTTTTATTTCATGTACTTATTGAAAAATCATGTATAGATCTGCGTCCCACGTCTTTTTCAATATATAATTTATTTTGAATTTTCTAATTAACGGTGTAACAACCAACTATTATCATGGCACTCTCCTAATAACAGATGGAGGTGACCAGCCTAAGAGAAGAGATAAAATGTGAAATGGTTAAGAAATATTAGATTTCATAAAATATTTATCATATGGAGGATATTAGTGAAGATATTATTTATAGTGACATATATAATATCTAATTTCGGGGTGGAGATTATGATCTACATCTACGCCCCGTCGCCACTAAAGGGGAGTAAGGAGAAAATTTCTGCTGCTCTCTATATCTTAACCTTGAATCAACTGATAAATGCAGAGTTGTTTATAAAACTTGATATTATATAATATATTTCCTACTATACTGGAATAGGACAAATGGCAATACCCATGCGTGCATTTTTATAATATTTCGCTAATTAATAAATTGCATTAACGTTATTACACAAGCCTTGCAAAAGGACCGTATTGTCCCTTGGAGGACTCAAACGTACGACTTTTACACACTCCCGTCCGTACATATGAGTTTGTACTTCTTTAGACTCTTCTTAGTATCCGTAATGTAACGTTGATCTTTCGATCAGTGGTGTGGGGCCCACTTAATTAAAAGAAACCAAATGCTTAATCTAAAGTTGTAGGCAATACAATAACGATCTAGTGGAGATGGACCATAATGCCCACGTCGAAGCTTTATATCCGCACGCAATCTTCATCATCGTCACATATCAATTTCAAATTTCAATAATTGTTTGTCAACTTTCTTCTACTATTAGAGGCTAATTGAAGAATATATAAATATATATGTATCGGAGATCAATATTTAACAAATCATTAAATACATATTAGTATAACAAAAACCGGGGCTCGTCATTAGGCTACATCTAGTACTTCGCTCCGCTGATGATAGGTTAATTATAGATGATATGAAATTTTTATTTTAATTATTTTTTTAGCATGACATGAGACTATTCGAGCATTGTGTACTTGGCTTCGTTTTGGATCACATGTTTCTTAATGATAACGTTTGTGATCGATGGTTCGATGGTGAGTTTTTGAGTGATTATGAGATATTTATGTTTTTGAAGAACGAAATATGTACACGTAGCTACTCTCATCTTCCAAGTTTATTTCTTACTAATATGTGAAAAAGGAAGAAAAGACAAAAAAAAAAAGAAATACAATATAATGTCCCCAAATCTAAATACTAAGACCATAATCGAGAACTACAACTCGCATCATCATCATTGATCATCAAGAAAGCTTTTTTCAAAAGGGATCCCGATCCCCTAAGCACAAAAACCTCAAATCCAGGATTTTTTTCGTCCATTAATCTTAGAAGAAAAAAAAAAAAAGAAGGCCATCATGAGTTAATCAAGAAATTTAAAAAGTCAATTGTGGACTAGTATATAGAAACAATCTCCATAAGTTAAAAGAAATTTGAACCAAAGCAGTTAGCGAACAACTGAAGAAAGTAATTAGCAACATGCTATGATTCATGAGAGGGTACAATTACACATAGAGGCAAACCATTTACACATAGTCTAAAGTCGTACACACCTACTCCCATTGCATTAAAAAAAATTAATGGCACTACATTTGCAAATCCCATCATCATAGTCGACTCTCAAAACCAACCTCGTGATTCTTATTCAATATTTTTTTTTTTTAAATCTTTCAACCTCGTGATCACATATATCAAGTTATTAGCAAAACAATAGTATAGCATTAAGCCAATAACTACGCCCGAAGCTTTCCACAATTTAAACTACACGTAGATCAGAGAGAATTAATTCGAACATCATAACTCTCATAAGGTCCACTTTTTTTCATTGCCTTCAGCATAAATAGGGAGACTGCTATGAAAGAGTAAATAAATAATTCAATGTAAAACTGACCTCCGTTGTGCTGCTCCCGTTAGGCTCAACAAATCCTTTGGATACCTGTGGTTGAAACATAAAGGTAATGCATCAAAGAAGTCTCCGCTCTACCATTTAATGGTTACGATCAGTAGAAAACCCAATTCAAGATCCCAATAGCTCACATTGAAGTCCAGAGTCTGATTCACAACGCTGTTATCACTTATCCGAAACCGAGGCCAGCGGTGAAGAACCTTCCTCTGATCCCTCATGCACAGGCGAAGGTGGACGAGGAGGAGCGATATAAGAAACTCGCAACTTTCGTTCTTCAACACGATTCCCTGAATCTTTACTAAACTAATTAATATACACAGCATGCATATAGAATTACAAATTATTTCTTTTTATCAACGAAACACTGACCGCTCAAAATAACATCAAACAAATACTATAACTAATAAGAGACCGTCTCAGCGGTTATATCCTTTGCAGTGATTCCCGGGTTGACAACTACGCTCTGGAGGAGAAATTTATCCCTGCATTGCATGTCGGGAGGGAATTCTTTTTCTGCTTGCATCGTAACTGTAATACAATTCAAGATATCAATTTGATAATCAACAGTGTAGCCCTCAACATGAGCGACAATTTGCTGCACAACTTCGATAGAAACAATGCTAATAGAAACAATGCTAACCAATCATTATCACGACATAAATGTAATTATTAACAAGGAAATTAAGAGTTTGGTCATAACGGATAACGTCACAAGTAGAGTGAGGAGCCACAACTCCAGTGTTAGGCCTCACAGAATACTTCTTTAAATTTGTAGTCGTCACCTGAATGTTTAATCAAATAAAAAAGGGATAATTTTGAGGCAGCTGTTGACATCAACATACTTGATTGTTCATGGAATAGCTCGAACACAAATTAATTTAAGAAATCAACGAGATTGTACCTTAAACGCAATTTGATAATCTGTCTTGTTGGTCACCAGCATCGTACAGGCGATCAGCTTCTTCAAGTCAACTACTCAGTGATACAAAAGTCCGGCAAAAATCAACAAAAAGCAAAATATTCCACACTCGATAGATCTAACAGATTGAAGCGGGAAACCAACCACAAAACCCGTACTAAAAGAATCGAGCGACGGAGGAAAAAATCAGACATGAAAATAACAGAGGTGTCGAGAAATGGTGGATTACATGGGATTTGAAGTTCGTTGGACTCAATCAGCAAGAGCTCGCCGTTGTACATTGCGTCGGTTGGATCTGTGAATCCGCCGGAGAATTGGCGTGTTAGGGACTTAGGGTTCCGGCCGCGCGGGGATATGATGAACGATTTCCGTAAATTTCTAATAATTCTGTGAAATTTTTTATAACTTGTATTTTAGTATGTGTGCTTGCTCTAATATATTAACATTACTTAATATTTGAGTTATTTGAATAGATGAAATTATAATTTTAATTCATATTATGCATATAAGAAAAATGATTTAATAAGATATAATTGAAAAACAAATAGAAGGGTGAAATTAGGGCTGAGCACAAATATCCGCCGATCCTGTATCCGGTTTATAAAATCCGGAAAACCAAATATCCGGTTTTTAAAATCGGATCGGATATCTGAATCTAAATATTTTAACATAAACCGGATCGGATACGGATACGCTCGGTACTAAAATCCGGATATCGGATATCCGGTTTATTATTTAAAATAAATTAAATAATAGCCCACAAACAAAGAAAATTTAGGCCCAAAAAAGAGAAAAAAGAAAGAAAAATAGCTCAATATCCTAATTTGACCCAAATAAGATATATCGGATTGAATTTATATCATTCGTGAAAATAAATGGAGAGTTGAAAATAAAATCGAATACGTTACAATCCATTTTTTTGAAAAAAATAATCGAAATAAAATATCGAATTTCGATATCCGATATTCGGATATCCGAAATTTGGATATCCGATTAAAATCGGATCGGATACGATTCAATATTTTAGATATCCGAATTTGCTCACCCCCTATGTGAAATGGTTGCCAAATCAATAAAGATAATTAGTTTAAGGTGCTCGCGATTTAGATTAACTCTTACATGTCCACTTTGTATTTATATTGATATACAATATAAATAAGATCTATTATTCTCTATCCATGTGTGAAAACCATCCAACTTCCTTTTATTTTCGACACAACATCAAAATTTAAATTTTCCACTACGTATCGAAAATCAAAATGAGTTGGATATAATAAAATAATAATAATATATAATTTTTTCCAATAATAATAATATAATGATAATAGTAATTATATAGTGATGATAATAATAATAAAATTTCATAATCTGTAATTTAAACACAACTCGAACTAAGTCGGTGGACTAATTGACAATGGACTTAAATTAAACACAATTTGGAAGAAGTTGCACTAATTGACAATGCCGAGAAAACAACCGTGGAGCATCAAAGACACATCTAAAATCAGCGTTTGCCGTAGTGCGGTGAAGTCCACGAACATATATATATATAATATATATATATATATTATATATATATATATTATATATATATATATTATATATATATATAATATATATAAAATAGTTTCGCGTAATGTAGCATAAAAAAAAGCTGTTGATGATCGCCGTTTCGCCGTTCTTAGTCAAAGATCTCCAGCAATGGAATAACAAATAAAAAGTCTGAGAAGGTTCGTGTCTTTGAATGGGATATGAAAGTGACGTTAAAATCCTAACCTATAAGTTGATCGATTCATTCGCCTATAAAAATAAAACCGAACTACATATAGAAGCCATTTCTACTATATATCATCGGCGTTATGAAGAAACCCAACTTCTTCATGGCCAAGAATCGTCGCCGTACAACAATAATACGAAGGAAGTTAATCATAAGGTAATAATTTCTTGCATAACAAAATTAATGTAATAGCTTTTTTTTTTTAAAAGGAAAATAACATTTTCATTCCCAACTGAAGTGAGTTTTCTACATCAAACTAATGTTCACATCTCAAAATCAGGTGCGTGTAACGTGTTAAATTCCCTCCAAACATACGACTAAGTTTACCGGGGGACAAAAAACGCCTAAAATCGGTAACATTGGGGACTGAAACCGTAACTCGGGAAAATGAAGGACAAAAAACGCCCTTTTGCCAAACATCAGAGACAAAAAATGTAAAAATTTCATGTAACCTTCTATTCATTTGTTTCCTATTTCTTCCGCATAGTTGATGCAGAAAAGCCGAGCCCGTTCTACTTCTTTCACGTCGTCTTCAAATACGTGCACCAACCTCTCCTTGCTTTGCTGATACTGAAGTACCAACAATCACCCAAAACCCTATTCGGGGAAAAAATAGGGGCCTTGTGTTGCTATTTGATGAGCATTTTTCTCTACGGGGCGATAGAGTATTCGAGCTCTAAAGGCCATAGATGCTATCGCACCGTACTCCGCCATTTCGCTCTCCCTTTGGTGATTCTTGCCACCATCTCTTTGGTCTCCATGTTAGTTACCGCAAAGCACGTTCCCTTTGCGATTTGGACAGTCGTGCCCATCTTAGTACTGGTCTCGCCCGTTGCTTGTGATTGGCTGCTCCCAAGAATCAAGAAGGGTTTAGTTGTTGAGGATTTATCGGGTCGGGTCGAGGGAGCGGGTCGTCGTTGCCCGTGTGATTGCATGGTTTGGGCTTTAAAGGATCTATGATTGTGTGATGCCATGTTAATTTGTAACATAGTTGTGTTCTTTTCTTTTTTCTTTCACTATTGTTTGTGATATACTTTGTAATTTGTAGTACACTAATATTGTAATGAATGCTTGGCAATGGGACGGAGATTTTTTGTTTTTCGTAAATTTTTGCTCCGTTTCCCGTGGGGATTCTATGCTATTATTTATGTTATATTGTAATTTTGTCGAATGAAGTTTTATTTTTATTATTGTTTAAGTCAATTCATGAGAAAGCCAAACGTATTATATCGTGGCCAGACATTTCCTTGGGGACGTAGGCTGAAAAAATTCCTCCATATTTGCTTATCGAGGACGGGGCGGAAATTTCTCGATAAATGTCGGTGGGATTAAATTTGTGTGCTTCATTTTTTTTTTCCTTTTTCCTAAATTTGGAGAGAAAATATGAGATAAAAAGCGATACGACGTCGTTAGCTTACGCAATTGCCACACGTTATCCTCAAAAGATACGACCAAAGATATTATAGTACGACTTGAAAAACCCAGCCAAAACCCCACCTTGTTGTGCTCGAGCTTGGGGAATGCTTCTTCACTCAGATAATAATGGTCCTTGCCCCAAAATCTCCACCGATTACGATACCAACTCCTCAACTTTCGAAGAACCCTAACACCAAAATCCTGAATTTCAATCATGCAATCTCGAAAAACGGCTCGCTTCCGCTCAAAAAGTCCCCCACGAGCTCGGTTTCTAGTTCCAATTCCGCCGCCTCCGCTTCCCCGAATTCGTACCTAACCCAGCTCGTGAGCTCCAACGAGCTCCAACGAGCCATAGATTTCCTCGCGAAGGAGCCCCACCACGACATCGAAGAAGACGCGATTGTGCTTCTGCTGAAGCTGTGCGAGTTCAGGGGAGCGTCTACCGAAGGGTCTTCCATTTACTCTCTGCTCACGAAATCGAATAATCGCCTGAGCCTGAGGCTCGGAAACGCGGTGCTGAGCATGCTCGTGAGGCTGGGGAATGTGAGCGATGCATGGTACGTGTTCGGCAAAATGCAGGAGAGAAACCTCTTTTCATGGAACGTTTTGATCGGAGGCTACGCGAAGAACGGTTTCTTCGAAGAGGCCATCGAATTGTACGGCAGAATGCTGTGGGTCGGCGGTGAGTGCATCAAGCCCGACGTGTACACTTTCCCGTGCGTGCTTCGGGCTTGCGGAGGCTTGAAGAGCTTAGCTTGGGGCAGAGAGATTCATGCCCACGTTTTGAGGTTCGGGTTCGAAAGCGACATCGATGTTCTCAACTCTTTGATCACTATGTACGTGAAATGCGGTGATTCGTATAGCGGGAGGGTGATATTCAATAACATGATTAAAAGGGACCAAATATCATGGAACGCGATGATCTCGGGATATTTCGAGAACGGGGAGCACTTTCGAGGGCTGAGATTATTCTTCACCATGAGGGAATGCTGTTTTCATCCCGATTTACTAACCATGACTAGCGTTATTTCGGCTTGTGAGGTCTTCGGAGACGAAACCCTATCAAAGGCTGTTCACGGGTACGTATCGAAGATGGATTTCGGTGGAGCTGAATCCGTGGGCAACTCGTTGATTCAGATGTATTCGAGTTTCGGTTTGTGGGGCGAAGCTGAAAAGGTTTTCGATCGAATAGAGCATAAAGACGTCGTTTCTTGGACTTCGATGATCTCTGGCTATAGCAATAACGGCCTGGCGTTTAAGGCTGTGGAAACCTACCAAAAAATGGATCTTGGAGAAGTTTCTCCGGACGAAATCACTGTAGCCACCGTTCTCTCTGCATGTGCTTCTCTGGGTCTTTTAGATGTGGGCATAAAGCTTCACGAATTGGCTGAAAGCACGGGGCTCGTAAGGCACCTCATGGTCTCCAATGCCCTCATAGACTTCTACTCGAAGTGCAAACGAATCGAAGAAGCATTAGAAGTTTTCCATCGAATCCCCGAGAAAAACGTCGTATCGTGGACTTCGATTATCCTCGGGCTTCGAATCAACAACCGCAGCTTCGAATCTCTCCTCTACTTCAGACAAATGAAAGGTTTTGTCAAGCCTAATGAAGTCACCTTAATCTCCGTCCTCTCTGCTTGTGCAAGAATCGGGGCTTTAACTTGCGGTAAGGAGATTCATGCCCACGTTTTAAGGAAAGGATTCGAGGGTTTCGTGCCTAACGCGGTCCTCGATATGTACGTTAGATGCGGAAGAATGGAGCTTGCAAGAAATCAATTCTTTGCCCTAAAACGAGACATCGCTTCATGGAACATACTCCTCACGGGCCACGCTCAGAGGGGCCAAGCTTCATCAGCCATCGATTTATTCAAAGATTTGATCAAATCGAATGTAAAACCGAACGAAGTCACCTTCGTAGCCCTCCTATGTGCCTGCAGCAGATCGGGGATGGTCACCGAGGGCATAAATTACTTCGAATCCATGCAAAAGGAGCACCAAATCACACCGAATTTAAAGCACTACGCTTGTGTTGTGGACCTCCTCGGTCGTGCGGGAAAATTAGACGAAGCCCACGAATTTATTACAAAAATGCCCTTAAATCCCGATCCCGCTATATGGGGAGCCCTGCTAAACGCGTGCAGGATACACAAACGGGTCGAGCTCGGTGAACTAGCTGCTAAGAACATCTTCAGCATGGACAAAGGAAGCATCGGTTATTACATCCTGCTGTGCAATCTCTACTCGGACAGCGAAAAGTGGGACGAGGTTGCAAGATTGAGGAGGACGATGAGGGAGATGGGGCTCGATGTGGACCCGGGCTGCAGCTGGATCGAAGTGAAGGGCAAAGTTCACGCGTTTCTCACGGGTGACAACTCTCATCCTCTGATAAACGAGGTGAGTGCTGCGTTGGAGGGGATTTACGAGAGGATGAGGGAGAGCGGGCTCGGGGAGAAGATCGATGACGTGGCTGAGGATTCGAGGGCTGAGGTTTTTTGTGGGCACAGCGAGAGGCTCGCGTTGGCTTTCGGGCTTTTGAATACGGTCCCGGGGACGCCGGTTTTCGTGAGCAAGAATCTTTACACGTGCGGAGGGTGTCACGAGGTGATGAAGTTCGTGTCGGGTTTTGTGAGGAGGGAGATCGAGGTTAGGGACGCGGAGGGTTTTCATAGGTTTAGGGACGGGATTTGCTCGTGCGGGGACGAGGGGTATTGGGGACGCGGCGGCGGCGGGGGGCGGTGACGGGTTTTTTTTGGCGGGAGATGTGGTGTTGTTGTTTGTATGTTGTGTGTAGATAAAGATGAGATTTTTATGGAAATGGAACATGATGAATGCGGTCTTCTTCTTTGCATGCGAAATATGGTCCTGGGAAATGTTACACAATTAGCAGGAAAAAAATTGGAATTTTGTTTTTGGGATTAGAATGTAGTGTGATTTCAAGGCCAATAAAGACCTGCTTTGATTGACCCTTGTTTTTTTTTAATACGATATGTTTTTATGAATGAAAGGAATGATTATTTATAAGTGGCTAAATAGCAAGAGCCTCCGAAGGCAAACCGGTTTGATATAAAGCTAAATAAAAAAATCCCCAAAGAATACTTAGTTTGGATAAGCAAAATTAAATTTATTACAAAATGACCCTAAAACATTGTAGTATTGATTATTAACTTTATATATTACTATTCGGTTTCTTCTGTCTTTAATTTTAAAAAGTCCGGTCTTTTTCGCAAAATTAATGAAGAAATGAACTCCAAAAAAAAAAGTTTACTAACTAAATATAATGGTCAGTAACATGTAAATAAAGTTCATTAAATTATTAATAGTAGGAATTTCTTTTTAAATAGTTTAGCCGCAAAACAAAAACAAAAAAAAAATGGTGGGTTACAATATTATTAAGAAATTGAAACTAAAAAAAAAAAACAGCGACTATCGGCCTCTTTATCAAGCAGATATTGACTTCAATCTTACACCAACGAAACAAAATCTCAAGAAAGAAAAAAGAGTCCACAGTATCAGTAAGAACTTTCTTGCCAAATGCCTCACAAGAGTTCAAACATTCTCCGGAATTAGAAAAAAAAATAAATAAATAAACCATCTTTTTCATGGGATTATTAGCCCATCACCCGAAGCCGGAAGATTAAGATCCACGTCAGCCATCAAACCCTCACCACCACCGCCACCACCACCGTTGGCAGTATGAGTCCTCTTGTGCCCGCCGAGCGCCTGACCCGACCTGAAAACCCGCCCGCAGAACGGGCACTCGTGCACCCTCTCAACAACCGGCTCCTCGGGCCCGAGCCGTCCCTCCACGGGCCTCTCGGGCCTGACCTTCTTGTGGCTAGCCCGGTGACCCCCGAGGGCTTGATAGGACCTAAACAGCTTACTACATGTCTCACACCGGTACCTCCCCCGAACTTTATTACCGCTGCTGCCACGCTTAGACTTCTTTGCAGAACCTGCTGGAAATAAAATATATAAATTTAAAAAAATATATATATTACACTCTCTTAAAGCTTTAAGCTTTTAGCTGAAGTGGTCAGTCAAGAGAATCTGAATTGCCTTTGCCCCGGAATCGAATCCCGCTGTTGTACTCCGTGATATCCTCTCTCTCCCACTTGCCCCTCGAAAGCATCATCAGGCAGCGGGCGAGGCGGTCCTCGGCCGCCGGCGTGTCCGAAATCGAGCTCGAGTGGTCTTCATCGTCGTCGTGGACCCCGCTACTAAAAATAATTATTATTATTAATAATATATGTTGAGTTTTTTTAGTGATGGACTAAAATTGAATAAAAAAAATTAAAGTAAAATGACCCCACTGAATACTTTAGAAAAATAATGAAGTATGAGTTCTAATTACGAGATTTTCTGGGTCAGCCACTGATCGTCAGTGGTAATAACGAACTTCCGCTTCGATCTCCGAATAATGGCTCCGTTTTCCTCCGACGGGTCCGTTTCTTGGCTCCCGGGACGTTCTTGGACGAGATCGGAGGAGGCCTCGTCGGGGAAAAAGATGGAATTTTTTTTCTCGAGATCGTCGGAGGGATTCGAAGAACCGCCGAGGCTCACCATGTGGGACCTCATGTGCCAGCTCAGCGATCGGCCTCGGGCGAAATCTCTGAAGCAGAGCTTGCAAGTGTGCTTCTTCTTCACTAGAGCCATAGAAGTTGGAAGGAAGAAAAAAAAAAGTAACTTTTTCTTTATGTTATGGTTCTTGAAGAAGAAGCTTATAGAGAGTGTTGTGGGCTAAGCTATGAGTAGGTGACAAGCATTTCACTACACTACACATGGGAATATATATATAGATATATATATATATATAGATATACACACACGTGACTGTGTAGTAGTGTGTGTATTTTTAAGATATAATTTTTTTTTTTGGTCAAGAGTTATGGGAACGAGATTTTGTGATGTATTTGGGGTTATGCTTTTGTGTAGAAACGGTAATGTAAATTAATTGAAGTGGCTTGAATTGAATTAAAAGGGATTCGAGGCACAAACATGTAACCTGCGAGATTTGCATTAAATTGATTTTTTTTGTTCTTTACAACCCTTTGACTTTCATTGATTGTCCATTCATTGTCTTTGTTAGTGTAATAACAAAGTCAGAGATGTAATATATATCCATTTTTGTGGGAATTGTTGTGTGAGGGGATGAGAAATCCTTTGACTTGCTTTTTAGTTTTTATATATCAGCCAACCAAAGTGATGTTCGTGATTTTATTTTATTTTATTTTATTATTTATTTAAGCAATTAAGTATCAACTAAGTATAATATACACTCCATGTGTGTGCTTGAATATATACATATTAGTTCGAGTTAGTTGTAATTTAAAATATTTAATAGATGAACTTATAAATTAAAAATTTTAATTTAATCTTATTTTTAAGCATATTAAAAAAAGTGATTGGTAAGAACATAATTATATTAAATTAAAATGGAATGATAAAATGATACGTACTCAAATCAAATTAAATTAATTAAATGGTTAAATTAATAATAACAATTGACATATTGAGATTCGGATCGACCGATTATTAAATCGAACGGATATTGCGTTACTAGCAGGGATCATCATTCGAGATCAGATTTTTGAGTTTTACCATAATCCGATCGAGTATGGGTAGTTCGAACGGGAGCTCTTGTAATTTCTTAGGCATCGGGTTGTTGTGGTTAGTAATTTGCTATACGATCAGATTATCTTGGTACCCGACATAATTATTTTTAAAAAAATTAGTACTTTATAACTTTAAATATTAAAAAAGATCGAATTTGTGATATGTAAGTTTCAAACACAAATTATTGATTAATTTCTTATTTTAACCGTAAAAAATAACAAGCAATATTATATTTTTTAATGCATTATATAATAATAAAAACTATGAAAGTTAATCCCATAGAGTTTCATAATATAAACGTACACGAGATATATATATATATATATATATAAATGTATTGATATTTAAAAAAAAAAGTTTTTCAAATATTATTTTATTAAGTTATATAATACTAAAATAACTCATTTCTACTTATTTAAATAAAAGATAAACATAATGTATCCAGTTAGCAGTCATCTTGAAACTTTTTTTGTACCCATCATATAACTGGTGCCTGATCGTCATTATATTATATTAGTATTTTTGACACACTAAGATGCGTGTGCATAAAATATAAATATTTATATTATTTCATTTTTTGAGTAATTTTAATTTATAATATTAGATGATATATTATTTAATAATTCATTTGTGAGGATGTGATTATAATAAATAAATGATTGAGATGTACAATTGTAAGTCAAATTAACAATAACTTTACACACCAAATTGACAGTTTATTGCCTCTCTCACCATTAATATAATAGAATAGATGTTCCATCTCAGGATTATCATGAATCTTTAGATTATGATTTTGATAAATATTAATTTTTATAATTGTGTATGCCATATTTAGCTTGGATATTTTGATATGTATATTGCATTATACTGTTTTTAGTAATTTTTGAATTTCAAGATTAAGTATTATTCGAGGTCGGATAACTGAAACTGACATTGACATAGGCCCAACAGAGAACAATTGGATTAGAACGAGTGAAAATCTAAATCCGAAATCGAGCTACCGAATCCGAACTAGCCGACCCGACCCATACCCACCCTACTTACGCGTCAACTATATGAAAAGGAGTACGACAATGACCAGTTACACGTGGCGACAGATCATTGGTGAAGCGACGTGTTTTTGCATATTAATTTTGATTTAACATTTATAAAACATTGGCACTTCTCATTGCGAAACTACGTTTCGACGATTACCATCGATCTGAAATTTGTGAAAGCCCTGATCGAAGACAACTATCCCAGCTCAATCGGATCTTCGTGAACAAAGGTACGTTGATCTAAGATTTTGAATTTGTTTTCCTGTCGAATCGATCGTGCGATATATTTTCTAGTGATGTGATGAAAAAATCGCTCGCATTTTTTCTGATGTTTTTACGTCGTTGATTTCTTATTCTTTCCTCTTCTCGTCTTCGGTGGATTTATTTGCGTAAGCTCGATTTTGTTTCTGCGGTAGCAATTTTCGTAGCTCTTTGTTGGTGAAGAAACAGAGTTTCTCCTTTTCGATTCGGAGATTAAGAACCCTAATTTTGAATCTATGCCTCGCGTGCCCTTCGGTTACGGCGTTCGAAGCTGAATTACACCACTTTCTGTGTGGTATTTGAACCTTATTCCTCTCGATGCTTGTTTGCTGTTCCTCACAGAAATGGCAGGTGGAAATGCTCCTCAGAGAGGCACCGCAGCGGCTGCTGCTGCAAACCTCCGGCGTCGTAGAACCGGGAGCGGCGCCGGTGCAGGCGGCGGCGCCGGTGGTGCCGGTGGTGGAGGAACGATGCTGCAGTTCTACACCGACGATGCTCCCGGGCTCAAGATCTCGCCCAATGTGGTGCTCGTGATGAGCATCGGCTTCATTGCGTTCGTCGCCGTACTTCATGTCATGGGCAAGCTTTACTTTGCCCGTAGAGAGTAAATCTCTCTCTCTCCCTCCCTCAGATTTCTGGTAGCAACAATTGAAGGGAATGTTAGGTTTTGAATCAAGATCTTGTGGAAGTGAGGATAGTTGAGTGATTGAATGATTTATTTTCGTTTGATAATCAATGTGTTCTTGAGTTATGTTCTGCTTTTTAGTTTACAGTTGTTAGAGATTATTTGTCCCACCTCGGGAAATTAATTTCACCCGATTCGATATATAAATCAAAGAGGGCCCTTCCTTCTAACACAAATTGGTTTTAGGAAGGAACCTTCAATTTAACATGGTATCATAGCTGGTCTGATTTGCGTGTTATCACGCTTGTTTAACTCAACGCCACTCGATTTTATATGTCCACACGATAGGCTTTGAATTGTGCCACACATGAGGGGCCGTGTTGAAATTATTTGTCCCACTTTGGGAGATTAACTTCACCCGAATCTATGTATAAATTTAAGAGACCCTTCCTTATAATACCAATTTGTTTCAGTGTTTGTTGAATTCTGTTTGTTTTTTTTAACAGTAAACGACTGTTGTGGTCTACTTAGATCTCCCTATTACCATTTCTATTAAACTATATAGCGGTAGCACACTACAGAAATAATAATAATAATAATAAGATTGCGAGATCTGTGTTCTATTTACATTATCATCTCCCTAATTGAGTTCTTGGGTTCAAGTAGAATATCAATAATTAATGATGCCAGAAAAATCAACGATTCCGTTGAAAATTGGAATTTGGAATGCAATGTATGTCGAATTTTATTTTTTTTCAATTTAATGGGAAAAAATGACCAAGTTAAAGATAGCTAGGAATACATTTATGACGAAAGTTCAATATGCTAATTTGATATTTCTAATGATTTTCTTGTATCCTTTCTGTACGTCACAAACAACGACGTCATAGCCAATTTCGAAGCTATTCCCCCTAATTTAACCTAAATTGTGTAACTGTGCTAATCGTTAGCCAATTAATAGGAAATATTTGAATCGCGAGTGTTATTTGATTCCTGCAGTCGAAGCTTTACGAATAAGTTGAGAATGGGTTATTTTTCTCCGGGGAAAAAAAGGTTGAGATGGGTATTAATAAACAAAGATAAATAACGTACGTCATTGAGGTCAAATTCATTCAAACTTTGCTTACACTATGATGAAATTCTTCAACAATAGAACAATTATAGAGTTAAATTATCACCAAGTTGATCGAATATATTGACCCAAGCTTCAACTAGAATTGAAGATGCATGAAACTAAAAAAAAAGATCATGCATCTTTCCAAATTACTCGAAAGGAAGATGTATGAAAACATTAGGGCTTGGCCCATCCAACGATCAGGATCTCGCCACGTCATCAAGCATTCGGGTGACCCTTCATCTTCACAGCCACGGGATCCCCGAGCACCTTCCCTACAAATCCCGTGATCTTCGTCTTCTTCTTCTTAAACCCGCATAGCATCAAAAATTCCTTCACGATCTCATCGATCTCCTCATCACCCTTCGACTCGATCCTCTCACTCATCGCCTTCGCCTTCAACCGAACCGAATTATTCGAGTCCCCGCGGTCCATCACAACGAACCTTATTACCTTCGCCACCTCATCGCTCTCGAGCTTTCCCTCACCATTTCTTACAACCTCAACACCCACACCGATCTCGTGGACCAGCCGGGCATTCAACGGCTGATCGAGGTGCATGGGCATGGCTACGATGGGCACACCGAACTTCATGGACTCGAACATCGAGCTGCACCCGCAGTGGCTCACGAACCCACCGATGCTCCCGTGCTTCAAGATCTTGGCTTGTGGGGCCCAATCCAAGAGGACCAAGCCCTTGTGGGCCACTCTCTCAAGAAACCCTAATGGCAAAGCCTCATGCAAGGTGATTTCTTCTCCCTTGGGAAACCTTATCACCCATATGAAGTTGGCTTCACTCTTCTCCAACCCTAATGCGAGCTCTTCGATGTCTTCCTTCTTGAGGAAATATTCGCTCCCGAAAGAGACGAAAACGGTCGAATTCTTCTCCTTTTTATCGAGCCAAGAAACGATCTCCGAGCCACCGAGGTCAAAATTAGGGTCTTGAACGAGGGCTCCCACGGGTAATATTTTCTTTCCCAAGAGGCTCGAGAGGTACTTACGGTACCTTCCTTCGATCTCCTCGAAACCCTTTATCAAAACGATTCTAGAAGATCTCTCGACCCCCAAGAACGCGTCCCTCTTTATCCGTTCTTCGGAGCAAATTAGGTTATCGCGGTGGACAAACTCGTACTCGCGGTAATAAATCGAATCGAAGGGGAACTCGACTCGAGGCTTCACGAAAGAGTGGAACATGTAAGAGTTCATGGTGGAGTTGCTCGTAATGAACATGACCGCGGGTATGTCCAAGCACGAAGCCACCGTAGGAGCCCACGGCTGCAAGAAATCGTAGACGAGCAAATCGGGTTTTATTTTCGTAAGGATTCGGGAAAATTCGGGCTTCGACATTTCGAAGGCTCGCTTGAGCCTCGGCATGAGCTCGGGCGGGAGCCCGTTGGTGGTGTGGTAGCACGGCGGGAGATCGGGCAACGAGGGGAGGTTGAGCTCAACGAGGTGGATCGAATTCGAGCAGCTCTCATCGATTTTGTGCTTGATTGTCTTAAAATTTGCTGGGGTCGAACATAAGTGTACGATGAAGCCCTTCTTGGTGAGCCTTTTGGAGAGTTCGAGGTATGGAGAGATGTGTCCGTGGGCTAACCATGGGAACATGAGGACGTGGAGCTTCTTGTGGGTGGTGATGAGGAGAGACTCCATTGATGTGGCGATGTTTAAATTGATTTTTCGATGGATTTAAAAATGGTGACGCATGTGAAGAAGAGGCATTGAAGTTGTATTTATAAGCGGTTTGATGTAATTATTTCGGTAACAAATAAATGTGAAGATTCTATGTACGTTTCTATTTTTCTTGCATGATTCTTCTTTCCTTACTAACAGTCATAATAAGGTCGTATATGTTGTTTTTTTAGGTATTTGGAGATTAATTAAACAACAAGATTAATGCATATTTGTGATTATTGATTATTAGTTCGATCGTTGATATAACCTTTTACCTAATAACCGCTAACGGTTTACCATAATTCAGTTTAAGGAATGATCTTCGTTAAAAGTGAATGAAAAAAAAATATACAATATCAATAGTTGGCGGGATTTGCGAGAGTAATTGAGGTAAAAAAAATCTACGTAGATTATCCGTTTATTATTTATTAAACTAATTGGATAAGATCGTACAAGTCGTGAGACTCGAACCCCAAATATAATCTTGAAGGTATATCTTCTGAAAATAACTCAAAAATATTAATTATTCTATTAATTTCACAAACTATTAATTGATTTGCATCATCTTCAAAACCACGATAATCATTGGTCCAACCTTCTCCACACCTACGATGATATTACGTTACAATTAATTATAACTAGTAATTTATGCACCTATTACTTTGTTTTTTTGAGTTATTTGTAATTTAAAATATTTAATCAATGAAATTATGGTTTATAGATTTAAATGTGTGTCTTTTTTAAGTATACCATAAAAAATTGATTTGTTACGAAATAATTATTATAAATCAACAAAATTGAAGGGTAAAATAGTAAATTTTTAAATTAAAATAAATAAATAATAAAAAGGATATATAGCAAATATAATAAATATAAAAATAATATAACTACGTTTGTCCTAATTTTAATCATGGGACAACATCTTAATATGCAAAAGGACATCTACAAAAGTTCAACAGAAGTGCATCCTATCCTTTCACAAAAGCCCTAAAAATCCATACAATTCCAACAAACCCTACACACAACCTACTATTTTTCCCCAATCGAAATCAAGCCCATTTCGAAGGGCTCGGGAGCGAATCGATCGAATCGAACATACGATCATCCATAGAAATAGCCCCGAAATCATTCATAAAATCATCATCATCATGCTTGTTGAAATGCTCCATTGTAGGCCCATCCATCAAAGAAGGTACTAAACCGAACATGTTCGAAAAACATGCATCTCCAAGCTTAGGGAACAACTCGTGGCTATCCAACGGTAGTAAAGGGAACTCCAATTGCAAATTCGTAGTAGTAGTAAAGGGATCCACTTGATTGTTCCTTGAATCGTCGAACATCTCGGGGAGTGTTAGCACTTGTTTCGGTTCTTCGGGGCAAAGTTCTTCATTACACGAACCGATCCTAAGGGCTCCCTAAGAAAAACAAGAAATCATACTTGTTCACATTAAAACATTAGCCAATGATAAATTGTTGTTTAAAAAGCTTTCAATTACCTCAATTGTAGGGACATGGAGGAAATTTTCTGGCCCTAAAGGAACATTCTCGAAGGTATTATTACTTCTCTCCGATTTGCTCGAAGAGGGCTTATTAGAAATGCTCTTGTTTTTGCTTATATGATTGCTGTGGTGAAGAGCCCTTTTGAGCCTCTTTTGCCTGCTGCTCCAAAAGTTCTTCACGTCGTTATCGGTTCTCCCGGGCAAATACGTGGCGATTTTCGCCCATCGGTTCCCGAGCTTCGATTGGAGTTCTATCACTCTCCTCTCCTCTTCAGCAGAAAACTTCACTCCACTGCCCACAAAAAAATAAAATTAACCATGCGATAATCGAAAAAACAGGTGAAAATTATTAAACCCTAGAAACAAAATTCACACACACACACACACACACCACAGAGGCTTACTTTCTCAAGCCGGGCCTGAGCTTATTGACCCATCGGAGCCTGCAAGATTTTCCGGTCCTCTGCAGGAGTCCCTTGGACCGAATCGAGCTCCAATCTCTGGGCCCGTGCCTCTTCACGTGGTTCAACAGCACTTTGTCTTCTTCGGATTTCCATGGCCCCTTTATGATTTCGTCCCTGCAGATTCTATCGTGGTGATTAACGGCTCCTCTGCTACTTCTCTTCGTCGTCACCATCTTTTTCCGGTTGAAAGAAAACCCTATTTCTCTCGCTCCATTGGTGTATATATATGTATATATGCGTACCAGTGATCACTCTCTGTCGGCTATTGCACTGTGAATCGAGAACAGAAATGTTCGTAGAGGGCCGAGAAACTCGCGGAGGTGGAGAATGTACGGAACGTGCGCGATAGAACGTGCCTTTGGATTACGGTTGTGGCGGTTGTGGCGGCTATTAATTTTCCCACTTCTTTGCCCACGATTCGAAATTCGAATTGTTCCTCGGGTATTTACAGGAATAATCTTTTGGATTTATTATTGTATTAAGTAATAACTTATGATTCATTATTGGGCTCCTGTTTTTTATTTAATAATAAATTATGTTCTATTATTGGGCTCCTATTGTGATTAATAATAAATTATGTTTTTATTATTTGGCTCATATTGTTTTTAATAATAAAAATAATAATATAATCGTACTAATAATTAAAAAAAAAAAGTTGGATTATTGGGCCTTCATCGTATAATTGGAGGTCCAAAATTGCGAGTAGGTGTAGGACTTTCAAGTTTCATCTTCATTAATATTTTCGGGATTAATTAGATGACATCTTTTATATTCTGAACAAATATTTCAGTCAACAGTATCTCTTGAATATTGACAGAATCTCCAACTATTCTATTTTAGCGTAAAACATTAAAACAGAGTACGCATCTTTTTCAGCATGTACTCTATTTTAACAATATTCAGTGATACTCTGTATTTAGATTAACTCTATTTCTAAGTCTGAAATAGAGTAATAATTTAATTTTTATTTTTATTTTCTTTAAAATATTAATTTATTTAGTTATGTTTAAAATATTTTATATCGTTAAAATAATAAAATTAAATTCTATCAACGTCTTTTAATATTCTATATATTTTGTTTTTATTTTATGAAATAAAATAAATATTTTATTTTCATAGAGAAAATATGAATATATTTGCTTTTAAATTGACATGTCAATTATATAATTAATATGTTTTATATATAAATATTATTACTCACTATTTGAAAATATAAATAAAAAATAAATTTTCAGGCATAATAAATTATAATAACAATGAGTCAGAATATGTATGGAATATTATTTTATAGTGTAGAAAATACAGTTAATGAGTTGGAGTAAAAATTAGTGTAAAAAATAGAGTTAGCGGATTTGAGTAAAACACTATAGCAACTCTATTTTTGTGTAAAGTTAACTGTATTTTTGTGTTGTGGGTTGGAGATGGCTCGAGGACACATATCTATTTTGAACTTTTCCAAGTATATATGTACTATAATATTAATTATTCCGCACCCTAGAGTCAATTAATTTGGTATGTCATTTATATCCTTCAATTGTTAAGTTATTCCAGTTTTATACTTCAATTAAAATTTCAAATATCAAACATTTTAAAATTAATATAACTCATTATACTTTAAGATAATATTACGTATTTATATTTTATTGCACACGCATTCAATGTGGCTAAAGATACTACTATATATTGGTAACTAACACATATGCAGATCTCGAATATTTAATCAACTCACCCCTCATCTAATTAAATCTCATATCTAATCACCTCTTAATCTCTTGAACTCTCTCGGATATTCATATCTTATTAATACAACATACTGGAATAAAAGAAAGAAATTTCCGAGTGACCTCCGCATTTTTAACATGTTTTTTCTTCGCGTTATTACAGGGTTTTGACAAAGACAGCTCATACTAACGATTGATTCCAATGCAAATCATTGAGGCAAATAATTTCTCCTGCTCCATTAGTAGTATATGTTTAGTGTTACACTCTATGGCATGATCATAGTCATATAAATATTCCAACACATGAACCATGTTGATAACAAGCCTGCATATTCGAATAACAAGAATCCGAATAATAGTATGCTTTCGGCTTATGAGTATGATAATGGTATATTCATATCACAACTACTTGGGAGAATACGAATATTTGCCGAACTATAATTATTTTAATTCAAATTCTTATATATATATATATATATATATATATATATATATTCTCTTTACAGTCAACTGCGTTCTTTCTTCTCTCATTGTGCTTTATCATGGTCAGATTCAAATAGATACTTGCACAGCAGATAAAAATTTCGTGGTTGTAACCTCCTTACGCTTAATTAAAAGTATAATGCAGCCTAATATATGTATCTCCTAATTTTGAAAAAAAAAAAATACACAAAATGGAAGTTTTACTTTCACGATTTCAATCTATTTTAAAATTAAAATACGTCGTTTGGGTCCTCATATACTACCATATTAAAATACGTCGTTTAAATAATATGGACTACCATATTTTTTTCTTCCTTCATATGAGACGATGCATGCAGTGCGACATCGATTAAATTAAAAAGTAGAATGATTATCATTCGTTATGTAATTTTACATTAAGTTCTTCAAACACCCACATTCGATGATCACATGCTGTCGTACTAACTACATTTATTTACAAAAATTATATTATTCGTTGCAGATAATGAGAAGTCGTAATCATATGTGAACTCACGCTATATATTTTTTTTTATTCACTATATCTTTTTATCTCACCTTATCTTATCATTAATAACTGAAAAGGAAACTTATTCCCAAGTGTTAAAATTGTTGGTTGTTGGTCTAAAAGTAACGTAAAGTTCCAAAGAAAGTCATGTAAAGAAGGAACTTTTAATATAGGAAATCTAGTTTGGATTTATAAAACATGTAACGGTTATAGGAATAATTTGGGCATTCAAATTTAACTTTAGTGGCTATATTTCCTAAAATAAACATGTTGAAGCAGGTTTATATGAAATACATTAATAATTAAGTGGCTGACATGTATATTTTAGAATATTTTATTTAATCAATATATCTGGTATATCATGTAAATTTACATTTTTCGTTTATACGAATTATCTTTTAGACCCCTTAAATATTCGTGTATTATATGTAAACTCGCTTAAACATGTTTATTTTACGAAATATAGGCACTAACGGTAAATTGGATGCCCAAATTATTAAATTGATGTTGAAAATATGATGAAGAGTGTAAAAGTTGATTAAACTAAAAGGAGTATAAGTGTAATTACTATAGTCAGATGGGGTGTATGTGTAATTGAGTAAAACCACACGGGGTGTTGGTGTAATTATCCCTATATATTACAATGTACACTCTTTTTAAATGCACTTACAATGATGAATATACATTTTGATATTAATGTATTTTATAGGCCAAATTACTAAATTATGTCATTAACAATAGATGTCGTGTTTTTTGGTCACTAAGTTTCTTGCAAACTTAGGTCACTAAGTAACGCATATGATTTGGGTAACCGGTATCCGACGTGGTTGCAGACATGTCATCGTCCACGTCGGATTTCCGAAGATTTTTGCCGGAAAAATTCATCGGTGACCCAAAAGAAATCAGATACGTTACTTAGTGACCTAAGTTTGCAATTATTTAGCTAGTGACCTATTTTATATTATCTAATTTTTTTCAATTTCGAGTATTTATATTTAAATAAAAGAATTTGACACTTGTATATGTGATTTTCTAATAATTTTAACCCCATCAGCCGAACCAAGTAAGCCAATCTTACGCCAACCTGATGAGCCATACCTACTTACTCAAGATATTAAGGATGAGTGGAAAGTGAATGAGCTCCCATATCATGGAATATATATATATATATATATATATATATAAAGAAAATACCGAATGCATTATTATGATAGTTGATTCCCGAATATACTACGAATTTCCTTGGAATTTTTTCGTAAAATAACAAAAATGGTCCTAGTTTTTGTTCTATAACATTTTGATATATTTTTGTAATTCTGCCAAATTATCATCCGAGTCTCATCACATAAATAACAACAAAACGGCCCTTTAGTAAAAATTCGCACATCTGTTATAAATAAGGAAAAGCTTCTTCAAGGAACATATCAGACGTTATATGCAACTTACGGTTTTCGGCAAACACTTCTGTTTAGAGAAAACGAAAGCCATTTTAATACAAGAAAAAAAAAAATCAAAACTATTTCTCTCCCTTTCTTCTATAATTTTCCTTGCGTTTTCCCCATTTTTTTTTGGCGCACGCACTTTGCAAGAAAATCACACCACCCCAACAACCCCATTGAAAGGCCCTCTCTACACCCACCGGCCTTCTCCACACTCGCTTGCTTTCTAAGCTTTATTCGTCGCCGTCGCCGGCGTTTATTCCGGGCAGAATCTTGATCGGGGAAATGTCAATTCTTGATTACGATTTGCTTTCAATTTCGTCCGATTTTAGGCTATGTTGTAAGGGCTAGAGACAGTAATTCGATATGTTATTGTCGTCTTCCGTGAGCGCCTGTGCGGTAATGGAGATCGGGGCTCTGTTGTCTCCCTGTAGGCTCTCGATTTAGGTTTTAATTTGGGAATTTTAGTTGCTTTTGAACCCTTGATTAGGTATGTGTGGTGTTAATTTTAGTTTAATTTTCCAATAAAAATCCGATCTTTATGTGAATCCTTCAAGGGTTTTTGTTTCTTGTTTCTCGGCTCTGTTTGTAGCAGTTGTAATATAATACTTGTTATCATTACAGTTGAATTTTTCCGTATATCGAATCGATTCGTGAATTTAAGCTGAGTAAAAAGGATGTATATTGGGGAATTGAATGGGGGAAACATTACTACAGAGAGTGTAGGAGTAAATAGCCATGATGTCTTAGGTGATTCGGGTAAGAATCCTTTGGTTGTTTCGGACACGAAGAGGGCTTTAGTTGGAGTCGGTGCCCGTGCCCTTTTTTACCCGACTTTGGTCTACAACGTCGTGAGGAATAAGATTCAATCGGAGTTTCGTTGGTGGGATAGAGTCGATGAGGTATATATATTCCCATTTTCGCACTTAATATTTCAAGTTTCTATCACAAATTAGCTAATTTTTTTTTAATTTGTAGAGGGTTGTCCTTTTAATGGTTTGATTCGATATTGGAACGTGATGAATTCTTGGACTTCTTACGGTGTTTTATTGCCATAAAAATTAGGTCAATCATGTGAAGTTTTACTCGATGATGTGTTGGTTACTTACCCCGTTTCTATATTTTTCAATATTAAAGAAAATCTTGAATTTCTAGCGGCAACAAGAGTCCATATTTGCTTCGTCATTTAAAGCGGTAAAGCTATATTTTTCGATTGATTTTCTTGCGCATTTTCGGGTTGTCTTATATGGTAAGAGAATAACATGTTTCATCCCGAGATGTCACGTGTCTCGTGGCTATTTACATGCACTTATGCGACTTTGAGACACGTAATTGTGCTTCCGTGTATGCATACGTAATCCTATGAACGTATTCGAATTTGCTTTGTTATTACTATTATTGTAAATATAATTTTAATAAGTGATTTATTATTATTCTCAAACTTTTTTTTTCTATCAGCATGTTTTGTTAGGCGCGGTTCCGTTTCCAAATGATGTACCGCGCTTGAAGGCACTCGGCGTCGGCGGCGTTGTCACACTGAATGAACCGTACGAGACTTTGGTTCCTACATCATTGTACTACGTAAGTTTAGATTTTCTCGTATCGTTCTTTTATATATTTTTCAAACATTTAGTTATGTTTTTCTTTTTCTTTGTATTTTTCGGTCAGTGTGGTTTGTTTCTCTCTTGATGAGAGCTGTTTACACTCTGGACGATCGAATGTTAACAGAGGGATCTCTTTAGCCCCTTGTAAATCCATCTTGACTAATGAAAAAAAAAATTGTTTCGAAAAATATATATATATAATATTTATATTATACTCCGGACTACTAAATATAGATTAAAGATTATTGCTTTTCATCTTCAGGAACATGACATTGAGCACTTGGTGATTCCTACAAGGGATTATCTTTTCGCCCCGTCGCACGAGGATATTCGTCGAGCCGTAGAATTTATCCATGGTGAGTATTGCTATTTAAACATTTTTCATCAATTAAAAAAAATAATAATTTCCCGCGTTTCTCTTCTTCTAATTTTGCGCTCTTTTTTTTTTTTTAAGGTAACGCGCTTTGTGCGAAAACTACGTACATTCACTGTAAGGCCGGGCGAGGTCGTAGCACAACAATTGTTCTCTGTTATCTGGTAATATTTAGACATGCTACGCGTAATGGAAAATCAAGATTTTTTTTTTTTTACTAAAAATAATTTATCAATTTTATTTATTTAATTTCGCACCCGTAAAAAAGAAAAAAACACCCTTGTAAGCGATGGCTCTCGGTATCAGGTAAAGCACAAGGAGATGACTCCCGAGTCTGCTTACGAACACGTGAGATCGATAAGGCCGAGGGTTCTCTTGGCCTCCGCTCAATGGCAGGTATATTATTCATTCACTAATTCATCTTTAAAAAAAAATATTTATCCATCGATTCGCATATTATTTTAATCTTCGATTAATTTTCTTCAGGCCGTTCAATGTTACTACAACGGGCTAAGAAAAAACCCTAACGACGCATGCAAAGAGGCTACAACGCTTACATATTCCCCAAAATTAATCGATATCGAAGAGGAGGAAGAAGGAGAAGAAGGGTTTCATGATGAAGATGAAGACGATGATAGCTCGTTGGTGGTAATAACCGAATCGGACCTCGACGGGTACGAAGAGGAAGATTACAAATCTCTTGCACTGTGTAAGAAAACCCTAGATGAGCCGAATCTCGCGTGTAGGACCCAATTCGCGAGCCAATCAGCTGCTTCGAGGCACCTTTCGTGCACTTGCCTCGGCGAACAGAAAGGTTCGAGGAGTAACAGTAAGCTTCAGAGCTCGGTGAATAGTAGTAGCAGCAGTAGCGGTGGTAATAACGCGGGAGTCGATATACACGTGCTCGAAGGCGAATCTTTCTGCCTTTTGGCCGTGTGAGAGTTTTTTTTTTCGTGGCCCGTCGTCAGAGTCAATAAAGACGGGATTTTTTTTTTCGTGTTTTTTTTCGTGTCGTGTCGTGGTGAGGTTCGAAGGTTTCGAGCCTTTTGTCGTCGGGATCAGCTGAAATGTAATGCAAAGATTCAAAGGAGTCTTGTTGTGTTTTAGGTTATAATGTTCATCGGTGAAGTTTTCTTGTACTTGTGCTGAGCTTTGTTGGTACGAATGTTGTAAGAACTAAAATGGGATGTACGGTACATGATTAATCTACTTCGCCTTTATCTTCTCTTAGCCCTTTGTTTCGTTTATGGGTTTATACATTTTAAATGTCAGTTTATAAGACATTGACTGTGTTTGGTTTATGGGTTTAACAAGTCATTCAGATAGATTATTATAAATTCACTAATCAAATATACACATTAATTAGTTTTATATAGACCTTAATAATTTAATTCTTTCTAAATATAAATCGACGTATAGAGTCTGATTTATTTCATAGCGACAACGAGATTACTTAGTCGGGGTGTTGAGAGAACTCGTGTCATCCCACATCCGACAATGACTTCGGATATCACTTAGACTACTTAATCGAAGTGTGGGGACCAGAGAATTGATCCTGCTGAAAAATCGAGTCGTCCTACAGTTCGGATTCAACTCAAACTGAACTTAGTTGGAATTGAGGGACTGCAGTGTTATTGTATGATTGAAAAAAATAAAATAAAATAAAATTGATTGGTAGCGTTTGTTTACGGTTTACCCGTTATTTCATTATTTCTATATCTCCGTTCTAATGTGAAAGTTGCAATAATCCAGCATTGCATTTTGAAATCATTTTTAGTTTCTTCTTTTATGGGAACTATTTGTATGTTATTATTGTTAGTTTATTTTTTTTTCAATTAACACTTGTAAGACCGTGATTTTCATCGTTGTCACCATCATCATAGAATAATATAATATCAACGATACGATTATAAAAAATGCGGATTATGAGCACCAGATCCACCCCGTATATTATAACTGATATTTCCTGGCATGTCACACTATAATATCATTGTCCAACTTTAACTACTTCCGATTTGAATTTGATGCTTTTGTTCCTTCTCTTCACCTTTTTATCTATTTTTTTTGTGTCTTTTAGCATGCTTTTCTATTATAATTATAATTTTCAAATATATAAAATTCATGGTGTTTTCACATGGTATTAAGTTCATGCCAACATGTCAGGGTCATAAATCCTGACGACCTCTGAAAGGAAAAAAAAAACCCACATCTTTTGAAATAAGAACTTCCGATAAAAACTCGTTAGAAATATAATACAAAAAATAAAAAATATGATAAGTATAATCTTTCTATCATTACTGCATACTCCAGGAATTATATATCTTTTTTTTTTCTATCATTACTGCATCCTCCATGAATTATAACTTTTTTTTCTACTATATCGCACAGTGTGTAAAATATTAGCTTTTCTATATAGACATGCGCTTTCTATTATTTGTTAAATTGAACTAACTTGATGAATGCAAGATGTTCCACAATTCCAATTAAATAATTCAAATATCTATATTATTTCAGGTGTATGGAATCTTATCACCTCTCCCATAACTACCTGTCTCGGTCCTTTGGAAACCGCAAACGCTCAATTTATTTTAAATAAAAGGCCATTGGCGCTTCCTTTATTTATTTTTAGTTAAAGATTTAATATTTTATATTCAAAGGCAACTATTTGGACGGTGCAGCAACTACTTCAATATTTTATGAACAATCAAGCAATTTTGTATAAAATACTTGTAAGATTAAGATTCCCCCGTACTCATATAATCGCCAAAATTAGCATAGTCCGTGAATCAGTATTTAGTTTCAGTATGATACATAAATTGATATATAAATATTTGAGAACAGTATCCTATACTATTTATTACCCTTCATGACTGTCAATTTGGTGTGCAAAATTTTATTATTTAATGATTTTTTCTATAATTTATTTTAATATGAATGACTACTTGTGCTCCTCAATTTTTTATTTATTATAATCTCATTCTCACAAATCAATTTTTTTTATTAAAAATTATGTTAAAAATTATAAATTACAAATAACTCAAAATATAAAGTAATATTTATATAAAACTAGTGTCATCTAAATCTCATCAAACTTGAAGGACAATAATATCAATTTATGATTTGGTTTTTATGAATTAAATTCTATAAAATGTTCATATATAACCCGATCGATGATGAGGTGGCTGCTCCATGCACTCTGGGTATGGGATTTAATCCCGAGATCAGTTAAAAATGTTCCTATTCCACCCAACAATGTGACTCACGGGGTTCGAACCCGTGACCAAGAGGGTATGTATAAGCACCCTGATAATCGGTTGGGGCCATATAAATATAAATAAAATTACTCACAATTTTTTTCAATCAAACGATAGTCCCGCACAACGCCACCGTAATTCCCAGGTTTCGACTAAGTTCAGCCTAAACCGGCTCTGACATCACAGTACGACGGCCCCGACTTCCAATTCTCCTTATTTGAGCGTACTGCTTCACGTCAACACAGACATCGAATGTCAAGGAGTTCAAGTGGAGTCGGACTCATGACCTCAATATATGGACGTTGAAAACAAAAAGAATTATTTGCATCAATATGAAATAAAAGAACAAAAGTTGACGTGTACTTTCATTAGATTTATCAAACGTGACAAAAGAGCTCGTGTTTACACACATTATTACATCGTATTATATTTCAAGTTTACAACTCATCATAGCATTATTTGCAATATATAAAGAAACTCATCATCCATTTCAAACACGCACAAACACACACTCAAAAAACAGTTTTGAATCCTTAATACTTCCTTGGCATAATTCCATTTTCAAACACAAAAAAAATAGTGAAAAAGAAGAAGAAGAAGATGGATACAACAATTGCCTCGGAAGACGACCAC
The DNA here is from genome assembly GCA_004919715.1 of Linderniella brevidens. Classification (NCBI taxonomy): domain Eukaryota; kingdom Viridiplantae; phylum Streptophyta; class Magnoliopsida; order Lamiales; family Linderniaceae; genus Linderniella; species Linderniella brevidens. Next base: position 12,421,544 of record SWDC01000147.1, on the reverse strand, counting down.
GAGTGGCTCGAATTCGTACAAAACTTCCTCCTCGAAGACTCAAATTCATTACAAGATTCGACGATGTTCGATATCCCGATCGACGACAAAAAACCCTCATCGGGTACCGTCAAGAATTTGCTAAACTCGATTGCCTCCCATAAAACCGATCACAAAGGGCATCTCCAAGATTTATTGCGGGTGAACGTTCTTGACCCGAGCCCTACCAGCCCGAGCAGCCAAGAGGAAGAGGCTCATAGTGGCCCCAAGGAAGGGGCCGTCGGGCCCGGGAAGAGAAGGTACATAGGCGTGAGGAGGAGGCCATGGGGCACGTTTGCTGCGGAGATTAGGGACCCGAAGAAGAAGGGCTCGAGGGTGTGGCTCGGTACGTATGAGACCGCGGAGGAGGCGGCTCTGGCTTACGATCGGTCGGCCTTCGAGCTGCGTGGGTCGAGGGCTAAGGTTAACTTTCCTCACTTGATTGGGTCTTGCGAGGTGAAGCTCAAGAAGGTTGCGAGGAGGAAGGTTTCTAGTTCCTAGGTTGATTAGTAATGGAATTGATGTGTGCCTTAAAATGGTAAAAGGCTTCGTTTGTGAATTGTGTAATTTCATTATTGAAGGATTTAATTTCGATCAACACGGAGGACTCGTGTTTGATGGGCGGGTTCGGGGCTGGTATTGGATATCTTATCACCGTCTAAATTTTCGATCCAAGTAACGATGCTTGCTTATGGCGAATTAGTTCGGTGACGAAAAATCACCGTATAGGGATTGGGTGTTTTCGTGGGGGACTATGAGTTTTCCATATATATCCAAAGACTCAAGTTTTTCTTTTGAGCAGAAAAATGAATAAGCAGGATCGTGAAAGCAGACCATAAACGCAACGAAATATGCACGATAAAAAAATATATTACGACTAACTACAATAATGAAGCATTAATAGCGACAAAATACAACCTTTATTTGACTTATAAAAGATTTTTTTAAATAGGTAACGAGATGTCATTATTGGGGATCATGAATCACATCCCCATCTCGCCCTCGCACTTCCTCTGAGGGAAAATTATCGAATACTCCCAATCTTTATTTTGACTGAATTCTCCGTCCCAATAGCCTCGGGTCCTAACGAGGACGATTCACCATGGAGCTTTTGTCAACCCTAACTTCATCTCAACAGTCGTGGGTTGGAATTTTTTTGCCTAGTACTTTTATACTCTGTTTGGTACGAGAAATTTCTCAGTGAAAAGACGAAAGAAAAAATGCTAGTGTATCGCATGCTTCGAGTGTCCTACTATTACATATTCATTTTCTTTTTCACATCGGAATCTTATATCAAACTGAGCCTTAGGCTGCGTTTGGTACGAGGATTTCGTTTAGAAAAAAAAATGGAAAGGTGAAGGCACTTCGACGGAAGCATAAAATATCATTAGTCGATGCAATAACTTAGTTTTACAACGTGCTTTTCACACGAATTCTGCATATGACAGCAAAAAGGCATTCTTCAGCCCAATACTTTTTTCAGGCCCACCACAGGAATTATCAGCCCCATATTTTAAGGCTCAGGCCCATCATATCCCTCAGAATCGCCCAATTTCCAAATACAAAATTTATTTAATACCGACCCGCTATCGAATAAAATTATAACCCGTGGACGTGGACGCGATCCTCAGCTCTTTTCTACCGCCTATATATAGTGCGACTAGGGTTTCACCAAACCCTACTTAAGCTCGTATCTCTCTGTGGCTGACTCTTATCGATTCTTATCCTTGACGGTCTACAGAATCTCTCTAGCTATATCATCTAGCGATGGAGAATCGATTAAATTGAGCGAAGCTTGCTTCCTTGGTGATATATCTCTTCAATCGATAGGAGGTTTTCGTTCGATTGGGGTTCTTTTCAGCGTGAGATATGGCGTCCATGAATCCGTTCGATTTGTTGGGGGATGACGACGCTGAGGACCCGTCGCAGTTGGTCGCTGCTCAGCAGCTGAAGGCCGAGCCGAAGAAACCTTCTGCTAAGCCGACGACTAAGCCGGCGGCGCCTCAGGCCAAGATGCCTAGCAAGCCTCTCCCTCCTTCACAAGCAGGTTTACTTTATATATACATATATATAGATCGTCGAAGGGGTTCTGTGTGGGATTGTTTTTGTTTGGTGTTTATTTATCGTGCGTGGGAGGATTTATGTTAATTAGTATTCTTGTGCTATGCCTTTGACCTATGGTACTTGAGGTAATTAGCTGGTTCCGGATTTGATGGTTTTGAGGACGTGGTTTGTTGTTAATTGCACTGCTTATTTATGAGGATCTTGTGCGCGATGATGATTGGTCATTGAGGATTATTTAGCTTTAGGCCTCGTGTTATGTATCCTTTTGTTTATTCGATTGATCAAAGTGTTAGTTTTCTTTTTTCGAGGAACTTTCTCTCGTTTTATTTTGCTGTAGTTTTCCTTTGCTTGGATTGAAGCTTAAAATATATGTTTTTTTATTCCTTTTTTTTGCTAATGCCAGAGAAATGTCGTTTTTTTACTAGTGAGTGTTCTCATATTTTGTAAAAAAATATTTTTGTTGTGTAATTAAGCAGTTAGAGAAGCAAAGTCTGAGCCTGCTCATGGTGGCCGTGGTGGTGGTGGTTCCCGTGGTGGCTATGGCCGCGGCCGTGGTGGTGGAGCTTACCGTGATTCAACCCCTAGAGATAACTTATTCGGCTCCACTGACCTTTCTACTGGCCAAGGAAACACCACTGAGAACGGGAGCAGAACATTTGAAAGGCGTGGTGGCTATGGTGGGCCCCGCGGTGGTGGTCGTCGTGGTGGTTTCAGCAACGGAGAGACCAGAGACGGCGACCTTGACCGCCCTCGTAGGACATATGACCGCCGAAGTGGAACTGGTCGAGGGTAAATAATTTATTCTCTCTATTCTGAGATGATATTTTTATTCCATTAGTGATTACTTAAGATAGATATTTTGATTTGGTTAGTGTTTTGTATCCTGAGCTTATTATCCTACTTTTTTCTTTGCAAAGAAATGAGATGAAAAGGGAAGGATCAGGTCGCGGGAACTGGGGAACAGAGGGCGATGAAGTGGCTCAGTGAGTGCTTAAGTTGTTCCCTTTTTATTTTCTGCTGTAGTTTCTTTGGAAGAGGGTTTCTCTTGTTCTGACCAAGAAATCGTATTTTTAACTTCTCTAATGTTTTATACTTTCTGTGTTAATACCATCTCATTTTTCTTGTTCAGAGTTGTTGAGGAAGCAATTGAAGGTGAGAAACCTTTTAACGTTGAAAAGGCATCAGGAGAAGAAGATGCTGCTGCAGATAAAGAATCTCCTAAGAACGAGGCTGAAGTGAAGGAACCCGAGGACAAGGCGAGTCAATAAAAATGAAAACAGAACTGATATAATAGAAACTATAATTCATCTTATCAACTTCTGTGAAATTTTTTAATAGCAGGAAATGACCCTAGAAGAGTATGAAAAGCTCCTAGAGGAGAAGAGGAAGGCCCTTTTGGCACTCAAAACCGAGGAAAGGAAAGTCGACCCCAACGAGTTTGCCTCGATGCAACCACTTGCCAACAAGAAATCTGGCGATGACGTGTTCATCAAATTGGTAAATCCCCTCTCCACCATTGATCTCGAATTCGTGTAATAAATCTGATTTAAGCTCTGTAATAAAATCGCCCTATGTGTTTTTCATAATCACTCAGGGCTCTGACAAGGACAAAAAGAAAGAGCAAGCTGAAAAAGAAGAGAGAGCCAAGAAGGTAACTATTATTATCATTATGGCTTAAATATGTTTTTAGTCCCATATATTTGAGGGGGTGGCGATTTTAGTCCCGTTAAGTAAGGGTAAGGGTAGCAATTTTAGTCCCTTAAGTATCAAAATTAAAGAATTTTTAGGACAATTAACCTAGAAACTTAATGGGCTAAAATTGCTTCAATTTTTATACTTACGGGACTAAATTGCCACCTTAACTTAATGGGACTAAAAATACCACCCCCTCAAAGATACATGACTAAAAATATATTTAAGCCTATAATTGTTATTATCTCTATTTTATTTTTGGTTTTGTATGCTTAATTTACTTCCCTGTGACCCTTGACTCTTTATCCTCAGTCCATGAGCATCAATGCATTCTTGAAGCCAGCTGAAGGTGAGAGAAACTACAACCGTGGTGGCCGAGGCCGCGGTGGTCCGAGGGGAGAGGGTTATTACAATGGGAACACGAGGGCCACGCAAGCACCTGCTATTGAAGATCAAAGCCAATTCCCTTCATTGGGTGGCAAATGATGATCTTGGTATTTTTAGTGCCACTTTTCAGCTGTTTAATTTAAGAATAATGCATCTTTGGTGGAGATTTAGTTGCGTCTTTCTTTTCATCTTCATGTGGACTGTCTTGTTTTTCTGTTTATTTTTCCTTTTTTTATTCAGCATCTCATGAGTTATGGACACAAATGTGTAACTCGAGTTTTTGGATTGCTTCAGTTTTGTGTTTCGTGGAGTATGAATTTTTCGAAATATATTTATTTCTGCAGCATGTTATCTGCATTATTATTGTTTTGCAAGATTCAGGATAAATTGGGTAGATGGACTTTTCGAATAGATTTTTTTTAAAAAACAGACCTCATGTGTAAACTGTTTATTATACATACTTTTACTAATTGGGTCTTATATAGAAATAGATGTATTAAATGCGGGGAGGGTTCAGTTTGGGTAGTCACTTGTTTGTAAAATTGATCATGAGTTCAAATTCTGATTATAACACATTTGTTCTATTTGAAGTTCAAATTCTGATTATAACACATTTGTTCTATTTGAAGTTCCCTGCTCACTTAGGGGACCCCATATAACACGGGATTCTTAACGGTGGATGAGGGTCCCTGAGTTAATGGTGGGACTCCTACCGAATCTATCTTGGAAAATGATGACATAAAAAAAATGGTCAAAAAATCTAGTTTTTGAAAACTGACTGGGTTAAAGGTCATTTTTTTTTAAATAAGCCGCAAGATTTGAAAATGATGAAAATAGTTTATTGACATAAAAAAATGATTAAAAAATCTAGTTTTTGAAAACTGACTGGGTCAAATGTCATTTTTTTAAACAAGCTGCAAGATTCGATTTAGAAGTACGGATATCTTAATGTGGTCGGGTAAATGATATCTCCACAAGGAGGTTATGAATACGAATTCAACCAATTAATCGGGGTTACTCCTATAATCGAAATTGAAATTGAAATTTAGATTCACTAAGGCTATATTTGGTGGATATTTGCGATGCCCTTTTTTCAGATAGAAAAAAGAAAATTAAGTTCACAAACTATCAAACCTAGTTTTAGAAATTAGTGCTTTTTTTATGTTCGACCGCATGATTCTATTTTCCTGTTCTTCAAGCCTAATTACCACAAGCATGGCTAGCACGTCTAAATTAGGTCTTTCATGCGTGCTTTGCTTTTCATTTAGTTGAATGTATTATATAAATACATTTATAGAAAATCATCTCTTTTATTGTCATTTAGAAATATTATAATTTAATTGACTATCAACACAAGACTTTTCATAAAACACTACTAACACATCAATTAAACAAAAAGACATGATTTTCATTTGAAATAAAGTATTTGGAATATTTAGCTGTTTATACATGTAATAAAAGAACTCCACGAAGTATCGGTTTGCTTAGCAACGAAATAAAGCTAACTTTTTTCGATTTTCATATGACATTCCTATGCGATGTAGGCCACGATCACGACTCCAATCGCTTTTTTGATGATCACTATGCATTGCATATACCCACCCACAAAACCAAAAAACATATAAATAAATCAAATTATGTGAATTATAGAACTTGCTGATTATTTTTTTTTTCAGAAAAAGGAGAAAATAATTGTAGGGTCAAAGTCGGTCTTTTGAATTTCTTTCTCCAACACCTCATGTGATGATAGAAAAGAAAACTTAGTATTTTCAATCTACCAAACTAATAAATGAACCTTAACTTCATTATTGGCTATAAAACAACCACATGCATTCAGCCTAATCCCGTGATACGTACTTTCAGGTGATAATAAGGGATCAAGTTGAATCAAACTTGTGTCCTTTCATTTGGAGTTGCACGCCAATTTTTTGAGATGTTTTTTTTCTTTTTTTTTTATTTAATTTGATAAACTGACATTTGAACCAAGTACACGTCGAGGCTAATGCAATAACCTGCAAATTAGGCTAATCAAGTAAGTCATTTTATTAACCTTATATACCTACCGAGCTTCGTCGACTATGATTTGACTGGCTTTAAACATTGTCAATAACATTTAATGCGATGTAATTTTCTTTAAAAAGGTTCATTTATTAGTGTTCCCTTTATAATTAGGTAAAAGAGAATCTCAAGATAAAATCGAATAAATAATTACATAAATAGAAAAGCAAAAAAGCCGTTACGATATTACAGATCATCACCTAAAAATCTCTCTCTCTCTCCCATATTAGAACGCGCAGGCCACCCAACACTCAACAGAACGGCGAATACGTACAAAAACCTCAAGACATATAATACACAGCACGGCACAGCACAGATGTACCTAAACATAGATTGAGAGGAAAAAAATTGTCTAATCTACGCGCGAATATGTAATGGCGTGCACAAATTCAATGCGCACCTGCAATCGATGAGAAGTTTTCGTTCGTGCGCTGTTTTTTTTTTTCATTCTATTTGGTGTAGTTTTCCGGATCTTGAAACCCTAGGTAGATACGATTTAGCGGCGGATTTGTTTAGCTAGTACGAGTATCGTAATCGGAAGAAATTTGTTGGATTGGAATTGTGATTGTGGCGTGGGGAAGGGGATGGATGACAGAGGAGGATCGTTTGTGGCGGTTAGGAGGATATCGGAAGGACTCGATCGAGGAACCGCGTGCCATTCTTCCTCTTCAGGTACGTCGATTCAATTTTTATTTGTTTATTTTGGTTGTTACTGATTGTATTGCTTTTTTTTCTTTTGGCTTCGCTTTTTTTAACTTTTTGTGGTTTACCTAATTGTATTATATTCATTAATATAAATATTCATCATATCCTAATTTTACTGTGTATCTGTATAAGGGTGTGTGAGAGTTCGTCTTCGTAGGAGTTTTACGTGAGTTAATTGGGAATTTTAGGTTGACCGATGCTTGCTTGCATTGATTTCTGTGGTTAGGTTTCTAATTACTTTGCGCCTTTAAGCTTGTGTGAAATGCGTTCCTTTTCCTTTTAGTTTCTTTATTAGTAACCATCTGAAGAGATAATTGTCGCAAATTGCTATGTTTTAACTGTTATTCTGCACATAAGGGATTGGATCTCCTTACATATATTGCGAAAATGCATAGTAATGGATTAACTTGCGGTAATATTGCAAAGTAACATAAGGGAAACATGTAATGGGATTGATTTTTAGTTCTATGATTTTATTTATGTTGGACAATTCACGAAAAGATCTTACTGTTATACATTATGACCTATACAAACCAGATGACGTTTTATGTTTATGAGTTGTTTCAAAATGGTTAAACCAGCATCGATAACTATTTTAAGCTGCATAGAAGTTCCTGCTATGTAGCTAAGCTTTTGGTTTGCCGTAACTTTAACGAAAATGACATGATATGACTGCTTCTACTCTCCTGCATATTATTTTGAAACAATGTGTTGTGATTGATTAGGCAACTTTTAGCATGAGAAGTTACCTAAACTAAACCATAAACAAGATGTATTAGAGTTATGGCCACTGGCATCCGAATAAATCGCTGATTAGATCCTTCTGAGAGAAGTAGAACACCACTTTTTTTTTCTTTTTTAGGTATGATTCGTCTTCCTTCTTTTATGTTTTTCATTACAAAAATGTTTCTTTTGCAGCAGAGGTTGTGGCCGGATCCGCTGCATGGTTAGGCAGAGGCCTTTCGTGTGTTTGTGTTCAGAGAAGAGACAGTGACGCTCGCCCATCCATTGATTTGACACCAGCACTGGTAATTCCCACACTGATTTATCACTTGAGTAATCTCATCCACAATTTTCTTTCATCAATGATAGAGCTTAGAGACATCAAAAGAGATGTATTCCAAAGTTCCTATTGTTCGTTTTTAGTCTTGGTTCTTCCTGGTTTGCTAATCCCCGATGTTGATCACCTTCTTATGTAGGAGGAATGCTTTACAAGGCTACAGAACCGAATTGATGTTTCCTACGATGGGTCTGTTGCAGAACATCAGGTGCAGACTATAAGCTGCGATGCACACTTTTTATCTATAGTCTCAGCATTTCGAACACATTATAATTTTTCGTTTCTTGCTCATCTCTTTGTCCTTTCTTTTTTTCAGGATGCTCTAAGATCATTGTGGGAAGCTGCATTTCCGGGGCAGCAGCTCGATAATTTAATATCAGACAAGTGGAAAGAAATGGGTTGGCAGGGGAAAGATCCATCTACAGATTTCCGGTATCACATTAATTTTTTTTTTTTTGCCATATCTTTTCGTTTTGTGGGTGTTTTAACTTTGTAGACCTCTTCCCTTACATCCATCAATATATTCATCCTCTTTAGGGGTGGTGGTTTCATATCACTGGAAAACTTGCTGTACCTTGCAAGGAACTTCCCAGTATGTTCTCTATCTTACCCTCATTTGTCTCTTTTCTTTCCTGGTAAAAATCTCGCAGATTCAGAAGGACACAACGGATTTATGTTGATTATTTTTTTTTCTTTTTCCTCTACAAGCATAAATAATACTAGTATTCTTGCTGTTAAACTCACAAATGGTACTTTTTCAGAATACTTTTCAGGACCTTCTTTGGAAGCAAGAAGGCGACAGGGCATTGTGGGAGTACCCATTTGCTGTAGCTGGTGTAAACATCACATTCATGCTTATCCAAATGCTCGATCTTGAAGCAGGTGAGCTTATTTCAATTTATACACATGCACAATGGTGTCAACACGTGTCATAGCTTCTTACCATATGATCAATCTCTGCTCAAAGATTTAGTACCAAATTTTGTAAATTCCAATCATAAACGTCTCAGATATGTCTCATTTCTTAAACATCAGCTAATTTGTTGTTTTATCGTGTTGCAGTGAAGCCAAGATCAGTTGTAGGAGCCACCTTCTTAAAGTTTCTTGCTGGTAACAACTTGCACTTACCTTTTCCAGAAAATAACTGAAAACTCATTTTGTTTATGTGCATAATCAATCATCAATGAGTTTCTCCTTTTCTTCCCTGATAATTTATCTTCCAGAAAATGAATCAGCCTTTGATCTCCTGTACTGCATTGCTTTCAAGCTAATGGATCACTTGTGGCTCTCGATGCGTGCTTCTTACATGGACTTCAACGTGAGTTTTTATTTATTTATTTATTAATCAGTTACTTGTCTATTTCTTTATTTTTCTCACCCGTTTGTGTTCTCCGTTCTATACATACATATATATATATATATATACTTAGACCGTAATGAAAGCCACCCGTCGCCAGCTCGAGAAAGAGCTTCTTCAAGACGACGTCACACGCCTCGAAGAAATGCCCTCTTACAAGCTTCTTCGTTCCGTAGCCAGATAAGTTCTTTATATTTTAAGACCTATCCATCGGTTTCCACTCAGGACATTTTTCCCATCTCTTTTCGGTGTCTCTGTGTGGCTGTTTTGTGACGTGGATAACCCGAGATTGAGTATTCGATTACTTTCGAGAATTATGAATGTGTTTTTCCATGGTCTGTTTAAGGAATGCATTTTTAATCGACATTGACGAGTTCAGTTTTGTGTCCCAAAAGCTTATTTTCCATTCTTCCAAAAAAAATAAAGATTGTTACCGATTTATAACATGATACGGAGGAAAACTAGATCAACATGTGAGCTTCACTATTTTTTGGCGACGCTTTCAGGCCACAAAAATTAGGACATTAAAATCAAGCAAATTTAAGACATTAATTTTAGGACAATTGTAATCATATTAAATGGTTGCAATTTTTTAGGACACTAACTTTCGAAATCAAGCAATTTCAGGATACTCATATTGAATGGTTAGCAATTTTAGGACAGAATTTCAAAATTGATGCAATTTATGGACATCAATTTTAGATTGTCTTTTTGCAATAAGAGGAGACTTGGAATTTAGTTGACTGCACCATAGTCTTTAGTTGATCAAGTCCTTCTCTAGATAACATTATCATGAATCAATTCCCCATTTTCCAATCCTAGAAAACAAATGAGTGGAAAAAAAATTCCAACATTGACCTTGACTAATTCAATTTCATAGTCACACACACATAATACTATGTTAGAATATAAGCTATATATAGCTCCTCTATCTCAAACCCTAACATAACACATAAACACTTGAGTATCCCTTACTGTAAGAAAGAACCATGTCTACTAGTTATAACACCACCACCACCACACAGAAAGCATCAGTCCCAAATAATCCTCAACCCCCACAAACCAACGAACCCGATTATCATTACCGTCCAAAACCCGGCGGCTTCGTCGTCTCTCTCCGGCTCTCCTCTCCCTTCAACGTCCCTCCGTCGCCGGAATCCGCCGCCCTGAGGATCCTCAAGAACCTCAAAACCCTAGCCCTCCACTACGCGACCTTCTTGTGGACCGCTCTCTTCATAGCCCTTATACCCCGCCGGAAAGTCTCCATCGTATGCCTCGTTTCCACCACGGAGGTGGGCTTCCTCTACTACCTCCTATTGAGGGCTTTCCCTAATTCGGTATTCCTCCACCGGGTGATTGATAAAAGGGTTGTGGTGTTTCTTCTGTTTCTTGCGGGGTCGGTGGAGCTCGTGGTGACTCGGGCCGCGGTGCACCTCTTGGTGGTGTTGGGAGTGGGGTTCCCTCTGGTTTTGGCCCACGCGGTGGTGAGCAAGAGGGAGGAGGAGGAAGAGGAGGAGAGGGTGGGTGGTGGTGAGGGTGGGATTCGGGCTCCGGGGGAATATGAGAGCTTCGTGTGATCGATGTTTGGGTGGTATCAAGACGAAGAGATATGCTTTTGTGTGCACGTACGTAGTTTGAGCTCTCTACTAATAAACTTTTTTTTTTTTTTTGTTATGGGAGTTGGGACTGTGTAATTCTCTATATTTGCGTTTTAGTAATTGTGTATAATACGTAAGTTCTTGTATTGTTCTTAATTTACAAAATGTACAATTCCAAATCATAACCTCCATAGTCCATAGTAAAGCACTTGAACTATTGACCTTAAACCGAGTCTTCGCAGCATATTCCATGAAGAAAATTCAAAGAATGGATTGGTTTTTCTATGCATGACTTGACAATTGAGATTTTTTTTTATTTTTTTTTTCGTTTTTCAAAATAATTTATTATTATATCATTTATGTTAACTTTGTCCACCTCCCTTGAAAAATGATGCCAAAATTATAAAATTAGATCACTAAGTATCCAAGTTTTCGTTTTTGGATCAAAATGTTTGATAATTGCAAAAGTAAATCACTAAATTTGTACGTCAAAATAATTTCGAGTCATATTTTCAATTTTAGGTCACTAAGTTTATATTTTTCGATTTTGGGTCACTAAGTATACATGTTTTATTTTTGGATCACTATGTTTACAAAGTTAGTTATCAAATGAGTGACCCAAAATTGAAAAATGTCTGTACTTAGTGACCCAAAATCGAAAAATATAAACTTAGTGGCCTAAAATTGAAAATATGACCAAAAATTGTTTTGACACACAAAGTTAGTGGCCTACTTTTGCAATTATCAAACATAGTGACCCCAAAACGAAAACTTGAATACTTAGTGACCTAATTTTATAATTTCCTCAATAATGATAAATTTTCTCACGCACACTAGTTTCTTCACGGTCTAAATTTCTCTTAATCGTTATGAACTTCATGAGTATGATACCTATATTTTCCCTTACTGGTCAAGTTATTGTGTCGGAAAGAAAAGAATTATACTGAAAAAAATGTGGAGCACAAATTCTGCGAGCAGACGGGACCCCGACAGATCTTCTTCGGGCACGGATGGAGATCATCCCTCCGTCCCCGCCCCAGTGGCAAGCCTAGATTAAACCGTTCATTTCAAAAAAAAAAAGATTAATAATTGGAGTTCACCATTTAGATTCAAAACAGTCTCTTAAAAACCAAAAGGTACACAGAGCATAAAAATCCAGGAAGAAACAATCTCAAGATTAAAGTCACAAAAATTTCAGAAAGCCAATAACAATGTGAAAACTTCAACAGAAAATAGTTAACTCTCAGTCTGCTCCCTGAGCCTCCTAATTGTGCTCCTCACCGTCACGGCACTAGCAGTGCTGCAACAATTGAAACCCAAAAAAAAAATAAAAAAAAAAAATATATATATATATATATATAAAAGATTCAATTCCTTCATAAATCAGTGTCAATTCATCTACAATACACAAGATTAATAAATTCGAACATATAAAGATGATTACTTCAATGTGTAAGCACCGCCTGCTTTCACTTTCCCACAGTCCTTGCAGCCCCAGATGCCAACAGCTTTCCTCTTCACCGCATACTGCAAAAGAAAGACACGGAAAATCGTTTCATTGCCCATGATATAAACATAAAAGTACGATGTTGCACGAAATGCATATCTCACACCTTCCCGCAAAACTCGCACATGTATTTGCTGTGCTGACTAACTTCCATTTTCTTTATCTGCTTCCTCAAACTGGCACCATATCGCGTGCCTGAGATTGACATAAACACGATTTAAATCAAAGCCCACGTTACATTCAGGGAATAAAATTGCAAACAATTATTAATTGTGTGATGAAATTCTTTTTAAGAGGATGAATCAGAAAGAACGTAGTGAAAATTGAAATGTGTAATTTGATCATTTGGGATTGACCATCACCGTTGGATTAGTCTCATCATTTTCATCCCCATGAAAAGGAAAGAGAGGCTTTTCATAGATTAGATCTATCGAGATAATTACTGAAAATGTATATTCTAGAATGAAGAAATACCGTATTTCCCAACGATTCCGACCTTCTTCGTTCTCTTGGCCTGCAAAAACAGTAAATCGTCAACAAAAATTCATACGCATAGTATAAAGGGAACCTAGCAGCATTTCACCATATCGTCAATCTCGACAAATTAAAGCCATGAAAAAAGGATAACACTCGCCATTAGCTAACTAAAAGGAGATCAACCCCTTCGAGTCGAAAAATCATTCTTATATTTCGTTTCTTTTAAAAAAATCAGATGAATCGGACTTCTAGCAATCATATAGCATACGGTAAATCAGTACAAGCGAAGTTTAAATTATATAAATAAACCCTAGCAGATAAACAAAATGTATAAAACAAGGTTAAAAATGGAGAACTGCATACCATTTCCGATGTGTGAAGAGGGCGGCGAGAAGATTAAGCTGCGGCGTAAACCCTAGTTTCACTGAAAGATCACGCCCTCAGTCCTGGTTTTATAGGCCTGTGGTATATTAAATGAATACCCCGATAAGTTCAACTATTAGCAGAAGTGCCCTATCTTATGCGAAACGTTAATATTTACGTCCCTATCGCAGTATCGCTCACGTGTATTATTATTAAACTACGGTTACACAAATAATAAAAATAGATTATCAATAATTTTAGGGAGAAATATAATAGTGGCGTGTTTCACGATTTTTAGATTTAAACGCGTGGGTTTTTATTATTAAAAGCCTATTGTTTAATCCAATAATTGAGTGCTTTTTGAAAGATGGATCGTTATATGTAAAAATCCTCAAATTGATTTGGCATGACAATGATATTTATAATTTTATATTATTCATCAAAAATTTTATATACTTAAAAACAGTATAAATTTAATATTATAAGTTCATCTAAAAAACTTAAAATATTCCTAATATTATATATTTATATATTAGAGCAATTGCGTCGTGCGTAACATACTAGTAAAGATTAATCACGCATTTGATTATCAAATTATCGTAAATACAAAATTTAACATCATTTATATTTCCAACACATTCATATTTCCAATAATTCCTTTTTTTTTCGGTATATTGAATGTCTCAGGATTCAGACACATAGTGTAAGATGTTTTCATGTCGACTGTCGTTATTTAATGTTTTAAGCAAAAGTCAGATGTATTGATGAGTGTGTACGGAGTACTTAGGTATTGCTTTACATGTAATTAGCACATAGTTTTGTTTAGGTTTGAGGATCTTAATCTTGTACCATAGTTCGACCATTGATGATAAAATTTGAACACTATATGATGTAATAAATTTAGTGTATAATGGAGACAATATAAGAGTCTTGATTCTTAATATATTAATTATAATATATTTACCTCTTCTTGGTATATAACCATCTACCCTAAATTGGACAAGCAAAAGCAACATTTGACTTGTGTATAGTGGTTAGGAAAAAGCATTCAAACACTACAAATGTAAAAAGAGAGAATTCAATTAAACTATGACCTAAGTGGTCGGGTTATTTCTATCTCCAAAATATGGATTTGATTCCATTTATATTTATTTTTTTATTATCGAAATCAGACCATATGGATTAGTACTAAAAGACGAATTCAATTACCGGTTCGATTCCTTGAACTCATTGACTACATCTGTGCAAATTTGGAAGGGTACTCACGAGGCAGATATTAGCCACAATCTCTTATGTGTGACGTGGTTCCCAGTTGGCTTCAAATGGATTGCAGCGTGCATCGTGATTAGAAGAGGTAATGTGGTGTGCAATTAAGGTTATTGTCATTAAATTTATTCGATTTTGAAAGTTAATGTCCTGAAATTACAATCTCTTAAGTTGAATTAACATATATGGTGAAAAAAAGAAGCCTAAATAATAAAGATTGCATGTAAGTAAGGAAAGTTATTTTTTAAAAATCAGTATCCTAAAATTTCAACAAGTTGAATTAACATACATATTGAAAAAAAATAAGCGTAAAATAATAAAGTTACGTATAAATAAGGAAAGTTAATTTATCGAAAGTGATTTTCATATCTTTATACCGAAAATAAAATCCTTATTAATTACACCATTATTTGCTTTTTACATTAATCTAACTTCACAGCACAGTTCTCTCATCACATCTCTTCGTTGGCGTTCCTCACATTCTTCGTCTTCCACTCGACACGGTACGGCGCTGTATGGCACACGTTT
This sequence comes from Linderniella brevidens, assembly GCA_004919715.1. NCBI lineage: Eukaryota > Viridiplantae > Streptophyta > Magnoliopsida > Lamiales > Linderniaceae > Linderniella > Linderniella brevidens. The sequence goes on along the minus strand of SWDC01000147.1, from coordinate 12,406,464 downwards.
CCTGCTACCTAATAAAACCCTAATTTCGTCCTCAGCGAATCAGGTAACCGAAAACCTAAATCGATTTATTGTTTTTCTTTTAAGGATTGAAAAGACAAGCTTTGCCCATTGTTTGCCGTAATGCGAAGCGACAATCGTCGATTCTCGCGGTCCTGATTCGATCGTTGGATCTCGTTGCAGGTTGCAGATTTCTTATTGAAAAACAAAAGCGCGTTTTCGGTTGGATTAAAATTCGAATTTATGTCCCATAACCCATCAAGACCTGATAGGAGCGAGTATAGAAAGACTGGCCGATCAGGTAACCCCGGTCAGCAGCGACAGTTCTCCGGAAGCGGAACTACTAAGGGCGGTGGCGGCGCGCCCTTCACCGCCGCTGGTAATCGCAGGTCGGATGTCAATTTTTAAATAAAATAAAAAGCTAGGGTTTTTTTGTGTTTTTTTGCCCGCTTATTCACATTTGATTCACGGAGCGATCTGGGCTTTTTTTAAGCATGACCTAGGAGTATCTTACATGTTTTTGCTCTCTCTCTCTCTCTCTCCCTCTCTCTGTCAGTGTGTGTGCGCTCGCGCGGCATGCTTATTTTGTTTGTTCGGGTAGCTTATTCTTGATTGGTCGTTTTTTCAGTTTTAAGAAGTATAACAACAATGTACAAGGAGGTCAACCTGGTCCGAGAAATCCTGGACTTGTAGAGGCTGGTGACTCGAGTACAGCTAATGTTGTACCGAATGGTGCTCATCAAGAAACACCACAGACTCACAGTTACGTGCTTTGCCTCTTTTTTTTTTTTTGTGTGTTTCCATTTGATTAATGGGATGTAGAGATTATCAAATCCTCTGGATCGTTGATGAAGAGCCTTGCTGTCTTTTTATGCGTGGTAATGTTAGTTAACCTGCTCCGTCTAAAGCTCTGTTCTGATTTATTGGGACATTGTTGTTACTTCTGGTGTGAAGCTTACGAATTTATGGGCAAAATGAAGTTGGCTTAGTTAGTTTTTGAAATTCTATTTTCTGCTTTTACCTGATAATTTCATTGTCTTATTTGTGTTTTGTTTCAGGAATTTCTGAAGCACCGGGCCCCGTTGCCCCTGCTAATGTGAAACCATGGGATTATAAAACTGAAAAAACCACAAAAGTTGTTCCCAAAGTTCCTTCTGATGCCTCCTCTGGAGCTCCACCTGCTAATGCCTCTGCTTCTACTACTACTACTTCTGGGCCTAATGTCCCTAGTGCACCGGAAAAAGGTGTGAGACACCATAATCTTCTCTAATTAATTTAATTGTAGTCAATATTTTGTAATTGATGAGTTATTTGTTCCTTGCTTAGCTCCACAAGATCCGAGTAAGTCGTTTACGCTGCAGTTTGGTTCCATAAGCCCTGGTCTCATGAATGGCGTGCAGGTTCGCGACTTGATGAGCGTCCTTATATTACATCTTTTTTTTCTTCTCTTTTTTACTTTCTGGGCTATGCATGAATGAAGACCTTTCCATGTTTCTTTCCGTGTAGATTCCTGCCAGAACGAGCTCTGCACCACCAAATTTGGATGAGCAGAAAAGGGCTCAGGTTTGTGGGTTATTTCCATCCACTAGTTTAGCTGTATATGTCTGCATTTTCTTTGCAAGGAGATGCATGTTATTAGGGAGATTGATTTGCAACATACAATTTGATCAAAAATTATTTAGCTCAGCGTCACTTCTCTGGATAATTTAGACTAGCGTACATTGCAGAAAAGGTTTAAAATGACACATAATATGATTGAATATCTTTCTATTTATCTCTGTCGGCACCTCATATAAGCTGCATGGTTATGGACGGTATCTTTCTTTTTCTCCCTTGCAGACACAACATAGCATTCTAAAGGCCACTCCTCCTATTCCAAATCCATCAATCCCCAAGCCCGTATTGCCCAGAAAAGATGCAGGAACTTATGATCATGCTAATACCGGTGAGGCTCATCTGGTGCCTAAACAGAAGAGGGATCTCCAAGTTCCACCTTCTCCGCCTCTAACACATACCCAAAAACCACCACCTCTACATTCTATCCCGGGGATGCCCGTGCAACTTCAGTTCCACCAACCACAGGTCCCGGTTCAGTACGGTGGCCCCAATCCTCAGTTACAACCCCAACCTTTACCGGGAACATCCTTGCCAATGCCGATGCCAATGTCCTTACATCCACCGGTGCCGCATTCCATGTTTGTCCCCGGGCTTCAACCGCACATGATGCAGCCTATGCATCAGGGGCAGCCCATGAGCTTTACACCGCAGATGAACCCTCAGATGCCTCCTCAGGCGGGTAATATGGGAATGAACATTCCCCCACATTTCTCTCATCAGCAGTCTCCGATAAAATTTGGTGGAAGTGCTCGGAAAACTGTGAAGATTACTCACCCGGAGACGCATGAAGAGTTGAGGCTCGAAAGCTCACCGCCCGTTCCTAAACTGCATGCCAATGTCCCTCAATCACAGCCGTTCCCTCCCAGTATTCCCATTAACTTCTATCAGAATTCTTACAGCGGGCCTCCTGTGTTCTTGCACCCAGCAACCTCCGTTCCCCTTAATACTGCTCAAATCCCCCCTTCTTCTCAGCCACCACGATCGTATAACCAGGTTGGTTTTTTTTAAGTATGTGCGTGTGCTAGCTAATTGATAAAATAGCAAGGCCACTAATGAGGTTGGTTGGGTGTTTGTTTCTTTTTCCCCATTTGGTTTATTTGATGCAGGTATCTATTAGGCCACCCATTAGCTCTCACGGGGAGAAAGGCACAGGCTCGTCTTCTTCTGTTACTGTTGGAAAGACTGAGATCTCTAAGCCTAATGATTCGGGTCGTCCGCAGAAGGAAGTGGGACTGTTAAGTTCAGTACCAGAGTCTAAGTCTAGAGTCGGGGCATCATCTGTATCTGCAGCCTCATTAGGTCCAACAAACGTGGAGAAAAAATTGAATTTGGCTTCAGCTCCTATGGATAAGTCTGAATCTGCATCAATTAACTCCTCTGATGTTGGAACACTAGTAACGGAACTTGACAAGGATAAGGACAACAAACCAGAGACAAATGCACTTCAGGATCAGGTACTTTATTGTTTGTTATGGGCCTGTTGTGAACTTCAGACAATAATATTTTTTAATATTCCCATCATTTACAGGAAGTTGAGGTCTTGGACACAAAATCTCTACCATCTAGATCAAACTCGCTATCTAAAACCGAAGATTTTCCATTCCCGGGTAGAACCGCTTCGTCTGAGGCTAGCAATTTGACAGGGGTGGCTTCTGAAGAAATAAAGACAGATGATGAACCTGTTGTACCTGAAAGTTCGGAGCCTGATATGCATAGTGTTACATCATCCATGAGGCCTGGTTCTCTGGAATCTACCGAAACCAGTGGGAAATTGGAAGAGGACTCTCATCAGCCTCAGTCAGATGAATCCTCTGATATTAAAACGAATGATGATGCAGTAGTGGCTGAGCAGATATTGGTGCAAGTTGATAAAGTCTCTACATCAGATGCAAAAGAAAAAACTTCTGCAGGAGATCAGGAATCTGCCCCTGTTCTAAGTCAATCTCTTCCTGGGAGCGATTCAAGCCATAAAGAGGAGGAGCCGGAGGATTCAAAGGATACGATCTCATCTGGTGCTAATGCCACAAATGCTGCAGCTGCTGCACCCAAAGCAAAGAAGAAAAAGAAAGATTTATACCGAAAAGCAGAAGCTGCTGGTACAAGTTCTGATCTTTACAACGCATACAAGGGTCCTGACGATAAGAAAGACACTGTTGTGCCGTCTACAGATGGGTCTGAAAAGAGCTTGAACATTAGTGTGAAGCAGGAAGTAACTAGTGAGACTCAAGACGATGCTGGCGAAAAACCTGCCAACGTTAAATTAGAGGTCGATGATTGGGAAGATGCTGCTGAGATCTCTACTCCGCACCTAACAGAATCTAAGGATACAAATTGGGGTGCTAATGAAGATAAAAATGGATCAATGAGTAAAAGTTACTCTCGTGACTTCCTCCTGAAATTTAAGGAGCAATGCACAGATCTTCCACTGGGATTTGAAATATCTGCTGATTTAGCCGATGCTTTGATGTCCTCTGCTGTCACTGTCTCACCTCATCCTAGCCCCGGGCGTAATTATGATAGGCACAATGTGGGTCCCAGATTAGATTCGCGATCAAGTGGCTTGGGAGAAGAGGACAAGTGGAATAGAATTCCTGGGCCTCTCATGATGGGGAAAGGAGACATGAGGGGGGATTTCGGTGCAGGTAACGTTTTCGGGTTTCAACCTGGTCGTGGAGGCCATTATGGTGCTATGAGGACCCCTAGAGCTCAGGCACCTTTTCCATATGGTGGTGGAATCCTCTCTGGACCGATGCAGTCACCTGGTCCACAGGGGGGTCTGATGAGGAACAACTCTGACTCTGACCGGTGGCAGCGTGGCTCCGGTTTTACAAAGGGGCTGATGCCTTCACCTCAAACACCTGCCCCCGTCATTCACAGAGCGGAGAAGAAATACGAAGTGGGAAAAGTTACGGATGAAGAAGAAGCAAAGCAGAGGCAGTTGAAGTCCATTTTGAACAAGCTCACCCCGCAGAATTTCGAAAAATTATTCAAGCAGGTTAAGGAAGTTAACATCGATAACGTTGTGACTCTGTCGGGGGTGATATCGCAGATCTTCGACAAAGCTTTGATGGAGCCCACCTTCTGTGAGATGTATGCAGACTTCTGCTTCCACCTCGCTGCTGTGTTACCCGATTTGAGTGTGGATGATGAGAAAATCACCTTCACGAGGCTGCTTGTAAACAAATGTCAGGAGGAATTTGAAAGGGGCGAGAGAGAAGAAGAGGAGGCCAATAAATCCGATGAGGAAGAGGGTGAAGATAAGCAGACACTGCAGGAGAGAGAGGAAAAGAGAGTCAAAGCTCGTAGACGCATGTTGGGCAACATAAGACTCATCGGGGAACTATTCAAGAAGAGGATGCTTACAGAAAGAATCATGCACGGCTGCATAAACAAGCTGCTCTTTGAAAATCAAGACGATGAGAACACTGAAGCACTGTGCAAGCTCATGAGCACGATAGGGGAAATGATCGATCATCCAAAGTCCAAGGACCACCTCGATGCCTATTTCCAGAAGATGACTCAGCTGTCCAACGACGCGAAGCTCTCCACCAGGGTCAGGTTCCTGCTGAGGGACTCGATCGATCTGAGGAAAAACAAGTGGCAGGAGAGGAGGAAGATCGAAGGCCCCAAGAAAATTGAAGAGGTGCACAGAGACGCGGCTCAGGAGAGGCACGCACAAGCTAGCCGGCTGGCTCGTGCTCCGAGCATGGGCGGCTCGGCTCGGAGGGGCCAGCCGGCCGACCTCGGTCCCAGGTCTCCTAGCTTGCTGTCACCGACTCCGCAGACCGGTGGCTACAGGCCCGGTCCACCGCAGCTGCGTGGCTATGGTTCACAAGACATTCGAACGATGGAGGACAGGAATTCGTTCGATAACAGGACAATGATGTCTGTGCCATTACAGCCCCAAAGGCCCCTCGGTGAAAATACTACCATCACCCTCGGGCCTCAGGGTGGCTTAGCTCGGGGCATGGCTTTTAGAGGGCAGCAACCATCATCAGCACCACACGGTGTTCCCGTGGCTGAGGTGCAAGATCCACGGAGGATGGTGTCAGTTCATAATGGGCCCGAACGAGCAGCTTATGGGCAAAGAGAGGAGCTCGTGCACAGATACATGCCCGATAGACTCGGTGCTCCTTACTACGAACAATCTAATCCCTCTGCTCGAAATGGTAGTGAGCCACAAACTAGTGCACAGAGTGTAACTTCGGAGGAGGAGTTGTCTGAAGAGGCTTTGCGAGAGAAGTCTCTGTCTGCGATCAAAGAATTCTACAGGTATTGTAACGCTATCTTTTCAATGCTTTGGTGATTCACGAGCACAATTTTGAACATTGGAAACATGAAATACCCTTAAATCCCAGTTGCATAATCCAAATAAAGAGATATACAGCGGAGAAACAAACTGTTAAATCATATCATCAGTTTGTGAGTGGAGCTTCAAATTTATACCATCTCTTCATTCTTGTGAACATATTGACTTCCTTTGTCATAAACATTTAACTTTTCCGGCTCTTGTATTTATAGCTACATATGCTTTGTATTGTTTTTAACAGTGCAAGAGATGAGAATGAAGTTGCTCTATGCATTAAAGAACTAAACGCCGCTAGCTTTTACCCTACAATGATCTCCACCTGGGTTGCTGATTCCTTCGAGAGGAAAGACATGGAGAGGGATCTCTTGACAAAGCTTCTCATCAACCTCACCGGACCAAATCGTGGCATAATAAGCGAAGAACAGCTTCTCAAAGGGTAAAAAAACCTAAATACCAAAAAAATCTGCCTATATCACTACACACCCGTAAAACCCTTTTTTCTTGTCTATTTATTTCTTGGTACCACCATTATGAAACAGGTTCGAATCGGTCCTCGTTATCCTCGAAGATGCAGTAAACGATGCCCCTAAAGCAGGTGACTTTCTTGGGCGTATGTTTGCTAAATTCATAATGGAAAACGTCACATCGCTCTCAGAAATCGGGAGATTAGTGCACAAAGGCGGCGAAGAACGGGGGCGGCTCGTTGAAATAGGGCTCGGATCAGAAGTTATCGGGAGCATCTTCGATGTAATCAAAGCAGAAAAGGGCGATTCGGTGCTGAGTGAGATCCATTCGAGCTCGAAATTGAGGTTAGAGGACTTTAGACCTCCACCGGGCTCAAGTGAGAAGCTTAGAATAGATAAGTATATTACTACTTAGTTGATGATGATGATGGATCATGATGGTGGTAGGATGTGTTGTTCCTCTACTCATCTTGCTTTAGAGGGATTTTTTCTATCTTTTTGGACTTTTACTACAAATTTTTAGGATATGCAGCAGATTATATTTAACTGTGGACATATTATATCTTCCATGTTTTATGAACAGTTGGTTCAATTTATCAAGGGATTGGATCATCATCATCATCATCACGCAAGAAAATATATGCTTCATGATAAAAATTGCATTCTTGATTAGGTTCAGAACTTCAGGGCTGCTTACTTTGAAAGATGTAAATGCCATGAAGTCTAATACTCTTGATTTAAAATCTGTAAGTGCCCTATGTTTGATTTCATTTGTTCCAATTGGATATCGAGGCTTATTGTGACTTGGGGCATTCATTACACACTGATCGGGAGGATTAGTTCTGATGGAATTCAGGGTCGTTTCACAGCCAAGAATGTTGTTTGGATTCAATTTTGGCTGAATTTGACGGGGGCTTGGAGACCACTGTGGCTAATTTGATGCTAAAAGAATTGAATTAATTAAAATATATTCCACTTCTACAAAGGAAGTTTTTTGAAGGTAGTGCTTATAGATTTAACAACTCCACCCATTGAAAAGAGGCTATCATTATTATAACAAGTGATTTTACAGGGTTGTGCTCAACATGTAAATTTTTACATGTGAATTTCTAAAAAGGAAAACAAGGGAAGAAAAAAAGGTGAAAATCAAGAAACCCATAAGTTTGACAAAAAAGGGAACAAAATTACATCAAAAATTGGGGCTGTGGATGCATCATTTTCATCACAGCCGACCTTTTTTTGTCCGATGGCCCACACGTCATCATCATCTTTCAGAAGTTGGAAAGGTTAATTAATCCATTACTAATTATTTTTATGCCACAGCGACCGTTTGATTTCCCCTCAGAATCCTTATTACCAGATTCCGCCTTCTTTGATCTCTTCGAGGAAGATGAAACCCCAAAACATCTCTTTTTCTCAGTTGCCTCATCCATTTCAATCTGTTCTTGTCTGCACTCTTGGCTACAAAACGGTGCGTTCCCTCTGCAAAAAGAAATATTATAACAGGAACATTAAGTAATTAGATTAAAGAAAAAAACCCTTAAAAAACCAAACAGATATTCCAAGAACGAATTTTGATTTCAATGACTTATTGCATAAAAGATTTCTAACCTGTACATGAAGACGTCACTGTTGTGGCTCAGCTGTGTGTTGCAGAGGAAGCAAGAATCGAGGAAGTGTTGTTGTTGTTGTTGTACGTAGTTATAATTATCGTAGTCGTAGCCACCGGAGAAATATGCGTATGAGCCCATAATTTATTCCTTTCTTCGAAACGAAGATCAGTGGAGGAGCTGAGAGAGAGATATTTGTAATAGTTTCTAGTTTGATGAATGCAAAGATCGTAAGAGAGCTTATTGTTACGACGCGGGTAGTCTTATTATATATATAGAGAAAGGAAAAAGTTGCATCTGTCTAGTTTGTGGTGCGTGGAAGAGTTATTATACGGTGTGTGGTGGTGCATTGTAAGAACCGTGAGGCCTTTATAATTTTTTATTTTTTTTGTTGGCTCACTCGACATGACTATGAGTTAGCCCCTAAATATCGGTGTGGGCTTGCGCCATACAGACATGACGGAGGCTTAATTGCGTCACACACTTCAGAGGTGAGACTAATCCCCGGGGCCAAGTGAATACGTCTCAAATCCACCTGACAACGATAGTCATGGACCATAAAGTCCATAGGGAGTACTCAAGGAATTGTGAGAGGGAATATTCAATCTATCCACAAATCTTTAAGGCCTCTTCGTTGACCACTAGACCAATGCCTCATTGGCAGGCTTTTATAGTTTTTTACTATGAATTTCCAGTATTACTCTACCTATAGCTCAAATGGTCATGTAACATTGTAGATTCGTATCTACTTTTGAAGTATTTGATTGTTTCTGTCTTGTGGACTTAGGATATATATTACTCCTCTTATAAGTTGGGTACATCTCATGGAGATGGTGATGTTCGTATTCTTTTCAAAGTGAGCTTAGTGGAAACATGGGAATTACAGAGACGATACACATAGATCAGAGATATTAGTTCTGCTAAGTCAGAGTTAATTTAGTTGAATTGTAAAAAGTTATGCTCGGACTGCGTGGATCTTGAAATAAAAAAATAAAAAAAAAAACTAAGAGAATTTCCTATTTTTAGTTATTTTTTAAATTTATTTTTTTCCCCTGTGAGCATTAAATGGCTTCATGTGGTTGGTTGGGTGTTAGGATAGGGTGGGATGCAGAGGAACATTGCTCCTTCGTTCATTATTGAATTTGCAACTTTTTGTATCATATAATGTTATTTTTAATAGATACCACTAGCAGTTTATGCACCAACCGAAGAATTTTTGTTGTACGAATGCAATGTATCTCTAACGTGAGTAACGATGTAATATTACGATTTTTTTATTTAATCTCTTTTTATAATAATAAAAAATTTGTCGTCTGTCTAGTATCTATCTAGTGTCTTTTCCCTTTTTGTTTTTCATTTAAAAGAACAAACTATAGCATATATTATGTCATCACCTAATCAAAGCCCATTGCATTGATAAGATTGGGAAATTAGAAATACTAGAAAAATAAAGACGATAACCACTAACACCTCACATCACATCACCCTCGTCATCAAACTCATGAAAAAATTGAATGAATTTTGTATTATTACGTGATTGAGTCCCCACAATTCTATTTCTGTCAATAATTGATCCCCTCCCACCTTGGAGCTGCGTCGGATTGGGCCCCACACAGCATCAGCTGTCAAGCTAAATAATGACTTATGTTTGGTTTTCATTTTTATTTTCATTCAAATACTATCATTTCCATTTGCAATGCGGAATAAGGTAATTTAATTATAATAACCGCGAATTAAGTCATATCAGTGTAGTTCGGCAATTAAATAGTTTATAAGGTCCATTTGCATTTCAGAATAATAATAATAATAATTTAGAGCCCTGATATTTTGCAACTTAGCTACGTGGCCCCTGATATTTTGCAACGTGGCTTTTATTTATGACGCTATTATTAAAATCAATTTTATATGATATTATTGAAACGTTGTTTACAAACTCAATTTTATATAATAATGAGCTTTCTAGCTCTTAGATTATTTTTTTTGTAAGTATCCTAAAACAGCATATGTATTATGTCATCCTTATTAACTAGTGCACAACAGGTAGTCAAATATCTATACCTAATAGTAATACGTATTTAATGTGACTATGCTTCTAATAATAATTTTTTTTAGAAATCAAATCGATTACTGTTTTGGCTCACTTTAGTTAGGCCAACCTTTGCAATCCACCTACCAGATACCAATCATATACCAAAATGTATGTATTTAGGTTACGAGTAAGCAAATAAATTCAAACACGCGCACGAAATTAATTGAATAATAGAAAAATGTTTTTGGGGTCAAATTTTTTGAATCACATTGTATTATGGCCCAATGTGGGCTTTGTATTAGGCTCATTGGACTGATAAGTTTTTAATTTATAAAAGCCTATCGGGCTTTTCATCATTTATTTTAAATGGGCTCATTCGTTAAAATTTCGAATTAAAAAGATATGTATTTGTTAATTTTCCGATTTCATTTCTGAGAGTGAAACAATAAAATTTAAATAGAATTAAAAAAAAAAACTGGCATACATTCACATCCATTGCCTATTCCGTAACACTTTCGACACTTAACTAACTAATATAGATATAAGAAACAAAAATTGCATTTGGCATATATTTAGTGTGTGTTTGGAAGCACTTATGAAATGGACTTCTAACCTAAAAGTCCATTTTGAAACGTAAAATACATTTTGGTGAAAATTTTGAGATGGACTTTTAAAATAAGTTACTTTTCAAGAAGTCCATTTGAGAGAAGCAACTTTTAATGACTTTTCAGAATTGCTTCCTGCAACTTTTGCAAAAGTCCATTCCCACCAAACACTTTTAAAAAAATATATTTACATTTATAAAAGCTACATTTCGAAAAAGTCCATTTACCAGACGTGTTTTTGAATCAAGTGGAACCAAACTAGCCCTAAATAAATAGCCAGCCACTCCTGTCCAAAATAGCCGTTTTTTTCAATTTATTTTCAAGTCCCATTATTTTATTATATACTGCATTGAAATATATCTATGATTGCTTGACTTTGTATGTCCGTCCTAATATATCTATTATTCCAATATAATTTCCCGGTACTTATAGTTTATGATTTTTATGAATGATTATAAAATATCGATTTTTTAACTAATGCTTGATCATATAATTAGCACTTTATAAGCAGCAAGTGTCTGATCCCACAATTGTAATCGAAGACTAATCCAATCTCTATGATTAAAATGTTTCTAATTAAAATAAACAATAATATAATATTTTTCTTAATGCTACTTTGGAGATTTAAACTTAAATAACTAATACCAAATGGTCAATAGCTTCATTGAATTATTAATTGTAATTATTGGCAGTTCAGCATTTAACGTGTATTAATAAAGTTGTTATATACACATTGAAAGTATTTGAATAATTATCGACCTAGATTACAATAATACTTCACTTTATAATATATTAAGATAATGCATGTGCAATAATTGAAAAATGCTCTAGCTGGTCGATAAATGTTATTGAATCTGTGTTCATTCGTCGTGTTATGGTCCTTCATATATTATCGCATTAAATAATTTCATTTATGATGTTTGTGAAAACAAGACTAAATAATCGTAGTATAATATAACATTTAAATTCTTTGCCCAAAAAAAAAACATTTAAATTAAAGCAAGGACCACATATTTCTTAATAATGGTTTTCGCGAATATATTATATTTAAATAAATGGGACAAAAAGTTAACTGCATATAAAACAGTAAGAAGGAACCATGTAGTGATTGTCGTCCGAATTGATTTATGTAACAAACCCAATGTAATGTAGCCTAATAATAATGATAAAGAAACTATAGAATTTACATATCTAAAATAAATTAATATCTAAAAGAATAGATACATTGACTTGGTCTTCGATTTCATTTGACCGTTACACGACTGGATTCAAAGACATATTTCTATTTTCTCATAATGTATTGTTGGTGGCAGTTTGCCTACGAATATTTATTAGAATTGAATTTAATTTAGAGCTGTAGGCCCAAATTAAGAAAATGGCCAGCTGAATATTCTAATCGAAGATTGCATTAAATGTTTTTAAATGAAAAAATAAAGTGAACTATCAATAATGTTTTCTCTATTTCCTTTTTTTTAGATAGTTATTGTTGAATTAAATACAAGCCCACCACATATCTGATTTCACATTTAATGCATCACATTGCAATGCTCAACAGTCATCTCCTTCATTTAAGAATATAAAGTAATATACATTTTTCCTAGATGCTTGCTTTGTTTTTTTATTGTCATTGCACACACACATATATATGTTTTTTTTAGTAATGTACTATATATCTGAATGAACTATCAAGTAAATTTCTAACCTCCTAAAATGCTATCATAACCAATTTAAAATGCATCGCCGGTGGGGGACAAACCACCTTCTAACATTCCCCACCTCACCAAATCAATTCAAATCCACTACAATAAATAATAATAATAATAATAATAATAATAGTATGATAATAATAACAATAATTTCTTTCAACTTTCCTTCATTTGAATCATGCCCATAACGAATAGTTACGTTAAATAAGATACAACAATAGATTTTTCGTAATTTAAAATAATAAATAGTAACATCTCGTAAATATTCTAATCATTCCTGTATGAATTGTTACGTATATCACATTATACACAACAATACACTGATTTTAACGAAAACAAATACATAACAAGATGTGAGTTGGGGGCAAAAGCGTCAATACGCAATCAAAGTAATCGCTACCTTTTCTTTACTACCCAAAAGTCAAAAGTCAACGATCAAAAGAACAATTCCACCACCGCCACGCACGCCACGCCACCGCCGCTAGCGATTGCACTTGCCGCTGTAGCTGTTGTACCTCCCGAAATCAGCGAGCTTCCTAGAGCCGCTCTTGCAAAACGACGCCGTATTTGACAAATGCGGAGACCTAGAATCTCCCCCGACGGTCAATTCCTGACTCCAGTTGCGGTGGCTCGGGCTCGCCCGCACCAGAGGGCTCAAGCAGAACACCAATCCCGTCGGACCGGTCCTGCAGGTGCTCGCCGCGGCCGCGCGACGCCGCGTCGCGGAGCTGTGTGCAGGAGTGTTGGATCTGCGATTCCTCCTCCACGAGGAAGGCTCCGACCACTCGCCGCTTGAATTTCCGCCGTCTTCGTCGTCAGAGGAGCGCCTGGCCGGCGACAAGCCTCTGTTGCTGATGCGCGCGGCTCCGCGCGCCGCGGTGGAGCCCCCGCTCTCATCGACCGAGAAAGCCTCTTTCTCCTTCTTCTTCTTCTTCTTCATCCGGCGCGTGGCGAACACGCTCGACAGCCACGAGCCCCGCGAGTCGGTCTTCGATCGGAAAAACCCGGAGAACAGCGACGAGATCTTCTTCCTCCCGCTCCGACGCTCCTCCCTGGCCTCCGAATTCGCCGATCCGGCGGGCCCTACCTGAGGAGTGCTGAAGAACCACCGACCGTGCGCGGAGCCTTGGCGAGTGCCTCCCTCCGGGAGGTGCCACGTGGCGGAGGCGTCCGACTTCCTGCGGGCGACATAGGGGGAGACGGAGCGCGGGAAGTCGAGGCGCTTCTCCGGCTGTTCCAGCTGGGCCTGCTTGATGGCTTTGGCTTCCTGCGCCGCCATCACGGCGAAGAGGCGCTCGCGCAGGCACGAAGCGCAAACGCCCACGGCGCTGCTGAGGTCGGCGGCCGCGTGCCTCTTACACCTGCTGCTCATATTTCCCAAAATCCAAAAAGGTAACAATTCTCAGCAAAATTGCCTCGTGCGATGTTCTCCGATCGATTCTTTATGGGCTGAGATTGGTGGCTGAGCAGTAGCCGGCATAATTTTGGGGATTTTCTTGGCTTTGTCGATTGTTATCGTGCGTGCGTGTGGTTTTTTGAGGTGGCCTTTCTGGTTTTGTCCCGTTGCTCTTTGTCCCTTTGCTGGTGGGCTGCGCTGTAGAGAGAGAGAGAGAGAGAGGGCACTGGCACAGCTGTGCTTTGAGAGAGACAAACTAGCTAGGAGTAGGCAGAGAGTGGTGGCGACGGCCGAGAGAGAGAGAGAGAGAGAGAGCGAGAGAGAGAGAGAGAGAGATGGGGTAATGAATGGTTTTGTTTGGTGGGATGAAAATAGGTTTATATAATTAAGTAGTAATTTGCCAAAGTGGGAACTTTGGGGTGGTTGTCGTATCCAGCACCATTTACTTGGTACGAAGGTTATTTATTACTTGGTTAATTTTTCAACCAACTTAGATGAAGGAAATGGGGTAGTAAGTATAAAGAAAGTTATCCTTTTTTGGAAGAAATAGAATATAGCGACCGTCTTAGTCTTCTTTTTATTTTATTTTTTGTTGGACATGTTGATTTCACGCAATCATTATCTTTTTTTTCTTGAGCTTATTAACTTTGGTATTTTTTAGGTATTGGTGGTTGGTTTGGTTTGTATTGCAATTGTAGATACTAGATATCTACTGCGTTCTCATTGTTGTATTGTTATGATTCAGCCCAAATATTGAGGTAATGAATGGGCCAAATTTATATGATGGTCCAATTTCAAAATGTAAAAGCATATTACCATTAAAATTAATTAGGTTATTCAAAATTTAAGAACCAGCTTTGTCTACGTGATGATTTATGACCACGTCGCATTGACTTTATTGGGATCAAACGTCCTAATTAAAAAAATCCGATTTGTTATCAAAAGCACCAAAAAAAAAATATTATGAATTTTGAGCATTCAGGCCCCGAGAGACATGATATATAAATATCTCGAAGTGGAGGTCATGTGTTCGGTTCCATCTAGAAATCAGGCATGTCGTTGTTGGGGAGTGTGGTATTCTCGACTGCCTCAAAGATTAGTTATACAGCCTGGAGTGTGTGGTGCGCAAGCACATACACGACCTTATGGAGCCTTAGAGTATGTGACACAAGCCCGTAATCGGTCCAGTGGGCTCGGAGTGTGTGGCGCAAGCCGATAGTCCATCGAGTGGGCATACTTCGGGTAAAAAAAAATTGAGTATTTAACGGGTCCTTGGGGCCCCACAAATGATATGTCAAGTGTTCTGAAATCTTGTCTGCGCATACTTGGAACCATACACATAGATAATGAGAATTAGTTCTACTGAAAGTTTGAGACGTTTCATAGCCGACATTATGGTTATGAATAATAATAATAATAATAATAATAATAATAATAATAATAATAATAATAATAATAATAATAATAATAATAATAATAATCCTCCACCCCACCGTCCCAAAGCATTGGATTCTATTTATGAAATTGTAGGCAAGGCAATTGATTAGTTGACTCTATACTATACTAAAGTCTACTATCGAGAATCAAAAAATGGTTTAACTCACCCCTACGTGCTATCTGATATACTAATTTATAATTAATTATTTTATCTTAAATAAAACTATAACAGGTAAGTCATTGAGTAATGCATTTTACGAAGCATTTTTTTTGGGGAAACATTTTACGAACCATTTTGTTAACGTGATCTATAATATACGAGATCGACAAAAGAATTATTTATTATTACTTGATTATCAGCCGACAACAATTTAAGTATGACCACCCAAGCCGTCAGTCCAACAAAACCAATAGTTTTTAGTCGTCAAATCTTCCAGAAGCCGACCATACATACAATTATCCTAACAACTCCCGTGTAATAATATAATAATCCCTTCTATTACATCAAATAATAAATAACAACAAAAAAAGTAATATATAAATATATATAATATTATCTTATACTTGAAGAGTTACTTTTAAGTTAGTAATATATAAACTTATAATTAATTTTAAATTCATATAAGATATTTTAAAAAATTATTGATTTGTGATGATATAATTGAAATAAATAAAAAAATAAGGGTAAATATTGGTACTTTGACTAAAGTAGTTACATATAGTATAAATCGTGAGACCATCGTATTAAATGTTCATTGGTATGACAAATTGAGTATAATTACATATTGCCAAATAGTATTAATTAATAGAATTTATATATAATTTGAAGTAAATAGAAAATTTAAAAATTCATATACTATTTAACTAATAATAAAGACTGCATTCGATTCTATGAAGTAAAAATTTTGACAAAAAAAAATCATTCTATGTAGTAAAATCGTAAAGCGGCACTGATCTGATTCCGCAATATTAAGTACTTTTCCTAAAGAGGATGAGATTATTAAAAAGTAAAGAAAGAGAAAAAATAAATCGTAATAAAAATTCAAACTTAGCAGGAGACGTCAAACAACGCGTTCTGGAACCTTGATTGAAAATTCAACTCATCGGTCTTTCGAAGTCCTTTCATACACAGTAGGGAACGCTTATTTCGTCTTTCTTCTTCGTCGATTCTGCGGAGGTTCTCAATCGTCGATCGCGCAATCACCAGCTTTCTCGCTGTCATCGCTTGCAGTGATTCTTGTTAGAAATAGTTTATGGCGACTATGGAGAGTTTGATCGGTCTCGTGAACAAAATACAAAGAGCGTGCACAGCTTTGGGCGATTACGGTGGAGATAATCAGGCTTTTTCTTCTCTCTGGGATGCGTTGCCTTCTGTTGCAGTCGTTGGTGGGCAGGTGATCATTTTTTCTAATTTTGTTCAGATATATTACGATTTCGTAGTTGAGGCATATGTGTTGTTCGAGCATCTTCTGTGGTTCTAAGCTTTTGGTGATTTGGAATTAAGCTTATCTGATAGTTTCTCGAACTTTTGGTACATGGTGATTGATTCTGCCAAGCTAAATTAGGTCGATAACTTGAACAAGAGATTAATTGAGACGAGATTGGTTATCTCATTGTTGCTATAAACATGAGTCACGATATTAAGCTTTGATGGATCCTATAAATCAGATTAATGAGTTTATAATGGGATTTGTCGAATGCTTTGTTGGATGATATTGAATAGATTTCTGCTTGATGTTAACACAGAGTTCAGGAAAGTCTTCCGTGTTGGAGAGCGTTGTGGGACGGGATTTTCTTCCGCGAGGATCTGGTTAGCTTAAGAATTTCTGCAATTGCATTGTTTTGCCTAAAAAGCTTCAAAGAAGAATGACGTGTTTGATACTGACTGTATAATTTATTCATCTTTCTTTCTCCTGACTGTCGAGTACAGGGATAGTCACGAGGCGACCCTTGGTGTTGCAGCTGCAGCAAACAGAACAAGGACAGCAGGATTATGCGGAATTTGGGCATTTGCCTCAGAGGCGGTTCACTGATTTCTGTATGTTTTATATTCTCGGTTTTTGGATTATGGAACGAATAACAAAGTCCCCATGAAACCTGACTAATAAGTATGTATGTACAACTTGCGGTTTTTTAGTGGGACAGATTCATTTGCATTTACTGAATAGTTGTTGACATCGCAGCCAACATCAAACGATGATTTCCCATTATATTATGATAACTCAAGTGTTTATGTATTTGATTATTTCACTTTTATTGATTTGTTTGTTTGTTCAATGCAGCTCTCGTTCGCAGAGAGATTCAAGATGAAACTGAGAGAGTCACGGGAAAGACAAAACAGATTTCACCTGTTCCAATTCACCTCAGCATTTACTCACCCAACGGTACATAGTTTTTGCTTCTAACTCTTGGAGCGATCTTCTTAGGACAAGTTTCCATTTCTTACCTTTTATGTTTAGAATATGAAACAATTTTAACTTGTGCATGCAGTTGTCAACTTGACCCTGATTGATCTTCCCGGTTTAACCAAAGTAGCTGTTGGTAAGTCCATGTTTGTCTCATCATATACTTCGGAATAATATCCATTAGATACAGAGATAGAGTGAGTTGATGCAAAATATTTCATTTCTTCAGAGGGGCAACCTGAAAGTATAGTTCAAGATATCGAGGATATGGTTCGCTCATACGTTGAGAAGGTAAAGAGTTTGTAATAACTAACACAGTGCCTTAATTACAAGGAAAATTGATTTGGCTCATTCTTTTATGTGTATCATAGGTTTTTGTTACGTGTTTTTACCTTTTCTGATGAACTTAATTTTAATTTGCAGCCCAACTGCATCATACTGGCGATCTCCCCAGCAAACCAAGATATTGCCACATCGGATGCTATTAAGCTTGCAAGGGAAGTAGACCCATCAGGTAAAGTGTATATTTCAGCAAAAAAATATGTAAACTAAGACCATCTCCAACCGAAAAACTAAGACCAACTCAAAATGCAGTAAGTATTACTTCAAACAGTAAATTATAGGGATGCTTGAATAACTCAAAAACAAACAAAAGGGAATGCATGCAATTTCCAAACTTCGAACCCATTTTTTGCCTTCAAACAAAATTTGAGTTTCAATCAAGAGGGAGAATACAAAAACTCATTCTGAGTTTGTGTTTCATGCATGTTGGAGCGTTTTTTACTGCATTTAATGAGTTTGGTGTTCATTTATGGTCTATAAGATAACCGTGCTTTGTCATAAAACTATATGATATCATCGTTTTTTCACACATACAACACAATTTACGCAGGCGAACGCACGTTTGGGGTGCTGACAAAACTTGACCTGATGGATAAAGGCACTAATGCACTTGATGTAAGTTTACTCTCTTGCCCTACCTTCTTCTGTTTTATCATACAACATGGTATTATCAAGTATTATTGTGTAAATTAAATCATCTGCACTCTCAAAAGGTTCTCGAAGGAAGATCCTACCGTTTACAGCATCCGTGGGTGGGCATTGTCAATCGTTCGCAAGCAGAAATCAACAAAAATACCGACATGACCGATGCTAGACGAAAAGAGCGTGAGTACTTCGCCACGAGCCCCGACTACTCACACCTTGCTAGTAGATCGGGTTCTGAGTATCTTGCAAAGCTTCTCTCCGGGGTAAAAAAAACCCTTATTTTTCTTCCCTCAGCTGTAATGTATAAATCAACATCCCTAAATACTTCATTTCTTTGCATTTCAGCACTTAGAATCTGTAATTAGGGCACGGATACCGAGCATCACTTCGTTGATCAACAAAAGCATAGAGGAATTGGAATCCGAGCTTGATCGTATTGGTCGCCCTATCGCTGTTGATGCAGGGGTAAGCTAACTGTTGCCTTCTTGTGATTACTAAAAATCCCTAATTATCTCAAAATACTAATATTCATTTGCAGGCTCAATTATACACAATCTTGGAACTCTGCCGTGCTTTTGACAAGATATACAAGGAACACCTCGATGGAGGGTATGTTCTTTCATTCTTGTGCTTTTATTCCTCCTTAGGACACTCGTTGACTTAAAGATTTAACGTGCATGTGCAAGTTACAATATTTATCCTCCCAAATATTTATGTTCTTTTTGATATTTTTTTTTCACGATATAACATTTAGGCGACCAGGAGGTGACCGAGTTTATAGAGTTTTCGACCATCAGCTTCCCGCTGCGTTGAAGAAGCTTCCATTCGATCGACACCTCTCGCTGCAGAACGTGAAGAAAGTTGTTTCAGAAGCTGATGGTTATCAACCTCACTTGATTGCTCCCGAGCAAGGTTATCGAAGGCTCATCGAGGGCTCCTTGAGTTATTTTCGGGGACCTGCTGAAGCATCTGCTGATGCCGTAATCTCTCTCTCTCTCTCTCTCTCCATACTCAAGAAAATTTATAAACTGAATCAAAGATGTTATTTGTTGTGACTTTCTCAGGTTCACTTTGTTCTGAAGGAACTTGTTAGGATGTCAATGGCAGAGTGTCAGGTAAATTTCCGACAATCTTTTTAAGTTTCTTTCTTTTTCTATTTCGTTATAAACCGATTCCGACAATCTTTTCTCTAACTGCAACGAATTAACAGGAACTGAAAAGGTTTCCAAGTCTTCAATCCACGATCGCCGCAGCAGCGAACGAAGCTCTGGAGAGATTCCGCGAGGAGAGCAAGAAGACGGTGACTCGACTAGTAGACATGGAAGCTTCTTACCTCACAGTTGAATTCTTCCGGAAGCTTCCGCAGGAAGTTGAGGCACCGATAAACCCGGGGAGGCCCAATCCCCGAGGAGAAAACCCACCGCCACCACCTACACAAGCCCAACAAGCACAGGCTATTGATCGATACGCGGAGGCACACTTCAGAAGAATCGGCTCAAATGTATCTTCTTACATAAACATGGTCTCCGATACACTAAAGAACACGATACCGAAAGCGGTTGTGTACTGCCAAGTGAAGGAGTCCAAGCAGAATTTGCTCAACCACTTCTACGTTCAAATAGGGAAGAAAGAGGTATCAGGATTTTTTTTATTGCCTTAATTATTTTATTTTTTTAATTCTGTATAGTTTTAGGGAGCTAACATTTTAAAGGCATCTAGATTTTGGAATGATTAATTTAAGACGATAAGTTTCGAAATTGAAGCACTTTGAGGAGATGAGACGCTGGAAACCTAATTTCAGTTCGAAACACATATGAGCCTCACTTAACAATTAAATTGGGTGAAATCCTACGTGGCGTCGGATATGCTGATACGGACCGAACTTTTCCCGACGCCTCATATTTTCCATCAAATTTATTGTCACGTGCACATCGCATGTGTTGATTCCGTGCTGAAGTTAGGTTTCCGGCGTTAATTGTCCTCAGATGGCTTCGACTAGTCGGAATTTCTGATTTGGATCGAATTTTTTCCAACACCATGTAGGAATTTTTCCTAAATTAATTGTCATGTATGACTTGCGTTATAATTCTGGGCTAAAATTAGGTTTTCGAAACTTATTAAATTGTCACCCCTTTTGTCCTTGAAATGCCACTCTTCCAAATATACAAGAGTAAGCGAGTTTTATTTCCTCAACTTTATGATTTTCTATATTAGATTCTTTCACGCGTTGGCATTACTTTCTTTTAACTACCTCGGAGATCCTTTTTTCTTTTTTTTTTCAGGGCAAGCAGCTTGCAGATTTACTAGACGAAGATCCTAGTTTGATGGAGAAGAGGCAGCAATACGCGAAGAGGCTCCAACTTTATCAGAAGGCCAGAGACGAGATCGATTCCGTGTCGTGGGCTCGATGATTCTTCTTCGGAGTTTCGGTCGGTGAGATTGATTTTACGTTGATATACGGTTCGTTGTGTACCGGAGATTTATTACAGTATGTGATTTGTGATTGAAACCACTGCATTCGATTCTAGTTGTACCTGTGACATAACACAGCAGGAATTATAGTCTATTACATTCTGGGCGTCGTGCCATGATATGCTCGAGTGACATTTTTTGTATAAATCTTACACATTTTCTATAATACACACATATATATATAGAGAGAGAGATTTGCTATGGTGCGTTCCGTGAGCACCATAAGCAAATCTCCGTATAACTGTGCTTCATCTCCCGCGTTGCCATCACCTCCGTCTCTCCCCTCGGCTCCACCATCACTTCAGCCGCCACCTCCGGCGCGGTGATTTCGAAGTAATTCGTATTTTGGCATTCCATTCACACACGGGTGATAGATAAATGATGAATTTCTTCGAAATCAACGCGCCGGAGGTGATGGTGGAGCCGAGGGGAGAGACGGAGGTGATGGCAACGCGGGAGATGAAGCACAGTTATACGGAGATTTGCTTATGGTGCTCACGATGGATATTTACACACACATATATATAATATATATATATATATATATATATATATATTATAGTTTTGGGCTTAAGAGGGTCACAGTTTCATTGCGCCCAACATCATCAAATTTAGGACAATGATTTTTAAAATTGAAAGTAATTTAAGTATACTATGTACCAACTGAATAAGACGTCGCTAGACCGTGTGTCACCTCTTTTGCATGATGTTGCAATCCAATTGAATGTTACGTTAGCTCTCTTTATCTTTGACTTAAAGTATCTTATAATCATTCCCTTAAGTTTGATGTTCTGTCACCCTCTTAATTTATAGGATAAAAAATATATTGAAACCTATAATTTATTTATATTTGTGTATTTTTAACTTGTGTGTACTATGCACATATATATATATATATATATTATTTTATGCACACTCGATATGTGTTCTATACTATACAATATATATAGTATTTTATATTTTGAGTTATTTATTATTTAAGACATAATATATGAAATTATAATCAAAATTTATTGTGTAGTGATTATGTAAAAAAATTAAGACTAAAATGATTATGTTTCAAGCCCATTAGTCCATCACCAAGCCCATTTATGTGAAGCCCATCAGCATAAAGCTAACAGCCCATTTAATGCATTTCGTTCAGTTTCGGGCACTCCCGCCACCATATAATCGACACCGTCTCTCTCCGCCGAATACCGGAATCAGCTCCGCGACCGTCACTTCATGGATTCGACGATTGTACAAGATCAATACTCCGGCGGTGCCGAAACCGTGCTCGGTCTCGAGCCCAAAGCTTCAGTAACCGTAGCGTATCACTCCAAGTTCGGTCCCCACGACGACCTAATGCTTCTCGAGCTGGACGAGAAGCTCCTCGCCGAAGTCATGAACGGAAGGTGTTCGACGTCGTTTTGTTGCGTAGTTTTTAGCCTAATCCTTCTCGTTTCTCACTGTTGCTGCTGCAAATGTCAAAACAGGGTAACATTGCGAGGAAATCCCGACGAAGACGCAGTCCTCTGCACGAATTCGAAGACGTACGCCGTAAAATTCGTGGGGACTTCCAACTCGGTGCTCCTCATACCTCCGATCGATAGCTTCGCTCGCGAAGATTCCGACGATAAAGACGATGAAAACGCGCCGGTTGCTCCGGTTATTAAACTAGCGCCGGGGATTATGGAGCTCGTCGAGGTGGCGCCGAGGTTAGATAAGCTCAAGCTGCTGCTCTCCCAAAAACCTTACACTTTTGGTGAGACGGCTGATATGATGAACAAAAAGGGAAAATCGAAATTAGGGTTCTACACATGGGACGATCTAGTCCAAAGATTGCAGGCAAGCGACGAGGAGCTAAGGCTGGGTCTGGAATCGATTTGGGCCGTCGAAATCGACGGATACTGGAGGATCGTGGACGAGAAGTACACGAGGTCGATCCTCAACATGCTTCTGCAAAATGTGGTGTTGAACGATTGGTCCCTTAACGCACTCAATGGCAACGAAGTCTTGGATTCATTAGAATCTGATGGGTTTCCTAGGATTTTGGCAGAACATTGCGTGAGAATTTACTGCAGTAAGGTGGATGATGATGATGATGGTGATACGTGGAAGCTGAACGAGAGACGGGTCTCCCTGTGTCTTGCTAGAGGGATCTTGAGCGAAGGGAAGATGAAATTAGAAGTCTTCATGGATAAATGGATTGGGAAATTACCGAATGGTGTGGCTGCTAGTTTCGATATGTTGGAAGGAGAGGTTTTGACCGAAAAGATCGGTGTGGAGAGTTGGGTGTACTTGTTTAGCTTATCTTCTCTGCCTTTGACTCCTCGGGAGCGGTTTTCTGTGCTCTTTAAGGAGAGGCCCAGATGGGAATGGAAGGATTTGGAGCCTTATGTCAGGTAAAAAAAAAATGCATTAGTATTTGTTCTTCATATAAGCTGCCTTTGCTTCATATATAATAAGTCTTGAGCTTGCCACATTAGTAACCTTTAGTTAGTATAGTTATAATTTCTTCCAATACGTATAACTTCTTTGTAAAGTGAAGAACGTTGGATCAATATAATCTAGTTACTTAGCATTGAGGGCTGGATTTTGGGATCATATTTCGGTGAGAAAAACACGGGAAGCTACAATGTTTGATGTGTTGATGTCTCGTTTTCCTCTGTGTTTACGGTTGAGAGAGGTTTTTTTTTTCTCGAACCGATGGCAGTAAGATTCTCGAAAATGTTGCACTGTTAGGTCTTAGTCTTCGATTTATATCATTAGATGATTTGATTTTCCCATGCTGTTGGCTAACGGTACTCTTCTTCGAGTTCTGTAGGGATCTAAGAGTTCCGGGGCTTTCTTCGGAAGGCTTACTGCTAAAATACACGCGAAGGAATCAGTCCAATGCTGATGCTGAACCTGTTTTCACTGCAAGGTGATGAAGTCTTTTGTTTCTTACCAATCTAATTGTCTTTGGAGTATGGAGGTTACTGCTATGAAAGTTCAAAACGTTTTCTTAGAAAAATCTGTTTTTTTTGTGTGATTGATATTCTTGCAATCGAATCATCAAGGGTAAATTCCGCCACGTGATTATTATGAAAAATGCATGTTACTACTATGTGATTTGTTAGGCACTGCAAGAACCTCTTATGGTTTTTATAATGTAGCACCTTACCTCCAATTATTACCAATTATCAGCTTCTTCCCGCGAATGCACTCGTAATTCGATTAGGATAGACTACGATCACATTTTTTTTTACATGAAATAACATGAAATTTTTATTTTTATTTTTTCTCAATAACATATCACACCACACATTAAATGCTACTCCTTCCTCTCTAGACACGAGCGGCACAAAAACTAATTGTCATTTAAAATAAAGGTGGGTACTGGAGCTTGAATTCGAGAAGAAAAATCTACACTTAAATACCTTTTTGTATAAAAAAATTACAAATCAGTACCCTGTCAGAAAAAAATTATGCGTAGGTATTCAATTGGCTGTGTGTACCATTTTAATATCCTTGATATTACGTACCACGTCACGCGTTTATATGGTACATATATATGTTTCTTTATGTTACTTAAATTTATTATATGATATACCTTTTCTCACGGTATTATGTATCTTAATACGTTTATATATGGTACCTAAATTACTTATAAGACGTACATGCGGTGCAAACTGGTACTTATATATAAAAACTTTATGCTACTAAGTACCTACAGGTAAAAAAGTTATGATAAGGGACATAATTGACAATTTTTATACAGAGGTATTTTAGTGTAAGTTTTACATTCGAAAACATAGCAATTACCGATCGATTGCATCAAGAGTTTGTTTAATACATTCGCGCGGAGAAGCTGCTAACCGATATTACGACGCTACATTTTAAAAACCAAAAGAGAATTAAGTCTAAATAATTTCACGTAATAACCAAACCACAATTTAAGCATTAGATCGGATAGCGAGAAATTTACCAAACGACGAAACAAATATCATTTTTCAGAATCCTTGGGTCCTAAAATCAGAGAAAAATTAAATTATCCAACTCAGAAAAACCCAAAATACATTACTTTCCACGTCTTGGAAACGAAATCTCTCACTGCGGAGACTTTCTCAACATGAGATAAAGTTCAAGTCTTTCAACCACATAATTAAATCTAAAATCTCATTCGAAGTTGATAACCTCTTCGGAGACATCAACCACCTCCTCGATCTCGACGTCCTTAGCCTCGTACTCTTCGTCCTCTCCGTCGCTGGCTTCCCCGTCCCTGAGCTTGAGCCTCTCGAGCTTCTCCTCCTCGTGCCAACGCTTCCACTCGGAGACCCACTTGTCCCAATCCTCCTTGAGTGCCTTCCTCTTCTCCCGGTCCTGCTCGCTCAGCAGCAGCGAAACGTCTTGGTCCTCTGCCTCGTACTTCTTGCTGTACTTCTTCAGGTTCTTTGCAATCTCTTCCTCCTTCTCCGGGCTCAACAGTGACGGGGGCCTCGGCCTCCACAGGAACTGCGGTTAAACAAGTTGTAGTGAGTTAACTCAGGGGTCATGGTTAGTGGAGCTGCAATGGGTTGTGTTATTATGAATTAAGGTAGTAAGTAAGATTGGTTCATTATTCCTAAAGGGGTTTTTCTTTTTAATTACTTTTGTCCTGTGTATATTTGAGGGAGAGGCATTTTAAGGAGACCTAAATTATGGGGTGACAATTTAAGTTTCCAAATCGAAGCAATTTAAGAACACCTCAATGAAATGTTGCAATTTCGGAAAAGTATGTTCCAAAATTGAAGCAATTTGAGGAAATTAAGCCTCGAAATTGAGGCAATTTGGGGACAATATGTATGAAAATTGAAGCAATTTGAGACGGATGTTTCAAAATTTCAGCAATTTGAGGCAAAATTTTTAACAATCTGACGCTAGTTGTCCTCATGCTTCAATTTTAAAACTTAATGTCTAAAAATTGCAACTTTTAATTCAGGTGTCCTCAAATTACATCAATTTGAAACTTATTGTCCTAAAATTGCAATCTTTAATTTATGTGACCTTATAATGCCACCACCCTAATATACATGACCACAAAAATAACTAATCATGTCTGTAAAAACAAATTGCACACAAGTAGAAAAAGGAAACAACTCACTTGGTAGAAATGATCCCTCAGAATCCTGTACAGCAGCTTCCCGCTGAACGACCACACATTGAACCCATTCTCCATTTCATGGACCGAGGTAACCGCGGTCACCACGTACCTAACAAAAGGACCCCAAAAAACAAAATCAAACAAACAGACAAATATCAAAATTTTTAAGACGAGAAAAATCCATTACCTCCCAGTTGGGTCCCACTCGACATCCGTCGCCATGAAATGTTCCGCTTGCGCCATGGTCTCAAGCTCATCAACATTGTAAAACTCTAGCTGCCCATTGAACCCCTTCAAGCCCGCCAAGAGAACGAACCGGCCCGCGGGGGACCAATAGAGGGCATTCGCCTGCTTCCCCTTGAGAGTTGCGAGCTTCGTCACGCGGTTGCTAGCGCCCCGCATGGTGTAGAAGCTCACGTCGGGCCTCGGGCTATCACCGTGTATGACCGCGAACCTGTGGCCCTTTGGCTCCCAAGCAAAGGCAACGATCTTATCGTTCTTGTTCTCGAGCTCCAACACTTCGATGGGGATGTCTCTCTCTTTGATCCTGAAGAGCTCGAATCCCGTGTACGTGCTCTTCTTGGTCTTCGTGTACCGGTCGACTTTGACCGCGAGGTAGTCCCCGTTGCTCTGCCAGTACATTTTGCAGTCGCTCACGCTGAATAGATTCTTCTGCCTCAGCTCTTCTTTGCCCGGGATTTGGATGAGGCTCACCTGTAGATAAATTGTGGAAAAAGGGAAAAAAGTTGAAATTTTTATGATTTTACCCAAGAAAATACCCGGGATAATTTCTTTCCTTGATTGTACGTACCCGAGCGGGTTGATTTCCTCCCCCGAGCTCGGGGACGAATAGGGCAAGGATGGGATCCGTGGGGGACCAGCAGAAATCCACTACATTGTCCACTTTGATAGTTTTCTTGTCTATGAGGTTGAAGGTTTCGGTCTCGTAGACAGCGATGCAATTTTTCCCGATTCTGGCGAAATAGTTGTCTTCTTTTCCACCGCCCCAGCTGTGTAATGAAACGGTTTCGTGGGCATAGAAAAACAGGCAACATTTCTCGGGTCACAAATTAGAGATTTTAGCACTAAAAGATACCGGAAAACAGGCCACGAAACGCCGCCGACGCCCCCGGTTCCTCCCACTGAAAATTCATCGGCACTTCCCCGAAATTCTTTGGTGCTTTTCCCAGTTCTCACGTTAAAAATGTTGACGAACACCCTCTGGAGAAAAGAAAAATACCTAATTCAGACAACATTAGGTAACCAGACTATTGACAAGAGAGTATCAAAACAAAACGATGATTACATGGGTGTCGCGGGGATTGCTTGGTTCATGGCTGCTGTAGGTCACCAAGAATTTCTCACCGGGAGAGAAGTCGATCATTTTGACCTGTGATATACCATTTTTTCACGTGAAATAGATGAAGAAAATTTTCTAGACATCACACTGGAGAAAAAGGGGAAGAGAAAAAAAAACCATTGGATGAGCGTATCGCATGAGGCGGTCAAAAGTGTTTGCACCGCCCCAAACAACAGCACCCTGCTTGTGCACGGTGGCCAAGTATGTTCCCAAGGGGGACCACTGCACGAAACCTTCTGTCCAGTGCTGCAAGAAGACATAAATAAATGCTTGTAAGAAAATAATTTAAGAAACATAACTTTGGAGACACAGTCTGTTGATAATATTATCGTTCTTTCACGGTAGCTCTATCCACTTACGGGTCTTTTGTAGACGAGCTCGGGCTTTGCTTGTCTTGCATCGTTCCATAGAATCTCGGTATCTGAACCAGATCGAATCACGAACTGGTCCCGGGCCTTTTCATCGGTCAACCATTTTTGCAGATTTTCCTGAAGATCAATAAAACATTTTGAATAATGGATAACAGATACTATCAAGCAAATAGAGCTGCCCTCTGAGTGAGTGTGTGTGTGTAAGAGAGAGACTAACCCCAGCAACATAAGGTTTTGTTTCGGGGAGTGCCCACTCCTCCGGAACCTTCATAAACTTGTCGATGTCATTGAACATGTTCACAGAAAAGATATGAGATTTGTCCAATTTGTACTTGTTTGTCCTCTCCTGGGCTAATTGAGCTTCCTGCAGGAAAAAGTAGATATCAGAGGCAAGTAAATATTCGGGTGCCCCCAAATATGAGAAAACAAAGAAAATGATGCCTCATTTCATGGAGAAACTGAAATAACACCAACACTTATTATAATCGTAGCACCTGTGGAGTATTAAACTCAATAAAACAGTATCCAAGTGTCTTCTCCGTATTGGGATCAAGAGTCATCCACAGTCCATTCTCCTTAATCACCCCAATCTGACTGTAGATTTTTCGAACAACCCCTTCTAATTTATCGAATTTTTCTTTCGGCACAACGGGTAAATTGTCAACGACGATTATGTTTCCAAAATCCTCCTCAGACTCTGGTGGTTCCTCTTCCTTCAAATCTTCATCATCACTACACAATCAAATTCAAGAAGAAAAAACCCATAAAAAAATTGAATTTCAACACAAACATATAAAGTGAAACATACATAAATTCAGGGCCTAGGCATAAAAAAACAATAAAAACTTGAACTTTGACAAAGCAGGTAAAGTGCAACATACATATATCAGAAATGAACTTTGACAAGAAAATTAAACTGAAACGTAAGTATCTAAAAGAATAACAACACCAAATACCACAGCTCATGGCATCAAACAGAAGCCAAAAGATACATCCGCAAAATACACATAAAACCCAAACCCGACAGATACCTGACGACACCGAGGTCATCGCCAGGCGGCAATTGAATCGAATCGAGATCAATTTCCGACAAATCCACGCCCAGTCGCGACGCGATGGACTGTATGTCTTCCATCATAACAACATCCTCCACCGCCATGATAACTCGTAAACTCTACACGTATCTGCTTGGACACGCGAGACGTCCTTCGATTTTGAACCAGCGAGAGACGAAAGCGCTGATTTTCACGGCTCAACGAGGTGGATGGTAAGAGTCCGAAGGAGACGATGCCCTAGAACTGTGAGAATATAGGGTTAAGGGCAACGTTAACGGGCTAGAAATCAAACCTTTGGGCCTTAAGTGGGTCTATATATTGGGCTTATTGAAATAAAAATACGCTCTTGCTTTAAAAAAAAGTCAATGATATTGATCGATGTTTAATGACAATTATAACCTTCATCTCCATCGCTTATTTCGTAGGGGATTTTGCATGTTATTATATTTTACCAATCGAAGGTTCTGTTGCAAAATTCTTACCGTAATCAACCTCGGACGAAGAAATCAGAAGGGGCCGTTTTAAATTGGTAATTGTTTCGAATTATATTTGATTAATATTGTTAATAGCGGTGATTATGACGCTATCTTCCGTGATGATATTTTGCCGATCGAGGTTGGTTGGATTTATGGCGAATTGCTATCTTGTTTTTTAAGAATTTTTTGTAAAATTAGGGTTTGTTTGGATACCCATTTGAAATGGACTTATGGAGTAAAAAGCCCATTTAGGAAAATTCGTAATGTTTGGTAATTTACATAAAATGCACTTTTTTATAAGTCCACTTATCTAGAAGTCCATCGCGGAGAAGTGAAATTTTGTTACTTTTTCTAGAAGCACATCCCCACCATTGAAGACGTGCATTCTCATACCCGCGCTTTTTTTCTCAATAAAACCCACAATTCCATCAACACATAAAACCCAAACCTTCGACAGACACATATCAACGAAATTAGCAATCTCATTTTTTGAGGTATTTCTCAAGTTTTTCTCAGGCGTGCGTGCTATTTTTTCAGCTTGCTGTAATTTTTGGGTTAGGGTGAGGTGTATTGCTGATTTTCTTCTCCCTTTTATCATATTCATCGGGCATGCTAATATGGGCAATTTTTATTTTTACTATCTCCGTGCTTGCTCTAAATACTTGGTTTATGCTTCCCATATCTTTGTACTAGCTTTGGAACCACTAACGTGGTTTGTGTTTTGACTTTGACACATCATTTTCGATTGTGCCGTCTGCTTGTTTATTTGGTTGGTCAAAATATGATTTTTTTTTTGTAATTTGTTGTTTCTTTAGATTACTTGTACTATGCAAATTTCAGATTGTCCGCGAGTATGCTTCTTATTTTCTAATTGATTGTTACCTTAGATAGTTGGATTACATTTAGTTAAATTGTATGTTTAATTTTATTATCTATAATTTAATTTGCTCAATTTATGATTGAAGCTATGGAGTTTGACCCGAATGAAAATATTTTGCAATTGCCTCGACAAAATAAGAAATGTTTTAAGGCAAAAGCTGTATGGAATAGTGATGCACACAAGGTGTTCGTTGAATTGTGTTGTGAGCAAATGTCAAAAGGTCATAAGGTTGGAACTTTTTTAGTAAAGATGGATGGAAGAAAATTTGTGACGATTTTGTGCAAAGAACGAGTTTGTCCTATGACAAGAAACAACTGAAGAATCATTGGGACAATACCAAACAAGATTGGAAGATAATGTATAAATTGATAAATTCCGACACCGGACTTGGATGGGATAGTTCTAGAGGTACAATTTCCGCGTCCGATGAATGGTGGGACGAGTATTTAAAGGTAAATTATCTATTTTTTTATGAATATACTTATCTTAAAAGCACTTATATTGGAGAATAACAATTAATGGTTTCAATATTTTATAGGGAAATCCAGAAGCAATTAAGTTCCGATATAAAGGGCTTGATTATTACGAAGAGCTGACGTCTTTATTTATGGAAGGATATGCTACTGGAAAAAGTTCTTGGGCACCTTCAGAAGGGTCTTTACCTAATGATCAACAAAGTCAAACTACAGAAAATGGTATAGAAGAACCAGAAATCGAAGTACTTGGTAAAGAACCAAACGCATTTGATAAATCAAGTCAAGGTAAAAGGAGTGACGAGAATTCTAACGGAGGTCGGCGTCTTAAAAGGGTTCGCGATGAAATTCCACCACATGAACGACCTAGGAAAATTTCAGCTGCTGCAAATTTAGACAAATATCTTCATCGTATTTGTCAAACTATTGAGTCGATCGGTGAAAAGCGCGGGAAAACACTAGAAGAATGCATCAAGGTACTTAATGAGATGGTTGAGGAAGTGCCTAAAGGCAGCCAGCTATACATGTTTGCTTGCAACCTTTTTCTCAAAAAGGAACATAGAGATTTGTTTATTGCTCTTGGAAGTTCAGATTTGCGTCTACAATGGCTTCATGATGAGAAGGCTGAAAAGGAGAGATCCCTGAATAGGTTCTACTCATTAGAAAAAACCTTAGGCTAGACAAATAAATGAATTATTTGTCATTTTTTTTCGTTTTTCCATTAGTATTTATAGTTTAACATTTTGAGAATTATTTAGCTATGTTGGCTTCTGTTACTTTGCGACATTTTGCTTGTAATGATAGTTTACTATGGTTTTTTAGTACTTAGCAGTTCATTTTCTATCATATGAATAATTTGAACGAGATGATAACACTGATATTTTCTATGTGTATGGCATTGATATTTGCTTACAAAAAAATAGAGGTTTTATATTAATAATTTGATTTTATTTATTAGGTCCCATGGACTCCGATGATGAAAGTGAGTTAGACGAATTCAGAGACATTGCAACAATCGCTCTAGTAAGCCTAACTGTAGGTAAGATTATTTCTTACTATGATAATCACATGGTTAAGGAGCCTTGTCGTAACTCATTGTATCGAGGACATCGTTTTGTCATGGATGTGTTGAATGGGCATTGGAGACGTTGTTATCAATTATTTCGTACGGAAAAACATGTATTTTTCCGACTGACGAGGGAGCTTCGACAAAGAAATTTGTTGAAAGATAGTCGTGAGGTTAGTGTTGAAGAACAAATGGCTATCTTTCTCATGACTATTGGTCATAATGAAAGGAACTCCATGCTACAAGAACGTTTTCAACATTCTGGAGAGACCATTAGTCGTCATTTCAACAATGTTTTGAAAGCTCTTGCAAGATTTTCGATGTCTCTTATTGTTCCACCTTCTTTCGAGCAAACACCAAGTTATATACGTAACAATCTCAAGTATTGGCCACATTTCAAGGTCAGTTGTTTCTACAATTATGGTTTCCTTTAACGATTTTACTTGATATTATGCTTTTCAATAAGTTTGTATTTTGTTTCCCGTTGTCTCAGGGTTGTATTGGTGCAATTGATGGAACACACGTCGATGCTGTAATCCCAGTTCATGAACAACTAGCTTATCGAGGAAGAAAAGGCAAATGCACTCAAAATGTGATGGCTGCTTGTTCTTTTGACATGAAATTCACCTTTGTGTGGGCAGGATGGGAAGGAACTGCTCATGATTCTCGTATACTTAATGAAGCTATTGCAACACAACGTTTGAACTTTCCAATTCCTCCAATAGGTCTGAAAATTATTTTCTCATTTCATCATGTATGAATGTAATTAATTATTGTATTTTATTGTCTTTAGGTAAATATTACGTCGTAGACGCTGGCTATCCAAATATTCCCGATTTCTTGGCACCTTACAAAGGCACGCGATATCATTTTCAAGGATTTCGAAGAGGACCTAGAGCTAGTGGACCTAAAGAACTTTTCAATCACAGTCACTCATCGCTTAGAAATATAATTGAGCGGAGCTTCGGTGTTTGGAAATCTCGGTGGCCAATATTGAACAAAATGGCACCATATCCTTTTAAAACTCAAACATTAATTGTTGTTGTTTCTATGGCATTGCATAATTATATCAGACAAGAAGCAATAGCTGATGAACTATTTCGAAAATACGAGGATGAAGACTACCTCTCCAGAAACGAAGAGACTAATATAGGCGAGGAGGAAGACGACGCTAATGATGGTGATGTACCATATAATCATAGTAATCAGCAAAGTGAAGAGATGTCTATAGTACGTGATGTTATTGCTGATTCTGTATATCATTCGAGTATTATGCCTAATTAGCTGGTTGTTGTGACATTTTAATTTAGTCGCTAAGTTTGAGATATAAATTATGCAATTTTTTTTATTAATATTAGTATTTTATTTTCGTTTATTAGACAATTTGTTAAATTATTATGTTATTTTATTTGAAGTTGACGTGACAATGTGTTTTCTATTTGTTTTTCATTCAATTCTCATGATAGTTTTTTATAGCATTCTATTTTGCATGCACTTGTAAACTTATTCCACCAAACATCATTATATGACTTTTAATTAAAATGGACTTTTCAAATGTAAACTTACCAAACACTATAAAACTCAAAAAAAAAACTTTTTAAAAAAGTCACTTCCTAGAAAGTCCATTTTTAAAAGGACTTTTGTTTATGAAGTGCTCCCAAACACACACTTATAATATTAGGTCACTAAGTAAACATGTTTTCGTTTTTGGTCACTATGTTTGATAATTGCCAAAATAGATCGGTAACTTTGTATGTCAAAATAATTTTAGGTCATGTTTTCAATTTTAAATTACTAAGTACATATTTTTCGATTTTGGATCACTAAATATACATGTTTCAATTTTGGGTCACTATGTTTACAAAGTTATTTACCAAATGAGTGATCCAAAATTGAAAAACTGTATACTTAGGGACTCAAAATGGAAAATATATACTTAGGCCATCTTCAACCCATAACAAAAAAATACAGTTAATTTATACAAAAATACAGTTGCTACAGTGGTTTTACTCCAACCGACAAACTCTATTTTCTACACTAATTTTACTCCAACCCATTAACTCTATTTTCTACACTAAAAATAATTTTTATTTATATTTTTAAAAACTAAATAATAATTTTTTATTAAACCGTATTATTTGTATAATTGACATGTTAATTTAAAAGTAAATATACTCATATTTTATATGTAAAAATAAAATATTTATTTCTATTTCATAAAATAAAAAGTAACATATAAAATTTTAAAAGACGTTTATAGAATTTGATTTTATTATTTTAAACATAACTAAATAAATTTATATTTAAAAGAAAATAAAAATAAAAATTAAATTATAACTCTATTTTAGAGTTGAGAAATAGAGTTACTCTAAATATAGAGTATCACTGTCTGCAAACTCTATAATAATGTTAAAATAGAGTACCCGTTGGAGAAGATGTGTACTTTGTTTTAATATTTTACACTATAATCGAGTACCCATTGGAGATGCTCTTAGTGACTTAAAATTGAAAACATGACCCAAAATTGTTTTGACATATAAAGTTAGTAACTTACTTTTATAATTATCAAACATAGTGACCCAAAAACGAAAATATGTATACTTAGTGACCTAATCTTATAATTTTCCCTTTTTTTAATTATGTCGGAATCGATCTTTTTAACGATGGCTGTTTTGCTCTTTGTTGAAGAATGATTAATGACTCAAATTAAGGAGCATGTGACACTAGTCCATAGTCCAAGTCGAATGAGGATACTCCAGTTCATGCAAAAATAATTAAATAAAACAAGTTTGTTGATACTAGGGACTGCTATTTCGTAGAAGAATGACCTATATAGTTCCCATATATTGTAACCTTCATAAATACGCATGATCAATGTATCATTTTTCAAGATTCAACAACTTCCAATATCAACTGCTTCGAGCTAAGATATGAAATTCTGCATACTCTGTTGAGTTTCAGAAGATATTATATCACGAAATGTTGCTTATTCATCAGCATATTTGATTATTTGTAGTGACCCTCGTTTGCATAAATTGAGAAACATCAGCTATACTTCTTACAGCTGCATTATGTCTTATGTTTATGTTCTTCAAGCTTGACACTTCTCATGCATAAATGTTGGTCGAATTTCGATTATTGTTTTGTTCGGATATCGGGTTTATGTGCTAGTGCCAAGTAATTTTTGTTTTCAGTATTTGAGTCGGTCTCGATGATAAAAAAAAGATACAAGACATTTATCTAAGTAGAAGATAGGGATTTTTACATTTTTTTATCCCCGATGTTTGGCATATGCGCATTTTTTGTCCCTCATTTTCTTGAGTTACAGTTCCAGTCCCCAATGTTACCTACTTTGGGCGTTTTTTGTCCCCCAGTTAACTTGATCGTATATTTGGATTAAGTTAATCGGGGGACCAAAAACGCTCAAAATCGGTAACATTGCGTACTGAAACTGTAGAATGGGGGACAAAAAACGCACATAGGCCAAACATCGGGGACCAAATGTAAAAATCCCTAGAATAATACATTTTGAGAAGATTGATCATATACACTTCTCTTATACGGCTAAGATTTGAAGTGCACTATTGGAGATTTGTCGTTTCCCCCTTATATATATATATATATATTATATAGGACAATTGGTACGTAAGGGTCATCAGTGAAGATTATAGTACATCAAGATGTAAAGAACAAACTTCGTCGGCCTACGAGTTTTTACAAAGGGGGCATAGCGAAAATGAAAACACACAGCTTTCAGAGGACAAAAAGCTGTTGTATTTTCATATTATCAAGTTCCCCCTTTAATTATAATTATTATTATGCTTTATTTGTGTAATAAAACGAAAACATGTACAAAAACACACCCATAGTGTTTTTAAGTACTTGGAGGACCATCGAGCATATAGAGATTCATATAATTCCCTTGAATTCACACATCTTTGTTCTTGATCGCCATGGCCTTGTACCAGCTCATGAATCTCGCTACGAACTCTGTATATCATGAAGACTTAGTCATACAATTGAAAATAAAGTATATAAAATTAATATATAATACACTTCATTCAAGTTAAGCTTCATGGTGTAGTGATCATTTAACATGGTATTAGAGCTCATGCTAACAAGTCATGAATAAGAATACTCATAACTACCCTTTAAAAGAAATTTCCACGTCTCAGGTTAGATAGGAGAAAAAATTAGAAGGAGCGTGCTGGAAATCAAATATATAAAACTAAAATAAGATACACTCGTTAATGATGATGAGTATGCCTCACCTTCAATTCGCATGAACTGGTGGACGTTCTTTTTCTGTTCGTTCAGTTTTTTCCCGGGCTCCTCTCTTTCCGGGGACGATAGATACCCCCTTACGTCACGGCTTTTCTGGGAATCGGAGAAAACAAAGTTATGTTTTTGATGTAAGGGTAAATTATGCAATACCCCTATGTTGTTATACTTAAATGCACATAATTACCATATGCTTTTTTAATTGCGTGAAACTCTCTTGTGGTATCTAAAACTTAGCATCGTACCTCCAGTATTGTTTAAAACTTAGCACCGTACTCACTGTGTTGTCTAAAACTTAGCACCGTACCCCCTGTGTTTTTTAAAATATAGCATTGTACTCCCCAATTATGGGGTGAAAATGACAAGGAATGGATTTTACGCTATTTCCGAACCATTGGGGGTTTTGATGCTTATTTTTAAAACCACAAGTGGGTTATATGCTATGTACCCTTGATGTAATACGGATGCAATGATATAAAACGTACGTACGTGATAGTAGTCGAATAGATTATCGAATTGCGTCTTTAGATGTTCGGGCAGAATACTCTTCAGCTCTTGTTTCAGCGTCTGCACGGGGACAAGAAAACCGATTCATTACAATATTGTCATATAAGATGGTCTTTTGTCTGACGGCTATGAATATAAGTTATTAAATGACCACTTCCTAGAAGATTTGAAGTGAGTATATTATATTTTAAATTTATATATTATATTTAATGTGAGAGTATCTATCCCACATTGAGAAGCTAACTTCACCGACTCAATATCTAAATCAAATAGTCATCTTCACCTATCACTAATTGGTAGGATGAAACCATCAACTTATGGTATCATAGCGAGTTCAATCTGCGCGTTATCGCGCTTATTGACTCACCGCCATCCGATTTGATATGTTCACGCGTTAGGCTTTGAATCGTGCCGCACGTGAGGGGACGTGTTGGTAGTACTTTTTCCACATCGAAAAAATTAATATCAACCGACTCATTATGCATATAAATCAAGGAGGTCCCTTCTTCTATTACCAATTGGTTTTAGGATGAGACCCTAAACTTAACAATTTTCAATACGTCATCTGCCGTTTAGGCTGATTTCTTTCTTATATAACCTTAACATGTGTACTTTCTCTTAAATGAGTGGCTGTAAAGATTCGTACCAGTGACCCTTATTCTGAGATCCGAAAACATGCTTAAACGGGAAGGGCACCATAGCATAAATTTATATATTTCATTTCCTAACGTAGCATAAAAGTAATAAATCATTATAAGGACGGACCTCGAATATGAACTCCGGAGCGACGTTGTACTCGATTAGGTTTTGAAGCTCGCCGCGAATTATATACAACCTGCGATCAATCAGACATGCGGAATAATTCGGAGGCGGACAAGTCGAGAGTAAATCTTCTTACAAATATACTCACTGCATCGGGCTTTGCTCTTTAAGCACACTCTTAGCGATGCTCGCGATTTTATCTTCCCAGCCGGTTTTGATATCTTGATCGTCCATCAAAATCCCGCTGCAGCGAAAACATAATATTCCTTCGAACGGGTTAAAAAAAGTAAGAAAAAAAAAATCATGCGCGCGTCGTGTACGTTACCCTGAGCGCCAGGTGGCTTCGAACGAACGGACGGCTTGCCTGAGGTTGTTCTTCGAATCGTTCGCCATCTTGTTCGCCAGCTGGCAGGGCAAGTTTATGCCCTCTTTTCTCGCTATGAATTCCAAAACCTGAACAATCTGTAAGAGATATGGATATTGATTATCACATGTAATGTGAGCAATTTTTCGAGTAATAATACCGTCACGCTCTAAGATCCTTTTCAAAAATGCTCGCAACGGAAAGAAAAAATTATAGAAAAAAGATACTGCTATGACAGCGGGTACTCAACAAAATAGCTGGTACTCAGCTAATACACACGGTGACAAATATCGGTATACTGCTGAGTACTCACTGTGACAATGTGAGCTCTCAGAATGTAAAATGACAAAAATATGGCCAAAAAGTGCCGACAAACGAAGCGATTTTTTTAAACCCTTTTGTTCAAAGGTGTTTTATTTTTCAAAAAAACAAAAATATATAAAAAAAAAAATGCCAAAGAATTCAGTATACCTCGTCGTTAGATGGTTCGAGCAGTTGAACGTAAGTTACGAGCGGCTTTATGAGCTCTAGCTTCGACGAGTCGCTGCAGCAGAAGAACACCTTATTGCATCCTTTGAACCTCTCGAGGATCCACTTGATGTACGTCAGCGCATCTATCGATAGCTTATCCGCCTCGTGCAGTATGATCGCTGTAATAAAAAAAGAAACGGAAATTCGGCGTAATTTTCGATGTAATTTTCGATGCGCATTGGCGGCAAAGATTATTTTTTTTTTCTTTAACACCTCTGCAGTTTTCTTGGCCACATCGCTGCTGCGATGGCTCGTCGTGGTTGCCGTCGTTCTCCTTGATGAGCTCCATCAGCACGTGCTTCTCGTAGCCTTTGAGCTCGGAGAGGTTTAGCTCGATGTGTTGAGGGGACACCATTAGGTCCACCTTAATGCTGCTTATCGCTTCTCCCTACATGCGAAAATGGATATTACAATCAGGCGGACCAATAATTTTATGGCGGGATAAAACTCATTTTGGTCCCCAATGTTTGCCTTATGAACCAATTTAGTCCCTCATGTTTCGAAAATGAACCAATTTGATCCCAACTTGGTGGAAACCGTCAATTTTAACAGAAAATCAACATGTGGCATCATCACAGCCACGTGTCTCACAGTTAATGATTTTCCGTCTAAATTGATGGTGTCTGTCAAGTTGGGATCAAATTGGTTCATTTTCGAAACATGATGGACTAAATTGGTCCAATTGAAACATTTGAGACTAAATTGGTTCATAAGGCAAACATTGGGGACCAAAATGAGTATCATTCCAGACATTCTCGTTCATGTTGGGGGCCAACGGACCCTCGATACCGTACGAGCCACCCCATTGGTAAGAGGTAGGGGTCAATAGATACCCCCAAGCCCCAAGCGCATATATATATATATATATATATATATATATATATATATATATATTGGGTGACTCGTGGAATCTTAGTCGAAAGATCAAGAAAGTCGCGGTGATCAGTGCAATATAGTCTGCAAAGCACGCCAACTGATTCAACCATGCTAGTACGTGCCTATGTGTAACATGCTCACTCAGCGAAATGTTGACAGAGAGAATTGATTCTGAGACATTTCCATCATAATCCTTAAAGCCTCAGCTTGACCACTAGGCCATGACCTCATCGTCATATCATGCTATCATGTAACTAACTACAATGTTATCATAAACCATGTTGTTACCTTCAATTCGAATCTCCGGGACTCTTTCTTCGCCTGAAAAGATCCCAAAACGAAAGAGCTTAAAAAAATCTCCGCACGATCTAACTACCACACACGATGCTCGGTAAGTCGCAAGAGAATATTAATCCGGCGTACCTGCACGCGCTCGAACCCGAAAGCTTCCCTTAGCAATGCCCATATCATGGTCCTCTTCCCGACCCCGGTGTTCCCTTCGAACAAGAAATGCCCGCACTCGCCTTGTCCGTTGCGCCATTTCCTTACCATGCCCTGCAACAATAGGGCCGTCGCCTTATTACATATAAACTCGTGCAGCCAAATCGGCCTGTACTTATCCGCCCACACGTATTCTCCCTCGGCCGCCGCGCTCTTCGCCTCCGCGCCTGATTCCTCCTCAGGTCGTGGCGGTGGTGTGGTGGTGGTGGTGGTGGTGGTCGCCTCCGGCGGCGGTGGCGGCGGCGGCGATTTGTAATTTCTCTCCCCCAATGGCTTCCCGGGACTCTTGAACTGAGAAAAAGTGACCCTTTTCGCGCAAGAATCCGACGTGGTCTTTGTCGTCTTGATCTTTGTGGTCACGATGACTCGGTCTTGCCTCTTGGCGGCCCTCGGCGGCTCGCAGTAGTCATCGTCGTAGGGGTCGTGCTTGAAGCAAGAGCTCCTCCACTCTTGGAAGAGGCTCGTCCTCGAGCTCACGTGGCTCGGGGCGTGGCTCTCCCGGCCCGGGCTGGTGGTGCCCGAGAGCTTGGCCCGGTTTATGACGAGGGAGAAGTCGGTCAATCCCTTGTAGTAAGGACTGCTGGTGCTGCTGTTGTTGTCGTTGTTGCTGTTGCGCCGGTCGAACTCACGGAGCCTCTGGACGGTCAGGTCCGGGTTCTTGGTGGGCTTCGGCTTGAACGCGCCGGCGGACCAGAAGAGCCGCTTGGGCCACGACATGGCCGTGGATATGGACGAGCCCGTGGAGCGGGTCGACCGGGCGGATGCGGGCCGTTTCGTGGGCGATGCGGTGATTTGTGGGTTGGATCTCGCGCGGGGGATCACAGGGCTTGGCATCTGTTTTTTGGGTGAAGATTATGAGAGGGATATGTTTGAAAGGTTTGTTGATGTTTTGTGCTTTGTTTTCGGAAATCAATTGCGAGAATTCATTTGATAAAACTCTTTTATTTATTTTTTATTAATTATATTATGCTTCGTTAGTATCTACGAACGTTAACATTAAGAAAAGATGTTGGCCTTGTGCTGTGACAAATAATAATTAAGGAATTAATTAAGGACAATGATTTTGACATATTCTTATAATATTACAACTTGGTGATCAAATCATAATTCGAAATATGTTTATGCGGGAAAATTATAAAATTGAGTTACTAAATATGCAATTTTTCGTTTTTGTGTCACTATTTCTGATAATTGCAAAAATAGATCACTAATTTTGTATGTCTTAACAAAATTGGATCACTGATCAATTTTTCGATCAAAGTCGTCGGAATATGACGTGACTGATGACTTGGCGGATGACATCTCATCGGCCACGTCGAATTCTCGGCGAATTTTGGCCGAAAAATTGACCGATGATCCAATTTTGTTAAGACATACAAAGTTAGTGACATATTTTTGCAATTATCAGACATAGTGATCCAACAACTAAAACTTGTATACTTATTGACCCAATTTAATAATTTTACTTATATTATACATATTGGTGTATATATATATATATATTAATTATGGTAAATTTTAAACTGGGTTAAGTTAACATAAAAAATTTTGAAGTTAGAATTTTTATTAGAAGATTAATTAATTTCGCATGGCCCTCATTTATTACGACATATATTTCCCGTGCGTCGCTAAAAAAATTAATATTTCTCAACTATTTTACTTTCTGGCACATTACATGTAGATTAGGGTACTGAAAATTGGGGTCATCCCTAGCCTGTTTAAATATTATACTGAACTTAATCCGGTTATGTTGGAACACCTCAATATATTAATTAATATATTTTATGATGGTGGGATAGGCATAAAAATATTGAACTTATTACGAAATGTTACGAAGTGAATGTTCTAGAACATGAAAGAGCTCCTTTCAAGTCATGCTATTCCAAGAATTAAGAATGAATTTGGTGTCCATATTCCTCGTAGTTTGCAAAAACGTGGCGAAAATGTAAGAATAATTTCTGAATTTTTTCCACATCTCAAGAATGATATCGAAACACCTAATTTTTTTTATTTTTGAAATTACAAATCTCCGCATCCAACTATATTGTTGAAACTTGTTGATTATGTTGCTAGCTATAGTCACGATCATTACAACTTTCCTTCTAAAGGGGCGACCTTAATATTTAATCGTATCAAAAACAGATATTTATATTAATCCAATTTCCTTAAATAGACTAGTGTAGAAGTACTGTTATGTCGTTACCTTAATCTTTCAATATAATTAAATAATTTTGATAAATACTTTAATCCAAATGCCCTTTGGCCAGTTTCTTATCCCGACCCCGACCCTGACCCTGCGGTACCCAACCGGCACGGCGTCGTATCCATCGGTGGCTTCCGCCTTCACTTGCGTCACAATGTTATCTTTTTTTTTTTTTTTATGAATTACACGTGGAACCCTGGCATGGAGTTTGGGACCACTTAAACAGCATTCGTTACTAAATTAATATTTTTCTACTATCGTAATTTTTGTGGACTTAAAACAAGACATGTAAGTTAGGAAGATTAGTCCTGATGAAAGATGGAGTTGTTAAACAACCGACAATAACGCTCATTTTGACCCGGTCTGAATTTTTTCAAAATATGGAAAATTACGAATAATGTCGGACTATCGAAAATATAATAAAGTTGTGTGTTGAGCATGATTTTTTCAGATCGGGCCAGACCGACCGGTTTAGGCCCGGTAGTCACGCTTTAATTAAAAAAAATCAAAAAATGGAATAAATACATAAATATAAAAGAAATATTCAAGCATGGTTTTTTCAGATCGGGCCAGACCGACCGGTTTAGGTCCGGTCGTCACGCTTTAATTAAAAA
Source organism: Linderniella brevidens (assembly GCA_004919715.1). NCBI lineage: Eukaryota > Viridiplantae > Streptophyta > Magnoliopsida > Lamiales > Linderniaceae > Linderniella > Linderniella brevidens. The sequence continues at coordinate 12,364,006 of SWDC01000147.1, read as the reverse complement.
AAATCGAAAAATGGAATAAATACATAAATATATAAGAAATATTCAAATATATTGTTGTGACCCGGACCAGTGGTAGTCCATTAGAGTTAATTTTCGAAGGTTGTTGGTTCAATTCCATTCTATTATATAATTTTATTTTTAATTAATTATTTGACGACCTCATTTTTTTTTATCTCTCATTGCATTTTTATATTTTGACCCCACCACAATTTGTGAATTTAATTTTGACACCCTATTTTACACTTACTAGATGCACCCATTTTACTCAAATTTTATAACGGTTAAACCACTATATCCATTGAATTTCCCGATCTGGTTCAATAACCCGGTTTTAAAATCATGGTTGTTTCATTTAATATTTTATTTAATGATGGCGCGTATTAATTTACTACAAAAATGTTATGAAGAATGTTCTGGAACATGAAAGAGTTTCTTAAGTCCAATTTATTCCAAGATTTATAAAAATGAAACTGGTTTCTACCGTCTGCGTTAATTTTAACACGGTTCAATTCAGTAGTAATGTCATGTTTCTTGTAATTTGCAAATACGTGGAGAAAATGTAAGAATAACTTTGAATTTTTTTCCACATCTCGCGATTGATATTGATACATCTTTATTATTTTTTTTTTCAAATTACAAATCTCCGCATCCATCAACTATATTTTGAAAATATATCCTCTTAAATGATTAGGTTGTCATAGTCGAGATCATTAATATTTGATCTTACCAAAAACAAATATTTATGATAATATTTGATCTGCAACTCTCGACTGCCATATTCATGCATGCATACAATCGTTATCGGCTATTATGACATAGCTCGAAATAAGCCAACATAGAAAAAAAAACATTAAACTAATTAACTAAACGCCAATTCAACTTGTTTACGCGTCATGTCTCCTTTTAACTGCTAACTGCTAAGGCCTTCTTTATTAAGGTCAACTCGTATGATGCACAAAGTCAAGTATACAACTACTTCGTAAGTAGGATGAGTCATTTGATTATTACATCTCATTATTTGAACATTAGATAGTTATTGACTAGGTGAGTAAACTTTAATTTGTAAGAATTTTTCATTGTATGGATCATCATATCAATGCGCGTTTAGTGTCCGAATATCTCTCTCTCTACTCTCTCTCTTTATATATATATATACATATATATATATATAATATTTTTTTCCATCCCTCGACTTAAAGTCCGTTTCTCGGTTCATAATTAACAAAACATTAAATGAATATATTGTTGGAGCGAAGATCGATCATAATCAAGAATCGGCCCTCGAAATCTTTGAATGGTTCAAAGACAGCCTCAGCTCGAATATTACTCCGCAATGGTGGCTTATTTTAATTAAACATGATGAATCGTGGAATGTTTATTTTACATGGAGTTAATTAATAGACAGCGGACTTTAAAATTCTTATCTCAATCCTCACGAACCAAAATCCTAATAAAAACAAAATGCCTCTTTCTCTAATCAAATATAGAATCAAGAACAATCGTCGATCACACGAAAAATAAAATCTCAGCCCGACATTTTTTTATTGACATATAGCAGATGCTGCCAACCATGAAGTGTTGAATAAGTCTCGTAAGCTCTTAATACTAATAAAATCTAAAATAGTTCCCCATAATTATTCATGGACCAAGTTAGTCCTCGATGTTTCCCGTAAACCAATTAAGACTCCGATATTTTCACTTTTTTACCAAATTGGTCCCTACATTAGTAAAGATCCCTCCAAATTGATGGACTTACTGACGGAAAGACCAATTTGATTAAAAAATGACAGCATCAGAGACTAAACTGGTCAAGAGTGAAACATCGAAGACTATTTTAGGTTTTATCCCGATTAATAAGTCATTATTGTTCACTACGTTACAAAAAAATAGAAAAATAAGAGTTAAAAAGTCGTCGCTTACGGCTCCCAAAAGTCAACTCCTCTCCTTTCAACCTCAGCCCTTTCTCTTCTTAACACCACCGCAAGCTCCTCCACGTTCTTTCCCATCTCATCTTCAGAGAGAGAGAGAGATGGGAAAGGCAGATTCCTCCTCCGACCAACCACCAGCGAATAAGCTCCACTTCAGCCACCCCCACGCCCTAACCCTAATCGACCTCGACCACCCTCACCACCGCCACCAACACCACCCTCCAGCACCGCCGAGCCACCTCTCCTGCGCCGGCTGCAAACTCGGCCCCTCCGGATCCATCTACGCCTGCACCGCCGCGTGCAACAGCACCTACTTCCTCCACAAGAAGTGCTTCGACATGCCCAAGAAGATAACCCACCCGTGCCACGTCGGCTGCCGATTCTCCCTCCTGGCGGAGCCCGCCTACCCCAACGGCCTCTTCAGGTGCGACGCCTGCCACGAGACGAGCGGCGGATTCTCCTACCACTGCGAGCCTTGCGGCGTAGATCTGCACATACTGTGCGCCGCGATGCCGTTGACCACCGCGTACGGCGGCCACAAGCACGAGCTCAAGCTCGCCTTTGAGTGCCCTTACCCTACTAAGGACTTCTCCTGCGACGTGTGTGGGTGCCCGGGCTCGAACCACTGGCTCTACCGGTGCGCTCCTTGTGGGTTCGATGCGCACCTAAAGTGTGCGAGAAGCAAGGCTCCTCCGCCGGTGGCTGCTCCTCCTCCTCCGTTGGCTCCTCCTCAGTTCGTCCCTCACCACGGCCATCAGCCCCAAGCCTCTCATCATCAGTTTCACGGAGGGCCACCACCGCCGCCGGTGATGATGAATAATCAGTTCGTTCATCCGTACAATGCGCCGCCGCCTGCTGCTGTGGGTGTGCCGGCGGGGATTAACAGTAATCCGATGAGCATACAAAACAATCAGGCGATGATGTTCTTGCAGGCGTTTCAGCAGAAGATGCAGAACGATCAGGCTTTTCATCATGCGATGTTGGCGCGTGGGTTCGGTGGCGGCGGTGGTGCTGCTCTGAGCGGCGGCGGAGGTGTTAGGAATAATATGGGTTTGCCGGAGCTTATGAGGATGATGAATGGGTTCGGTGGTATTGGTGGTGGTGGCGGGCTTTCTGGGGTGATGAGCGGCTTTGGTGGCGGAGGTTTCGATCAGCTGCAGCCTCTGTTCGGCGGTGGTGGGCTCGACTTTCTCGGCGGCGGTGGGCTCGATTTTCTCGGAGGCGGTGGACTCGATTTTCTAGGCGGCGGTGGACTCGATATGATTGGTGGGTTTCTTGGATGAGAGGGCTAAGTGTTCAATGTGTTGCGCCCTTTTCATGTAATAATGATGCAATTTATGATTTGACCTCAAAAGTTAAATTATTTCTAAAAGTTGTGGTTATTGAAGTTTGTAATAACAAGATTCGTGCAAGAATTAGATGATCTCATGGAATCAATCTCAAGCTTGGACGGATCGAAATTCTTCATAAAATGTAATATGCTTCCGCGATTAATGTTTTTGAAATTTGTAAATTTTTTTACTTGTAGGGAGGTGTCATATTACAATGCTAACTGCATTGTCTAATACTTCAATTAAATTCAGTTTGTATCGAATATAAACCATCATGTTATCTGCTTACGATTATGATTTCTAGTGCAACTAAATATTTTGGTCTATGTGTAATGGCCGATTAATCACATGGTCTATATGTATTGTCGCAAATGAGAATGTGTCGCGAAAATATAAACATGATAAAACAACACAAATTCAACGTTAAAACTCATTTGTTAACGAAGATGAAACAAAAAAACACTGGGCAACGGGGTTTTGTGGAAAATCGACTTTGTAAAAAAGTATAATCATAGAATTCTTATACTTCCACCTATACCTAGAACGATCAATCAGAAAGTAATTATTGAGATTATTTTTCCCACATCGGAAAATTAACTTCACCCGACTCAATATATAAATCAAAGAGACCCCTCCTCCTAATACCAGTTAGTTTTAGGAAGGAACCCTCAATTTAACAGTAATTCTACCCGTTAACCTATACTCTCGCACAGAAAATTTTTGGAGTTAACTGTTAACAGAAATTAACTTTCTCCCTTTTGTTGTGTGAATGAACATCATGATATGTCCCTCCTTTTATAGAAAATAAAACATCATTCATTTTTAATCCATTGTGAGATTAAAGCAAAGATATTCAACTCCAATGATCAAGGCGATCATGTGCAAGTGAATGTATAACTCGACTCAATATCATTTGGTGGAGTTCAATCTCTTGAATTAATTTGATCGATCAAATTACGGTGGATTTTATAGTCCAAACCACCATTGATGAGTTGAAGATGCTTTCTTAAGGTACATAATAACTAATTATCTATTCAAATTGCTGTTTTTTTAATATTCCTTCTTCTTTTTCGTTACTATTATTTTTTCTTTACATACCATATTATATTATGTTGCAATAGGCATGCATAACTAATTGAATTTGGGACATATGAAAGTCAAACCTAGTATAAACTCTCAATCTTACCATTACCATCTCTCCTACATAGGGTTGCAAATGAATCGAATTTTTTTGTTCGATTCGATATCCGATTCGAAAATTACGATTCGAATTCGGAAAATTCGAATATAGAATCCGAATAAGAATATTTTTTTTTATTCGAATAATTTCCGAATACGAATATGTGAATATTCGATTCGAATATTATCCGAATATTCGGATTCGAATAATTTATAATATTAAATTTATTATATTTCAATAATATAATATAATATAATTATTTGCAATTAAGTTGGACCATTAATATCAAATACGAAGTTATTAAGGCCCAGACTTAAGCTATTAGGCCCAAGTGTTCTTGAAAGGACACAACATTAAGCCCATCAAATCCTTTGTCAAAATAAATAAAATAAAATAAAAGTCCTATTAACAAAATTGAATGTTCAAACGGGTCTTTCATCAAATCCTCACAATTGAAACAAAATATGCCTCTTTATTATTATTTTTGTTTTATCCAGGTTTTGTGAAAAAAAAATTCGAATCCGAATATTCGAATATTCTCGAATATATTCGAATATCATAATCGAATCGAATACGAATCGATTTTTCGATTCGAATAAAAAACGAATCCGAATCCGAATATTCGAATAAATAAACGAATCCAAATAAAATATGGCGGTATTCGATTCGATTCGAATCGTTTGCAACCCTACTCCTACATTACATTATTCATAAGTTTAGCTTGAAGAATATAACTCAAACCCTAGACCGCATAGATATAGTACATAAGGTATTAAAATATAGGACAACACAAATATAAAACCTACATATAGTATTTATTTAGTACTAAAAATCTCGAAAATTTTCCCCCTGAGTTGTGACCTCGTGATCATCACACTATACATAAGCCCTTGGTTTTGACAATTTGTCCCTCGTTATATTATAAGTTTAGCTTGAAGAAGCAGCCAGCCTCATCATTTATATATATATATATATATATATATATATATTCCATTCATATCCTAATAATGTACAAGTACAATTAACTCATAATTAAAAGACTTAACGTTCATCAAATCAACCTCAGTCTCAGCCTCCACCACACATCCGCAAAATAAAAAATAATTAGTTGACTTCACAACCCCAAAAGTAAACCCTCAATCCCCTTATTAAAACCCCCACCAACAATCAAATCCAACTCCTCATCTCCTCCCAAATAACAAAATTAACAATTTTAAAAAAAGAAAAGAAAAGAAAAGAAATTCGAGAAATGGGCTACCCATCTTCTTCACCACCACCCAACAACAATCTCCCTCAGCAAATAAAACACGCTTTCCACCAAGAACACGTTTTCTTCCTCCACCCAAAGCCCGCTTACCCCAGCGGCGCCTTCAACTGCGACGCCTGCGGCGGCCAAGGCAGCGACTCCGTGTACCACTGCGCCCCCTGCAGCGTCGATCTTCACCCATCGTGCGCCTCCTTGCCTCTGCAGTACTCTCACACTTGCCACCCACATCAGCTGAGCCTCGCCTTCCTCTCTCCTTACCCGGGAAACACCTTCTCCTGCAACATCTGCAGTCGGGTCGGGTCGAATACGTGGCTCTACCGGTGCAATGGCTGCGGGTTCGACGCCCATTTGGCCTGCGTGGCGCAGAATTCCGTGACGACGACGACGACGCAGCAGCCTACCGTGGTAATGGGGCAGTACGGCGGCGGAGGTTATCCTCCGAATCGGGTTATGGGTGGCCCGAATTTTTACCCGGGGATGAGTGGGAATACGGCGCCGTATGGTTACTGTCAGCAGCCGCAAGTTGTGTACGAAGTTCCGAGGATAAATTATGGTTATGGGTATAATAATAATGGTAATAATAATGGGTTGGGGACGCAGTTATTGAATAGTTCGGTTAATGGGTTGGCGAGTGGATTTGGTCAGGCTGCGGGGACTGTCATGTTTAATGATATGTTTGGTGGTGGCGGCGGCGGCGGCGGAGAAGGTGGAGGCTGCGGCGGTGGCGGTGGTGATGGTGGGGATGGCTTCTTTTGAGTTTTAGTCAAGAATTTTTTTTTATGAGGGTTTTTTATGATTTTATGTTTGAATGTTCTATTATTGGTTGTTCATTGTATTGAATCTCTTATGAATTTTATGCGTCCGAGTTAAAGAAACTTGTATTAATATGGTTTATTTTGCTTAGGCTCTAGCCACATATGTTTAGTTATGTATATTGCCAACACAATAAAATGAAAATTTTAATTTAGAGTTTCAAATATTCAACGAGACATCTATCTCGCTGTTTGATAAAAGATGAGTGAACCCGACGAAAACAGAAGATCGACTCGAGCTCATAACTGACGAGTCCGAGCTCATGAACAAGTTTCGTTGTGACGGTTCGAAAACTCACGAGTTGCTTGCTAGTGAGAATTTTATAAACAATTTTTATTTGTATTTTTTGAATATTTTTTATATTAAACATAAAAAGTTGGAGTTAGAACTCCATTTTAATTATATTTCATCGACTTCGAGCCTAAAGAAAGGTGGGAGTTATTCAGGTTGCAACGTATGTTTCGAACTAAGCTAATTAAGGAGCCATCTTAACTTGCTGCGACAAATTTCTTGACTCCATCTACTTGTTTCAGTTTTGTTCGTTTTAGTCTGATTTTAAGTTTTGTTACAAACAATCATGAAACCATTATTAATCAATTTAATTAACGATCTTTAATAATTTACTCGAGAAATACTTTGAGTGAGTCTGTCACACATTGATAAAATACTCATTTTCTGCAGGCCAATGCGCTAGCCCTGCAAAAATTACTTGGTCCAAAGGCCAGGGTGACCGAGTTACCCCCCAAAAAAGATAACAAACATACTAAATGCAAAATTCATATTTTCAAGGTGAAATGCAACACAAATATTAATACATTATTCGTTTGCTAAAGAATCCCCGTTTGAGTTGGAGAGAGGTCAAATTCGACCGTTATGGTTCTCCCTGTCTATGGTAATAATGGCGTGAAAAACGATTGTAATGTTGAGAACAGAACGTTGGGTCACAGAGGCAAAGGGTGATTGTGCAGTGTGTCAAGTAATAGCCCACGAGTTCAAATCCATAATACAATTTAAAGGAATTAGGATATATAAAGAAGAGGGTACATTGTTATATGAAGGGTCATGATTGTTGGGTATCATATATATAGAGGGATATCCTACATGCATACCATTTGATCGTTGGATATCCTATTGTATATAGGAAGGTATCCTCCTTTGCTATAAAGGTGACACTCATGTTATATGAAGGATACCACCCTGTGTATAAAGGATTTCATACAAAATGTCAAAAATTCACTTAAAATTAGGTTTGTGTTTGGTTTAAGAAAATTAGCGTGAAAAAGAAAATTGGAGAGAAAATAGTTTTCGTAAGTTTTTCTTTCGTTTTCCTCACCATTTTGTGAAGAAATTAGTTTTCCTTAGTTTTAAATGTAAAATTAAGCTAGATTTTCTTTTCCTTATCTATTCCTTCAATCAACCAAACATAAAAACTAGTTTTCCTTTTTCATTTCATTTTCATTTTCCCTACTAATTTCCACTAATCAAACACACCTCATCTATTTAGAAAACCCCCATTTTTTAAGGCCCATTTAAAGTGGAGGCTATTTTTCTAAACAACCCGATGCAGTGGGATCGTTTAATGCTTTTATCTCTTCGCCTGCTTGTTAAAAACATGATGATCACATCGTCTTGAGCAATCAATAATAATGTGAAGCTTAACATGTTTCAATCAACTCTTCTTTCTAACATGTGACATTAATAATAATAATAATAATAATAATAATAATAATAATAATATAATAATAATAATGTAATAATGTGTTTTAAGAATCGAACATCTAAACTTTCACCCAATCTCCATCTTCAGTTCTCTGGAACACGCGAGCCTGCTTTAGAGGGAAAGCCTCCTCATAATTTGGATGTTCAATCAAGTAAGCCCACTTCCTGATGTAAAGAACATGCTTGCAATGTCAGCAAATCAATAATAATAATAATAATAATAATAATAACAATAATAATAATAATAATAATAACAATAATAATAATAATAGGGCAAATTTTGTTTTAGGCCCTGTCAGAATTTTAACTTAGAATTCATGCCCTGTCAGAAAAAATCCAGTTTTAAGAACCCGATTTTTATACTAACGCTCCATTGTTCTGCAATAACAATATATTGTAAGTTTTTAACATCAATATATTGAACAATGAAATAATAAGGTCGGTCGAGATGTAATAATAATAATAAGCTTGCATTCGCCGGTTTTCAAGTTTCGGTTATAAGAAGAAAACCGGAATCGGAAGCTAACGAAGATCAGGTTTAAGGACGTTTTTTTTTTTTTTACCTTCTTTCGGTGGTCACGAAATCTGGGCCCTCCGCGGACGGCGAAGTGGAGCACGTTAGCAGAATCTCCGAATCGGATAGCTCTTGAAGTATCATTGCTATTCTTTTCTGCCTTAAAGTCCTACGGAAACAAAACATTGAAGAACACAACTATTACACCATAAATAGCTAACAGAAATCATATTGTATAAAAAAAAAAAAACAAAAATTGTGTTTGAAAAATGTTTACCAAGCACACGGAGCAATGACGAAACGATCGGTGTTTGTAACGTACGTATCGAGCAATCTCCCGTTCCAGTTGGGATCTTCGTAAGCTGAAGTTATGCGTATTCTCCTCACGATTTCGTCAGGACATCTCGAAGTTCGATCGAAACTAGCTGGAAGTATCGATCCGTTAGATGTGTCCATCTTCAAGCCATCATAAGTGAATAAGCATTAGTGATCGAATAAGACAATGTTTGGAAAGGATTACATATTTTTTCTTTCTGTACGTAAAGAGGGGTGACACTTTCAAGACACCATGAGGAGTTGCAATTTTAGGACATTAACTTTCAAAACTGACGCAGTTTAAGGACAACTTAATTCGATTTTGACAGTTAGTGTACTAAAACTGCGACACCTTAAGTTGGTTGTCCTGAAAGTGCCACCCCTCTTAACTCAGACGAAAAAAAGGTATTTAAGCCGTTTGAAAAAATTATTCTTCATCACTCGAAACTCACCACAAAACCATGGAAGATTGGGCCTGGGATCCCGTTAGAATCCCATTCGGTGTTGTGGTTAAGAACGTGAAGAGTTAGGATCCGAAATTTTTCCCTACTGAATCTTAGGGCATCGATTATCTTCGAACACAAAGGATAAGAATATCCCAATGGCTTTTCTTGATTTTTCGTTCTTGTCGAAACATGATCATAAGGGATATCTTCGAATCCACCAATGAGGTGAACATCTAACATAGTTTGTGGATTCTGTTGATCAGCAACCAAATGTAACATCTGACTAAGCCCACGTTTGACAATATCCGGTGAATCCATGTGAGCTATCGATATACTGATTAGAATAACGAGGAACTTGTTCAGATTATTTGTCCCACATCGCGAAATTCAATAGATAAATCAATGAGGCATCTACACCTATCACCAGTTGGTTTTAGGATGAAACACTCAATTCTTAATATAGTATCAGAGCGGGTTCGATCTGCGTGTTATCACGCTTGTTTGACTAACCGCCGTCCGATTTGATATGTCCAAGTGTTAGGGCTTTGAATCGTGCCACACGTGAGGGCCGTGTTGAGATTATTTATCCCACAACTAACTTCACCCGACTCAATATATAAATCAAAGAGACGTATGCTCATATCACCAATTGGCTTTAAAATGGAACCCTCAATTTAACAGTATACATTAAAACTTTTAACCATGTTTTCCACTCACATTCCGGTTCTTGAATTTCTTATGGCAACACCAACACAGGTCGTCGCCTCATCGGTGCCCACCAGCTGGAAGAAGAAAAAAAGGGGAAATCCATACAGATATTTGTTCACAGATAGGCAAAAAAAGAAAACAATTGGGGAATTTCTGGTGTCATATGTAGCTAAGATGAATATGAACATACATCAACTATTGCAGGGTCAACTGTTGCAAATTCCCTTTGGAAAACGTACACGCATTTACCAGTTTTCGAGCCGATCGAGGTTGCATCAACATTATTTGATATCTTAAGTTCCGATAGGGATTTCAAAGATTCCGATGCAGAAACCAAAACTGGGTGACTCAGAAATTCATCAAGCTCCTTCTGTAACGGCACCAACCGATAACCTCGATGAAAATTTAAGCCAAAATACGTAAATCAGCAAGAAAGAGCAAACAGTAAGAGGTAATTGGGATAAAACGGAAATCTTCATCCTTCAGATGCTTTCAAGAACAAAACAATTCAGGGAAAACCCTAGTTCACGACATCCGAATAAAGTAGAGTATGCCGATCGAGAAATTCCAGTTCACTTCGCTAAAATCTTGCTCCTAATCGATGAAAAATAGTTCTCTGGGCCGTAAAATAGGATAAGCACCGTAAAATTCGTAAAGCTACTTACATATTCCCGATCGGGTGGATCGCCGTCGATGTATATCATAGCTGCTGTTTGCAGAGCGAAGCCACGCAGGAACTGTTGACCTTGGTGACTGAAGAAATGGGCAGGAAAAAGTTTTTCTTACCCTCTATTTATTTATTTCCTTCCATTTTTCACGTTTTATATGTATATCGAAATTGTTTTGTTTTTTTAGAAAAAAAATAAATAAAGGGAAATTCCTTATGATACCCCCTGTTTAACGCTTTTCCAGTTGATGCCTAACGTTATTTGCGACTGGTATCCATGAGGTATGGCGAAAAATAGCTCCGTAAGCATAAAAGATCAAAATCGGGTTTTTTTGCTATAAAAACCGTTAGTTGCTGACAGAAATCTGGAAAAGACCGAAATGCCCCCAAATTTTCATACTTAATTGACCACTTTATCAGAGGGGAGCTTCCGACAAAATTGACCATCTTTGAGTGTAAGATCGAAATGCCCCTCTTAAGTCTGAATTTTTTAGGGCATTTCGGTCTTTACAAGATTTTCGTCAGCAACTAACGGTTTTTACAGCAAAAAACCCGATTTTCATATTTTATGCTTAAAGAACTATTTTTGACATACCTCAGGGGTACCACCTGGAATAAAAATTAACGTTAGGAGACCAATTGAAAAAGCATTAAAAACAGAGGTACCATGTGGAATATCCCAAAACTAAGTAAATGTGCGTTATTTTTCTTTCCACGTTTATATAATTATGCCATTCGGATCCCGCACCAACTTATTCCCGAGGAATACATCATGTGGTAGGTAGGTAGGATACATGATATCCACAAAAAGTCATGGTTTAATTCCTCCTCGCACAATTCGTTAAGTAGTCCTCATGTGGGTTATACTTATGATTATCGTTGTCAGGCCGATTTGGGAAGCGATTAAGCCTCAACCACTTCTGTGCGGCGCAAGTCCACGTCGATATTTAAGAGCTAGCTCATACCCAGATCGAGTGGAGATACCTTAGGACAGGGGAAAAAAAGAAAATAATTGACTCTTCACTTCCATTGTCAGTGTTAACTTGAAATGATACGTACAAACCATGATTATGAAGTCGAGTCGTCTCATAGCTGACTGAAATTCATATTGCCTTATAGCCGACATTAGGGTTCATGTTGACTTCAAATTAAACTTATTAGAATAAGTCCAGTGGACAGACGAATGATATCTCTACATGGCCATCATATATTCGTTTTCGTTGTTTGTATAGACCAGGGACGATTCACACTTAACATGGGTATTAATCTCTCTAAAAGCCGAGTCATCTCATACCTGACATTGAGATTCGTATTTTGCTTCAAATTGAACTAGTTGAGAAAAGCCATGCCATAACTTTCAATCAAAATAAACTAGTTGAGGTTCTTAGGGAGTGGTATTCCACCAATATGCTAGGGCCGGGCTGGCCCGGTCCATATATAAATGGACTATGGCCTAGATCCTACCAGTCCGTAGAAATTAGGGCCGGGCCAGCCCAACCCATATTTGATCGGGCAGTCCACTGTTTTCGGGCCAGCCCCCCAAACTTTCAGCTCTACCCCGAGTAGTCAATATATATATATATATATATATATATACATATATATATCGAAATAGGCATTTTTATGAATAATGGAATCACTTATCTAAAAATGTGTTATTAAATTAAGCCCATGATTGGCATGTCCGATTGCGAAGGTCCTCCACTAATTGGGCCTATTCACATGAGGTCCACAGACACCTGTAATAAGTAGTACAGTGGTGAGAAAGAAAACACAATACATTCACAGATTATGACTTCTGTCTAATCTTAAACGGAGAAGACTACTAATGATCTAATGCCCTTTCGAAGTCTAAACTGAAATACAAGAAGAGTCATCATCTTCTGGTATTATACAAGACAAGAGATTTTGCCCTAAATATCAAACATGGGATCTCCTCACCACATCGATGATCATTACATAAGAGTGTAGTCCACACCAGCATCATCGTATTCAGTCCCGTTCCATCGGTTGGCCCTGTAAGAATCGCCCAGCACCGCCTAAATCGCACACAAAATAACCATTAAAAAGCAGTGACCGATTAGTTAGTTATACAAATTGTTGCCCTCTATCAATCATTTTACACAGACCCGAAGGCATTGTGTGTATGTGTGTATATGCATGTATGATACGTATCGTGTGTGATAAGAGTATAATGCCACAAAGAACATACCGCTTTCGCCATCGGACAGTTCTCCGAGCCTTGCAATTGCATCAGTGAGTGCTTGTTCATGGTCCTGTTTTGGTAGAATGAGGAAAAAAAAAACGTTAAAAAGACATGAGGCTTAATGATGTACGACGATTAAGTGTCCGTTGGAAATAAAAATGTAGAATTTATAATATGATACACTCCTCCAAGCTTAAGTTTTTCGGTGACGCGATCTTTCAACATGGTATCAGAGCTCGAGCCCAGGAGGTCATGAGTACGAATCCGCACGACCATCAATTTAAGAAAATTACACGTCTAACGCTAGATAACTAAGGAATCAGCCTAGACATGAGGGGGCATGTTGAAAATAAAAGAGATAACACCTAAATTGGTCTCCGATGTTTACCCTATGTACCAATTTAGTCCCTGATGTTGTCGAAATGAACCAAACTGGTCATCCCGTCAAGGTGTCCGTCAATTTACACGGATAATGGTCAGCACGCGATGAAAGTGCTACTATATTTAATTTTTATCGTGCGCAGACACGTGTCATTTTCCGTCCAAATTGACAGCCTTATTGACGAAAGGACCGATTCAATTCATTTTCGACAACATCAGGGACTAAATTGGTGCACATGGTAAACATCGGGGACCAATTTAGGTTTTATCCCAAAATAGAATATATAAAAAATTTCGAATGTGATACGCTCGATTCAAGCTTAAGCTTTTAGGTGCAGTGGTTATTCAGGAGTGTCAGTAAACTCTTTAAGCATTGACTAAATTAACCTTGAGAACTTTCTTCGCCTTCTCTATCTCGCCGGGGTCCGGCTGATTAGAGTTGATAATTTTTTCAACCTGACGAAAAGGCCAACAATTAGTTCAGCTCTTAATAAATAGGTGGAGGATAAGGGCAAGCAAGACATTTTGTTTAAGTTCATTACCTCCTTAATTAGAGATTCGGTGTGAAGCAACTGAATGTCTTCAGGTTCCTTCTTTCCAATGCCATTCTGCGATGGCTTAAAGTCTTTTCTTGTGGGACCCTTTGTTGGTATTCTACCTCGTCCTGCATTCGGAGGAGCACCAACCAATCTCTCAACTCCATGTCCCGATCTCCCATGACGAGAAACCTTAGGGTCTTCACCTTCCCATTGAATGTCATCGGGAGAAATCTGCATAGACGCGAGAGGCAATCAGAAAAAGAAATAATACACGAGTCACGTAAATATATATTATATTTCTAGTTTTACATGACCTTGCATCTTAAAAAACTATCACTGAGATTATCAAGATTCAGAGGTTAGCTTCTTATGTGTAAGATGTAATAAGAAAAGTGTGGTGCATGATGACTTTGTCAGGGATAAAACTTGCATAAAGCAAAATCAATAAAGATAATTTATGTACCAAGTCCAAAAATATTTCTCCAATGACAGCTTGATGAAAAAAAAAATCCCAACAAAAGTTGTCCTTAAAAGGACACAGATCATATTGTTACCTCGGAAAGGTCGACCCATTCAACCGTTTCATTAGCTGTGCCCATATCATAACTTAGAGCATGTCGACCCTGAAAACCATAAACACAAACGTTAAGGACCAAATGAGAAAATAATAAGAAATTTTCATTTCATATTCACCACAAGGCACGAAACACACATACATCCATTGGATTGAAATCTGTTATCACAGCTTCATAGAAATTATTATCATCGGGCCATCGAGTCCTCACTCTCCTCCCAATCAGCAGATTAGATGAAGTTCCTTCTGCAGGATCGAAGCCACTGGAAGCAACGCGGTTTCCAACTTGGCCTCTTGCACCAGGGCCATGAGGAAACCTCGATTTCAAGGAAGACGGGCCCGGATGCATCTGCTATACAAAAGATTAGCCAATGAAGGCTTGCTGGTATAAAGAATTATTTATTAAAGACCAACACTGCAATAAAATTCAAATCTTACAGGTTTCTGCTTTTTCCCCTTTACACCCATAGCTGATCCATTCTTTGCACTGGATGAAGTTGGTTGTTTTGCTGCAGTCATTGTCTGTGGGTGAAAAGGAGATGGGCCACCAATGGATTGAGACGGTAACGCTGAAGACATCTTCTGCTTTTTACGAGAAGCTGTTAATGAAGGACTTGGAAGTGGATTGTGAACAGGTTGGTGAAACCCCCCTGCTTGTCTCCATTCCCTGAATATATGCAAAAAATTGTACAGATCATGAAAAATACAAAACATGCCCGTTTCCAACAATGAATATTTCGAAGAGGAAAACTGGGCTTTTAAGTTTTACCTTATTCGTCGAATGGTTTCGTCTGAATTAACCCTTTTAAGAAGATCGCTGTGCTCTTCATTTGTTAGATTTAACTCTTTCCGAAGGTCAGACATCAAAGTCTCTTTATCCTGAAAAGATGTATTAAGGAGTATTCTTCAAGAAATCGATAAGTTTATCTTTTTTTAACTTTCTGGATTCAAAGTGAATGCATGTGAAAGTACCCAGCTAATCGCATCTGCTTGAGCTTTAAAGGCTCTTAAGACGGAAATGTAAGCCTCCCTCTCAAGCTCGTGGATTTGAGATTCCATACCAGATTCGTCGTATGCCCTCGTATATGGAACAGAAGCAAAGGCACCGGGCCTTCCATTGCCAGAAATATGACCCCCTCTTACCATTCTGTTTTGATGTGGCGGGGGAAGATCATCGTCTGTCCCTGAAATTGTAAGAAAAATAATACCAGGAAACTCATAAAACAAGAATAAACCATAATTGACTTTTCATGATACTACAATTGCAAATACAATTTCAAAAGGTCTTTTCTATCCTACACACATGGGAAGCAATCGAACTCCGTTGTTGATATGTTGGCACGTGTCGACATATCAATGGAATTGGGTTGTTTTCTAACTAAGAGTAGGTAAGAAAGAATCTTAACAATGTAACTTTGCAATGATCTATCAATCATATAACTGTAGGAATAACTATTAATCCATTATTCACAGTTGATATGTTGACACAATGGAATTGGGTAGTTTACTAACATCAGTAGGTAAGAAAGAACCTTAACAATGTAACTTTGCATCGAGTGGAGCTAAAGAATAATCCATTACTCGATTAACAAGTCCAGACAAATAGTTAATGTAGCCGATCTCCCAAAAGGCAATAGCAAACAGTATCTAAACCTTGCGAAACAATGAGTTTATGATCTCAGTATCACACGAAACCCACTAACATTAAACCGGGGGGTGATTAAACGAAGCTAAATTTAAAAAGACATCCTGTAACTAGCATCCATTGGAAAGAAGAAGAATAATGCATGCAAGTATTTCCCCTTCAACACATCAGAATACTAAAGAAAAAAGCGTGTGGCTTTATACTCAAGACATAAGAAATTCATAGTTGTTTCCATTTTAAATTTTCATTTTTAAGAATCAAAACACCATTCTTAACACCCTGAAATAGTAACCACAGCAGAAGACAGTTTATCTTCACGGCAATTCACATATGAGATCTCAATAGTTCCCAACATGCCAATCATTTGCATTATAAATGTACTACTCATCTTCAACATCCCATATCTATGGTCGTGACGTAGAAGTGCAGAAAAAACAGACCGACCATTCTTTTTGGAAATTTCGCCACCAATTATGCAGTAATAAAACATCCACAAAAAACTAACCTAAACTAAAAACAAGAAAATCGTATTCCAAACCCTAATTCCGCTATCGCCATAAACCCAGGCACCAGAGCTTCACTAATCAAACCAATTCGAAGAATTAAAGGAACCTTACTATCCCTATAATAGCCCGCAACCTATCCAATCATGCCCAAATCGAGAAAAAAAAATAAAACTGAATTGAACCCTAATACTCACCGCTGCTGTCGTACGAATCCATGCCCAACTTTTCAACACCAAAGATCCGGTTTCCACCACTAAGGTTGCCTCGGAAACTTCCTACGCTTCAGTGTTTTCCAACGGAGGAATCAATTCGTCGCCTGCAAAGCGATTAAGAACGGAGAGGGTTGAGTTCCGCGTTCCCCCGAATCCCGATGTGTGCCCAGATTTTCTTTCGCTCCCAGGCCCAAAAGCGTCACACGTGCGAGAACTCGAGGGGTAGATTTGGAATACAAAATTACACGCGCCTTCCTTCTTACAATTATTATTAGTCAATAAATCCGTTGGAAAGGAATAATTTTACAGCAAGCATATATATATATCTATAATGCTCTGCAATTCTTTATATTATTATTATTATTGTTATTGTTGTCCCGAGGTATCTCCACTCGGCCTGTGGTTATGGGCTAGCCCCTAACTACTGACGTGGGCTTGCGCCACACAGACCTGACGGATGCTTAATTGCGTTGCACACTCTAGAGGTGTGACTAATCCCCGGGGCCAGATAGATACGTCTCAAACCCACCTGACGACAATATTCATGGCCCATGGGGTTTACTCAAGGAATTGTGGGAGGAGAGATTCGATCTCACGACCACCTTCAACCATAAGACCTTAAAGCCTTCTCCTTGACCACTAGACCAAAGCCTCATTGGCGTATATGCTCTGCAATTTTTACGTTGCAATTCTTACATAGCAATTCTAAAATTTTACGTCGTATATCAGCGTAGAGTTGTTGATTTTCAAACTCGGTATAAACGGTAATGCATAAAATTATACCAGTTTATATTTTTCGCCTTTTACCATAATTTGAATACTAATTTTAGCAAATTCATCGCAAATTTTTCCATAGTAATAACAATTAGCGGTGAGCATGTAACCCATCGGACCGCCTCATCCAATCGACCCAACCAAACCCAGACTACATGTATCGGGTTGATGGGTTGGTTTGGATTTTAAAAAATAAAACCACATATTTTGTAATCAGGTTCGATTTTTTGTATTTTTAAAACCAAAGAATCGCCATCCAACGCATTTAATAATATTATACTTTTATTGTGTTTTATTTAATAGTTCATAAAATAATAGATCTTAATCATAACTTGTAATAGTTAGAAAGTTGGAAAACCATAAGCATCAATGTAGTAATACGAATTGGGAAGACTCAATTAGACGAAAATACTAGTATGCACGATGGTTTATTTTCTTATGTTATTCTAAAATATTTTATATTTTTATTCTTAATACAGCGAATTTCATATTCGTATTAACTTTTATTTTTTATTATTTTTTATTTTGATTTGAATTATTACTTGTTAGTTTTAATGAATCTTTAGTACGTGTTAACAAATTTTATCATAAGTTCATATCATTGTTTATTTTTGTTTTTTTCGTTAAATTTTTTCATTGTGACTATTGTTTATTAAATTTTTTCTATTCAAATTTTAATAAATTAGTGTGCATTAGTTTGTAAATTTTTTTCTATTTTACTTGTCATTTGTTACTTTTTGTTACTCGTAAAAGTTTATTAACTTTTTATTCTTGAATTTTATTTTTTACACCATCTATACTTAAGACAATTAGATTTTCGTTATGATAAAAAAAAAAACCGCAAAAACCGCCCCGACCCAACCGAACCCAAGCAAACCGTGGAGTATCGGGTTGAAATTTTATGATCGGTTTGGGGTACGTTATTAAAAAGCGCAATACATCCGGTCGGGTAAAAATCTGAATAAAACTCGTCCTAATCGCCCCAAACTCACCCCTAATAACAACGTTATGTCCAGATGGGTTAACTAATGGTTAAGGTGGTGTTCCCTAATCAAGGGTGCAAACCGTATCACTATGTTGCCGGTCAACTAGTTTCTCGCATTTATCTTTGGTGGTTGTGATTAAACCTCAATCTAGTGATACCTTGACACTACAAAAAAATTGCATAACAACTAGGGTTAATGTCTTCTAGTCAAATCCCACTTATAGGCCAATAAATTTTAAATCGAATCAATTTGAAGATAATTAATGTCAAAAACCTAATATCAGCTCTGAAATAACATAAGTGAGCCGCACCTGACAATTAACTATCGAAAAATCCTACGTGTCGTGCGATATGCTGATTTAGACCAAAGTTCCCCAGTTAAGCGGCGTGTCAACATTTTATCGATGACATGGCGCTTAATTGGAGAAAGATAAAAAGAAAAACTTCGATCCAAATCATATCTCGACGCCACGTTGATTTTCCCCCAACGCGTGTGTCAGTTTCGAACTGAAATTAGGTTTACTACGTTAATCATCCTCAAATTGATTCAATTTTAAAATTTATCGTCCTAAAATTACAACCTTTTTTAAGTCTGATGTCCGTACAACGCCAGTTCCTCGCATACATGCCAAACGTCGATCCCAAATTATACGTCAACATCAGCCGACGGCAAAGAGACGCAAAACTACACGCCAAACGGTCGGGGAGGGACCGAGACCTCGGCGACCCCCTCGAGCATCTGCGAGACCCTCCTCATCGTGGGCCTCAGGCTCGGATCCTCCTGAACGCACCACATGGCCACCATCACGAACCTCTCCACGCCCCCCAAATCGCCCAACGCCTCCTCGTCGTTCTCCACAAGCCTCCCCACCGTCCCCTCTCCATAGCACTCGTAGGCCCAGTCCACGAGCGCCTCCTCTTCCTCCTTCACCGCAAACTCCACGCACGAGGTGCAACACACAATCTCCACGAGCATCACCCCGAAGCTGTACACGTCCACCTTAGCCGACACCGAAGCCCTCTTGAACCACTCCGGCGCGAAGTAGCCCACCGTCCCCCTAATGTGGGTCCGAGCCGCCCGGCTCTGGTCGGTCAACAAAAGCTTGGCCATCCCGAAGTCGGAGACCTTCGGAGTCAAGTACTCGTCGATCAGTATGTTCTGGGGCTTCACGTCGCAGTGGATTATCTGCGTCGGGCACTCTTCGTGTAAATACGTCAACCCTCTAGCGATCCCGCGGGCTATCTGCGTCCGCTTGTTCCACCGTGGCCGTTGGATCCCGAACAAGAGGGACGATAACGACCCGTTGCTCATGTACTCGTACACCAGGAGCCGTTTGTCCTTCTCGTCGCAGTAGCCGAGCAAGGTGACGAGGTTCTTGTGGTGCGTACGCGCTATCGCCTTGACCTCGGTGGCGAACTCCTTCTCGCGGCCGTCTTCCTCGAAGTTGTCGAGCCGCTTTACCGCGACGAACCTCCTCGGGATTTCCGGGGTCACGCCTTTGTAGACCGTCCCGAACGAGCCCTTGCCGAGCTGTTGCTTGAAGTTGCCTGTGGCGTCTTCGAGCTCCTTGTAAGAATACCTGTTGGGCATAAATTTTCCGTATGTATGTCTATGAATATTTCTATATAATAATATACCGGCCGTACGCGGGATGAGATACTGATTCTATTGTCGAGGCTAGCGTTAGACACCATGTCCTTAAAACAATATTGCTTACGAAATACGACAATCGTAATCGGAGCACTCCAATTTACGAGACCAACGAACTCACAGACGAGTATACAGTATTTAGTATATTTCATGACGAGAGAAACAAGATCCTATGCGATTTCTAAAATACCAAAGAAACCGGTGGGACTCCGGTGACGAAGAAAGAGGCTTCCTATTTATAACCGGAGCTTGATTCTGCTGAAAAGTTGTGACTAATCATGATTAGCGACAACCTTTCACCTTAAAAAAGACAGGACTTTTGACCAATCGCTGCTTCTTCTTTTTTTACTGTCCCGAGGTATCCCACTCGACCTGACTATGAGCTAGCCCCTAAAAACTGTCGTGGGCTTGCGCCACACAGACCTGACAGAGGCTTTAATTGCGTCGCACACTCCATTGGTGGGACCCATCGTTACTTCCATTAGCTAAGTTTTATGCATTTTCAATAAATAGAAAAACTTCTATTCAAAATTTTCCTACAATACCTCCTCATCCCGGGGACCGAAGACGCCGCGTCGAGGCTACCCAGTATCCTCTTATTGTACAGGAAGAAGACACCGAACCCGATTGCCAGTAGCAGAAGAACGTTGACGAACACCGAGCTCCCGAGCAGCAAAGACCCGACGAGGACCAATGCGGTTCGATCCTTTTTCCCGGGGCACGAGCCGGCGGCTGCACCGTTCCTCGGGACCTTAATCAACGCGACCCTATTCACGTCCTTCGACTGCCTACCATTAGACAAAGGAAACTTCTTCTTCCAGCAATTATTGCCGTTATAAATCGCCGCCGCACAGAAACAGTCCCGCCGGCAAAAATCCTTACACGCCTCCTTGTCCACCTCCACGCCGGTCTGAAGCTCGTAGTCCGTCAGCGGCCAATCGGTGTTGTTGATCTCCCGAAATTCCACGAGCTCGAAGCTCGATTCCCAGCCGTTCGATTGACAGCTCGGGAGACTGAAATCGGGTTTGCAGCCCCTGAACGGGTCGAGCGGGTCCAGCAACGAGTACCCGTCGGGGCAAACGCACCGGGGCCCGCCGCCGCCGGAGCTCACGCAGTAGCTGTTGTAGCCGCACGCGCCGCTCCCTAGGTTGTCCATGAGGGCGCTGCATATGTCCTTCGGCACCGTCTGAAAAATCGACCACGCGGAGGCGCAGGAGCCGGCGTCGGCGGCGTAGACACTCTTAGGGCGCCGGTAGAACCTCAAAACCCCGTCGAAATCGATTCGGGCCAGGTGGTAATAATCTTGGGCCAGGCCCAAGCCCAGGCCCAAATCGCCCTTCGTTATATTGAGTATGTTTTCGTTACCCCTTCGGAGATAAACGAAGCCCGATTCGTCAAACACGAGCTGGGTATCCGAATTAGGGTTTACGGTTCGGGTCGACCAGTAGGCGCTGTTGACGTCCTCCGTGGGGAGGAAGACGGAGTAGAGCACGAGGTTTCCGTCGCTCTGCATCCGGAGCTGGAACCTCCCGTCGGAGTAGTTCGCCGCCGTCTGCCTCGACGTGATCCGTGCGCCCTCGGTCAGCCGCTGCCCGGGCAGGATCGTGTCGGTGGGATCGTCGAAGCTCTGCCAGAGGGGACCGTCGCCGCCGGTCAGCACGAAGTTGCCGGAATCGAGCATTGAAGCGCACGAGGATCTCTCGGTGTTGGGCGATCTCCACAATTCGGAGCCTCCGGGATCGGAGAGGACTAGGCGGCCGTCTCCGGTCAGCTGGAGGTGAGAGTCTCTGGGGATGACTTGGCGATTTAGGGACCAAACTATGGTTTGCTCGGGTATGGCGCTGAGCCATATGGAGAGGAGGAAGAGGTCTTCGTTGGAGGAGGCTGACGACCGCTGGAGGGGGCGGAACCCGAGGGCGAACACGCCGGAGCGGGAGGTCCACGGCGGAGTCTTGTCGGAGCCGGCGACGAGGGCTGAATTTAGGGTTACGGTGCAGTCGGTTTGGCTCGATACGACGTCGTACGATGAAGAGAACAAGATAAGGAATAGGATTATTGGGTTGAATCTGTGGGCTTTAAAGGGCATTTTTTTGGGCTTGATGTCTGTTTTTTTCTTGATTGATTTATAGATGATAAAGGGATTGAAGTATTCAGAAGAGATTATGAGTAAAGAACTAAAGTTAGGATTTGAACATGACACCTTTATATATATTGTGTTATAGGTGATGAAGATATTGAACTATTCAATTGTTTTCTTTCTTCGTGGTAATTTCACTGGGTTTAATTTTCAATTCTTTGACGTCTTTTAATGTTAATAAATGACTTTTTTTTAATTACGTTAGCCAGTGCAATTACTACAAGGCGTCAAGAGTAGCAGAAACTGTCAAATGATCTGTTGATTGTCTTTGTCGGGGACTTGTTGTAGCCTTGACTTTGAAGAGAATGCGACTTTCCGAATTTGTAGTGCTTTAACATGTGTGCATATATAATTGAACACTAACTTGGGGTGACAAAATTTCCGAATCATCTCATCTTTGAGACCCGAAATTACTGAGATGGGAAATCTTCAGTCAAAAATGAGATTGAGCGTTAGAGATGATTCTCCGTGGTGAAAGTGCGAGCTCAATCCCTCACCAAAACCGACTCGGTTTGGACCAAATGATGATGCTTCATTATGTAAAAAGCCTTGGATGAGTGAAAAAAATAATGTACATTTCCCATGACTTTATAATATTATTAGCGTTTCTGATCCCTCGATATTTCAAGTTACACTTTCAATCCACAGTGTTGTCGATTTTAGGCATTTTTTATCCCCAGTTAATTTAACCGTTAAGTTGGACGAAGATACGGGCCGGGCCAGGCCAACTCGAATTGACCTAAGAAAGGGAGACCTGACCCGGCCCGTAAACTTGGACTGGCTCAGCCCGTATTTCCGTCCAACTTAACGGTTAAATTAACCGAGGGACCAAAAACGCCGAAAGTCGACAATATTTGGGAGCTGAAACTGTAACTCGAAAAAATATGGGACCAGAAACGCCCATAGAGCTAACATTGCCAAAAACCATCCCGAGCCCATCCATCGCCACCCTACCCACAAACCAGATTTCGAACGTTCATCATAGACAGAAATTATCTTATAGAAGGCTATTTCCTCGTTTCAAATCGAAATTGCAATGAAATGCCATTCAAAAGTCGAAATAAAACCGTTATATCATTACACAACTTCATAAGCCATTCGTTCAGCAGCAGCTTAAAACCCAGCCCACCCAGCCGGTTGCGTTTCCACTTTAGTCTCGAGAGCCTTAGCCTCACCGAACCGCCGCGAACCGCTCATCGAGCCGCCGGCTTGGACGCTGCTGCTAACCTTGGAGCTCGGATTAGGAGCAACCTTAAAGCTCTCGGTCTCGAAACCCCAGTTGTTTTGTTTGGCAGCAGCTGCTTGAATGCTTTTTGTCCTAACGGATCCCGGGATGCTATTCGCTGTTGGAGCCGTTTGTCTCTTGGAAGCATCGGGAAAAGCCTGCCACTGATCGGGGCTCGGGGTTCCGCGCTCGAAGAAGCCTTCTTGGAGTTCGAAGACCGTCCCTTCGATCTTCTCACTCTATTTAAGAGACACAAGATTTTAGTTCCGAGAACGAAAAAATTGTCATAAGGTGAGATGGATTGGTTTGCATTGCAGGTGGTATAATGTTAGGCTTAATTACTATTTTTTTTTGGTAATGTGTATTGGGGTAGTGGCGTTATAAGGACACATGAATGAGGAGTTAGTAGTTTTTAGGACGATAAGTTTCAAAATCGAACCAATTTGAGGACATCTAAACTAAGGGTTGCAATTTCAGGACAATAAGTTTCGAAATTGATACAATTTTTTATTTTCAAACTTAATGTTCTCAAATTGCTTCAATTTTGAAACTTTTATAGGCCTAAAATTGCAATATTCGATTCAGGCGTCCTCAAATTGCTTCAGTTTCAAAACACTCTCAACAAAAAATAATTAAGCCTATATTTAGATGCCCTTAAGATATCACTCCCCAAAATATACATTACTAAAAAATAATTAAGCCTATATTTTTACGGTGCGCAATAACACTCTCAACATTCTCAACGAGAGCAATCGTTACCTGTGGTGGCGGCGTACATAATTGGTTCGCAGGTGAAGCCGGGGTTTTCTTCGAGGGGTCTTTATTAGGAGAGGGAGTCCTTGCAGCTAGAGCCTGTTTAAGGTCTTGTATCTCTTGACGCTGCGTCCTACAGATCGCCGTGAGCTTCTCGTATTTGGAGGTGACATCAGCTTTCTCGGAATTTACACGCGCGAGCTCCTCCTTTAGCTTTTCTACCTCAGCCTTCAAAGGCTGCTCGGTCTGTGAATTCTTGTTGGGATCGAAATCAGCAACGAAAGCAGTGAACGAGTCCTCTTGAAAGGTGGGCTTGATATCTGCTATTGGCTGCTTGAATCTCCCACTACCGTGACTCAAATTATCTGGAAATAAATTGATCGTTGAGTCCTTTGATGAGGGATTGCTTTGCCTGTTGAAGGATTTGTCCTGTGAATTCTTGTGAGGGTTCTGATGGTTCTTGGGGGTTACGTGAGAAGAAGGTGAAGGCCTTTCAGCTGATTTGTGGCTGCTGCTGATATCTTCGTCGTGTTTTGGCGAATCTTTTGCATGCTGGGTGCTCCAGAAAGCGCCCAAGGGATTAGGAGTGTCGCCGCCCGTTCTCGGGTTACTCGACGCTGATGTGGCGTTTCGAGGTGCCTCGGTTGAGGGTGGTGGCGGCGGTGGGCTTCTACGAGGCATTGGGCTGTTTTTGCTGGCGGACTTCGACATTCCTGTACGTAGCGTAAAACCGAAACACACGTTGAACAAGAGAAGGAAAAGAGTTTGGAGATCCATTTGATATAAAATTAAGGCTTAATTATTTTTTTAGCTCCGTATATTTGGGTGGCCTTTTACGGACACCTAAGATAACGGGTGGCAATTTTGGGACAGTACGTTTCGATTTTGAAGCAATTTGAGGATGATAACGCTAAATTTCAGCCCCGAGTTAAATCACGCGAGCCAAAAGTGACAATTAATTTGGGGGAAACTATGTAGAGTTGGAAATAACTCGGCCAGCATTTTCAACAAATTAAAGCAATTTGAGGACAATTAACGCTGAAAACCATATTTAAGCCCGGAATTAAAACAAGTGAGGTGTGCACACAACAATTAATTTGGGGGGAAATTCATACATGCCATCGGGAACAATTAGTCCAAATCAATATGTCCGACGTCACATAGGATTTCCCCCCCCCCAATTTAATTGTTAAGCGCAACGCATTTGTTTTATCTGGGCTGAAATTACATTTCCAGCATTAATTGTCCTCATATTGCTTCAACTTCAAAACTTATTGTTCTAAAATTGCCAACTCTTAATTCAGGTGTCCTTAAAACGCCACTCCCCCAAAATATACATGACTAATAAACTTAATTAAGCCTAAAATTAAATAAGACAAATCAAATTGGGTTGATATCGTATTAAAATGCCGAACCTGCGGGTTCATCACCATGTTGAAGCATGTCATGAGGTCTATCAGGTAAAGACTTTTGTAACCCATCTGGCAAAAGGGCGTTAACACGAAACCAAACCTGCAGCAAAAAAAAAACAAAAAATTAACAAAGCATATGTGCAACTTCAGCCCTCACGAGTTTCCACTGGCCTCGAAAGTCTACAACTAACTAACCTAATTGGCCAATCAAGCAAAAACGCTTGCCTGCGTGATATCTGGCCGTTCATCGGGGGAAGCATGAAGCATATCTCTGATTAGGTCTGTTAATTGTGCACTGTACTTGGGAAAATCTGGAATTCGATAGTTCCCGTTTAAGACTTGGAGCTTCGATTCACCGTCGAAAGCTGACTTGAAGAAACATATTCGAAAAAGGAGACATCCAAGGGCCTACAAGTGACATAATTGAAATCTGTGTTTTTATTCTAATTTACTTACAGGTGATAGAGCAATTCAAATTGGGTAACGAGACTTACCCATATATCAACCTTCTCGCTTATGAGGTCCCTTCGAAATAAATCCCACATCTGAAGCATTTAAAAATGAATAAGAATGGGTTCTTAAAGATGGAAAGATTTGCAGAAAACATCTGTGTGTTCTTGATTCCTTTTACCTCAGGGGCTCTATACGCAGGTGTCGTGTGTTTCCTAATGTTGTCCTCCTCGATTCCCATTTCTTCAGCTTTCTCAAAGCGTTTATGGTTGGTGGATGTACTACCGAAATCGCACAACTTCCACAGACCATCAGATCCCAGTAAAAGGTTCTCTGCCTTCAAATCCCTATACAATTCAACATGGGAACAAAAAGTTATCAGCAACACAACAGGTTCTCCCCCTTCAGAGCCATACTTTCACTGTTACTAACAATTTACTAGGTCTTAATTATTAAATCTACCGATTCTCACGTATGAAAAACAAAAACATGAAACTATACACGGGAAATTACCGGTGAGCAATAGGTGGAGACTGGCAGTGCATTGCAAAGACCGCGTTGCACACATCCCTGAAAATTGTCACCGCCTGCTTCTCCTCAAAGAAACCAGCTCCCCTGCTCTCAAGCACATCAACTAGGGATTTCTCACAGTACTCCATGAGAAGGAGAGCCTCTTTAGTACGTCCCAAATCCAAAATAGTGTGACCATGAAGGGTGACCACATTAGGATGCCCTTTCAGCATCTTCATGACCGAGATCTCCTTCAGCACCAGCTCGAGAGACTCTTCGTCGTTGCATATCATGTGCTTCAGTGCAAACTGCTTGGTGCCATTCGCATCCCGAGCTAAGTAAACAGATGAGAATCCACCCTCTGCTATTGCATTACGAACGTGGATTTTGAAATTGCCAACGTCGATGACACGGCCTTCGAGCCCAGTTTGCTGTTCTTTATGCCCAAATGGATTGAATTTCCACATCGCTGTGGTGATCGATTGCAGAATTTAAGGCCTGCGAAATCGATTTCAGCATTGAAAGCGTAAAGCAAAACTAATCATTATCAACAGATACGCAGATCTAAGCATCCGTGTGGAGTCAATAAACAGGCACGGATCAATCTGCGAAAACAATCAAGCTAGGTTCATAACTGATAGCAATCAACTCATCGTCCCACGGTAGTACTATCAATACCGATCAAACGAAACTTCGAGATCTTTGAGCTGCAATTCAACTGACGAGAAAAATAAAAATCGGAAAACTCTCCGCACCTTGTAGGAGAGGGAAATACAGTTCCGTAATCAAGATGAGGATGAATCAATCAGATCTGCGCATCTCCACTGTTCCTCAATTGCAATTGTTGTTGGGTTTAAATTGCGTATTAGATACTGCTGTCTCGTTAGAAACGACGTTGTAATATTATACAAAAAGGATTAAAGTCGCTAGTTTATGAGGTGCCGGCCACCAGAGTGCTTTTGTCGCTAAGTAGCTCAAACGCTTTTCATAGTCCCAACAGTAGTAGCATTGTTGTAGACCAAACATTATGGGCCGTTAAGCAATTCATTGGACTTCAAAACATAGTTTGACTTATTTGGGCCAAAACTCAAGATTTTTTTAAAAAAAGTAAGAAAAGTATCGCTACTGACCGCAGTCTTCACACTCCGAAGTACAGTCACAGTCGAATCTGAAATTTATTGTCACCTACGAAACGCCCTCATCTTCGAGCAGGATTAATCCTCCTAACATGTGCATATCGTCTCAAGTCCACGCGGATTACCATAGTCAATGAATCCAAGTCAGATCGAACATTTGACCTCCATTTATAAACAAAGGAGCTCAGTACTTTGACTTAGAATGTGAACGGCATTGACATCTATGGGACGACGTCATCTTTCAATGTGCCTAATTCCCCAGCATGTGCGTATCATCACAAGTCCACATCGATTACGATAGTCAAGGAGTTCAAGTCAGATTGGAATTGACCTCCATCTATAGATAGTAGAAGGTCGGTCACGATCTAGAATATGAATCTCATCGTCAGCTATGAGACGATCACGGCTTCCAGTGGGATTAATCTATTGGCATGTGTCTACTGTCCCAAGTCCACACTGATTACGATGGTCAGAAGTTCAAGTGATATCGAATCCATAACATATATACGTACATATAACAAATGTCTTTTGAACAAATCTTTCCATTTCTTTCCTAATTGGTCTAAAACTAATATTTATGTATTCATCTTAACATGACAACCAAGAACCACAAGTCCACAACTAATTTTATTTAAGTGTTATTGTCCAGCAGATGTTATTGAAATGCTATTTTTGTACGAGCAATTTCATTTCTGACCACTTGTGTTGTGATGCAATCGTTACTAAAAATAAAAAATAAAAAAATTCCTTGATTTGAAATGAAGCCCACGATGTCCAATATAACATAACAACGACCAAGACTAAGATATACAGTTAATAATAATAAATTTTTGTAGTAATAATAATAATAATAAGTAATTTTATGACAGTAACCCTTGACCTTGAGGCATCAGTACTAGAACATTCGGGTTGCTCTGCTTTGCCTCACTCCCTCTTTTCATTTAAGCACGCATCACTTAGCCGCTCTTATTAATCTCAAGAAATTTCAGATTAGGGTTTCGCTTACCTATTTGTCTTCTCGCTCTTTAGACTGTTCGTGCAGTTACAGAGGCAGCAGTTGAGCCAATGGTTCGCTCCCACGGTCTCCGTCTCGCCCGGCGATCGATTTCGACTTTCGTCCGGCGCAATTCGGATTCCCACGTATTAATCCATCATGGTTTCTATATGTGATCGTTGCGTGTGTGCGTGTGTGCATTGCAGTGGTTGAAATTTGTTCTACTCGTTGTGATTGATTGCAGTTGTGCGATTATTTGTTGAGAACGGACACGAGGAGATTCAGCAGTGGCACTTGTAATCGGTTGAGGGGCGTTTTTGGTTTGAATGGCACCAATGGTATTTTTGACGTTTTTGCTGTGCAAGTATTCTCCTCTCTCCGTATTCATGATGAATAGTATTTGACAGTTGTGCTTTTGATGAACGTGCAGTGAATAATGAGAAGTATCGGCCAAACATTGGATTTTTGGATGGTTATGTTGGCACGGCTCGGTCGATTCACGGGACAGGTAATTATATCATAGTTTTATGTCTGTTATTTACTTCTCTTTTTCTTACCTCTTTGGGTAGTATAGGACAATTTTTTAAGTAACTGTCTGATCACATGTAGTGTAGTTTTATGTGGAATGCTATATTGTAAACCGGCTTGACATAAGCCCAATTAGTTTTGATGAATCATAACCTCATATTAATATTCTCTTTTTATTTTCTTTTTTAAGCGTGTTTGAGCATGGCATTTATCTTTTGTGTTTTGGTGGCGTCTTTACTTTTGATTGCCCTCATCAGCTCAAATGTCAAGAGATTTCTATGATGTTCTCGGAGTGAGTAAAAATGCCACTGCATCAGAAATCAAGAAAGCTTACTATGCTGTACGTTTTTACATGAGCCCTCCTTTGACACTTGTACTTGTGCCTTTATAAAGTGGCCAAGTTGTCTTATTAGAATTTATGGTCTTTTCACTATATAAAATTTTCTTTTATGCAGCTGGCGAAGAAGTTACATCCTGATACAAACAAAAGTGACCCGGAAACTGAAAAGAAATTCCAAGAAGTTCAGAAGGCATATGAGGTGGATGATGCTAAACCTTGTTGCCATTATTTTTGTTTTTCTTTTTGTTCTCATTTATTGGGCTTGTTATCTTTAATCTTGTCTTATACTTTCCATATTGAATAGGTCTTGAAGGATGATGAGAAGCGTCAACAGTATGATCAGGTCTCAATATTTTATCTTCTTATGTCCTTGACTCTTCTCTGCACAAAACTTATATTCTGGTTCAAATAGCTCGATGGCTAGCTTATTATTTTTTTTAAAATTTGTCTATGTAGAAATATTCTTGTTCTGGGTTTTTTAATGGGTCTTTTGACATAATATTCTACAGCTCGGGCATGAAGCCTTTGAACGTGCTGGTAATGGCGAAAGTCCTGGATTCGATCCATTCACGTCTGGGTTTAATCCCTTCCAGGACATATTCAGAAATGCTGATGTAAGCCTTTTACCACTATGACCGAAGTTTGACTGTCATTTGAAGTACTTCCTCTTGCACACATGTTATTCTTTTAATCATTTTATATGTCATATATGCACCCTCAATCCAAGTTGAGCGATTCAACTTTTATTTCTTTTCTATGATGGAATGCAGATATTCAATATCTTCAACAGGGACATGGGAGGTGAAGATGTCAAGGTTCTCATTTAATTTCTTGTTATGGAAGTTTATTGAATTCTTTCTCAAGTTATCTCCAACAAATCACTACGTCGCTCTTCAGGTTTCAGTTGAACTATCCTTTATGGAAGCTGTCCAAGGATGCTCTAAGACACTGTCAATTTTGACGGATTTAGCCTGCAGCGCATGTGGTATTGTAAATGTCTCTTTGATAGTACCCATGTTAGATTCATAGCATTTGATCATCACTGCATCCTATAGATTAAATGAAACTATAGTTAGGTTCATTTCAATTCCATTCTTTATTGAGATATGAAATTATCCTCTAATGTTGGGTTCCTTAAATTGTTTTTGTGGTAGGCGGGACTGGTGTTCCTCCCGGGACAAAACCTGAAACTTGTAAACGCTGTAGAGGCTCTGGCACTGTAGGTATCTTTGGCTCTGTGTGCTTTTTGCTGTGCGGAGTAGCTATTTTAACACCGGTTGTAATATCCTAGGTAATATCACAAAAAGGTCCATTCACACTTCAATCGACATGCCCAACTTGTGGTGGCTCCGGAAAGATGGTGTCGGTATGACAATATTATACTCCACTATGTAGATTTTGTCGGAAATTCATGCATCTAAATATTGTTGTTGTTTAGTCACGTTTCCTTGTGTGGATCATTATATGTTCATTAAGTAGTTAACTGAGTTTCTCCTCCTTTTGGTTCTCAACTTTGGTGTTTTATCAAACGTCGGTGATATGGGTGCTTCATGTGGAATTAAATTAGTTTCAAGTAACTTTTTGATATATATGTTCTTCCTTCGGACAGAGCTTTTGCAACTCATGCAGAGGTAAACGGGTAATCAGAGGGCCAAAGACTGTGAATCTGAATGTGATGGCAGGTATGCTTATGCAACGTAGTATCTACACTGGCTTTACTGACTTTATTAAGAGCTTTTTATCTCATGATATGCTCCCAATCTTTTCTATTCGATATCTATGAAAAAATCATGTCTGAATTGATTTTATCTTAAATTCTTTTGATGTTCATGTCTTCAACTGCAGGAGTGGACAATAATGAAACTATAAAGATGCCCCGAGCCGGTGGAGCAGATCCAGATGGGAATCAACCCGGTGATCTATATGTTATAATTAAGGTTGTTATTACATGTGACAATATTATCTATGTTGTTAAGGAATTTCTATTATAAAGTATGCTCGATGTTAATGAATTCTCTCACAGGTGAGAGAAGACCCAGTTTTCCGTAGAGAAGGTTCTGACATCCATGTTGATGCAGTTTTGAGCATCACACAGGTACAAATTATTGTTTCCTTGTGATTTGGGAGAATTCTTCACACTTCGAATTTATATGCCTGTTGTTGAGCTTTATTCACCTAATTTTTGCAGGCAATTTTGGGAGGGACCATTCAGGTTCCTACCCTGAGTGGGGATGTTGTTGTCAAGGTATGTCTGGAATTAACTTTTTGTTACGGAAATTAACATGGTTATAAATCTACCCGGGTGGAGATTTAGTCCAGATGTTGTCGATTGTGGACCAATTTGGTCATTTCGTCACGATTAACGTCCATTTTAACGGGAATCTCGCACTTTGGCTCCTAAAAACTCACTAAACCATGTCTAGATCGATAAATTGAAAGGGTTACTGAAAATAGGGCACGAAACTGGAAATTTTTCCTCCAAAATTTGAAGATGAGCTCTATAGATTGTGGGTTATTTTCGTTCCCTAATTTCAGTAAACCTTTCAATTTATCGACCCAGACATGATTTCATAAGTTTTTAGGAGACTGTTTTGTGTTTTCTCCCCAACTACCCTTTTTATGCATGGAACTTATGCTCCATATTTGGTGTTAATACGGTGAGGAAAACTTAAGTCTTTAATCGCTTAAAAGTGTTTCAACTAAGTTCTTCATTCACTAACTGTTTCATTTCGGGTTTTAAAGGTTCGCCCTGGAACTCAACCTGGTCAAAAGGTTGTCATCAGGAAGAAAGGTAAAGTGGTCAAAAATATTAAGCTCAGGGCCAATGGTATTCGTTTGCGGGGTATTATCGTCATTTTTATATTATGCAGGGATTAAAGTGAGAAACTCGTACACATTCGGGGATCAATATGTTCATTTCAATGTCAGCATTCCATCGTAAGTTCGATTTGGTCTAGTGATGTTCTTTCTTCCATCACTTGCCCTATTTATTACATCAGAACCTTAATCGTAACGTTTTTTGGTTTCTATTATGACCAGAAACTTGACTCAGAGACAGCGGGAATTGATAGAGGAGTTTGCGAAAGAAGAGCAGAGGGAAGAAGATAAAGGTGAAGCAGCAGGCGCATCACAGTGAGAAAGCAACAAAGCTCTTGGTGTGAAAAAAATTGTTGGCTGAGCATTTTTGGGGATGTGACGGTTTAAATAATGAATCAGCATGAGTTCCCTTTTTCTTTCTTTGGGGCAGTTTATGGGTATTTATTTTATAGCCAGGACAAAATTAGGATAGGATTTGTAGTACAAATGCATACTTGTGTTGAATCTTTTTTGAACTTGTGATATGGATAATTTATCATATGTAATGACTTACTAGATGTCTCTTGCCATAAACTTCTCATGCATATAATTTAAACACGCTATTACAAAACTTTAAGTGCAAGTACTGTTATAGAAGCAAAAAGAAAAAAAAAGAAAAAAAAAAGGATGTGGCATTTTAATGACTCTACCGACAATTTGAGAACAACTAACACATTGGAATTTTAAATTTAGCTAGCAATTAACACATGTGCGCCGCAAAGGATGTATTGATTTGAACTCTTTTTTTAATACCACGTATGATTTTTCCTAAATTGCTAGTCATGTCATCTCACGAGCATTGGAATTTTAAATTTAGCTAGCAATTAACACATGTGCGCCGCAAAGGATGTATTGATTTGAACTCTTTTTTTAATACCACGTATGATTTTTCCTAAATTGCTAGTCATGTCATCTCACGAGCATGTTAGTTAATTCTGGGTTGAAATTGATTTTCCTCCCTAATTATCTTCAAATCGCCTAAATTCGTGGAAAATGCTAATTTACTTTAAAATTTATAAAGATAGCATGGGAAATGGCCATGCATTATATGGTTGTTACAATATTATAATCCAAGTCATATTCGGCAGGAGCCATTAAAAATAATAACACTTGAAATCTAAAGGGGTTGACTATTTAAATTTGTAATAACTAATGTTGTGCATTCGGATTGTACCGAACCGAACCGAACCGAAAATTCGGTACAGCCATATTGGAAACCGAATAACGAATCGAATTTTTACCGAATTTTATTGGTAAATTCGATTTTTACCGAAAAAACCGAATTTACAATAAGAAAAAAAAAGAATTTCATTAATATTTTGGTAATATTTAAATTAATATTTTCACTAGTAATATAATATATTTTAATTTATAAAACTTTGGTAATTCGGTATACCGAATATACCGGACCCCAAAATCTATACCGAACCGAATCACCGATTTTTTTTTTTTAAAACTTGCCAACTCTTTAGGTCAAATTCAAATATTGAGAGAGACGAATCACTAATCCTTCAAATCCAAATTTGGTAACCCAATCTTTACTTATCCCCAAAACACAACCTCGTCGCAAATATAATCAAACTCCATTCAGCAACAACATACGCAAAGAAATCTCCTTTCGTCCGAAAAAGAAACGAAAAAAAAAAAAAAGAACACAACCACAAAACTCAAGTAAAGCAGATAACTTAACCTCAGAAGGAAGGTGAAATGAAGATCACTCGTCGTCTTCAATCACCTGTGTGATGGTGCCCTTGAACCCGCCCTCGGGAACGTCAGCGACGGTCACGAGGGAGTAGAGCTCCTCCTTTGCATCCTCGTCGTCGTTCCTCTTCCTCGCTATACGGACCCGAATCCTCCTCGGGACGCTTCTGATCCCCCGGCTCCAAATGTGCTTGTTCAGCTTCACGTCCACTCTCACGTCCGTTGTGCCCATTGCCTTCTGGGCGAATTTTCGGATTTCTTTGATCGCGTTCGGTGCCTTCTTCTTGAACGTGCTGAGATTTCGGATCCCAGAAAACAAATGAGATGTAAGAAAAAATTTGGCAATGTTATGAATGATACCATGATATAAAGTTGTTTTTTTGGTGTAACCCGGTAAACTCTGGCTTTTGGACCAAGTAAACTAGACCGCAAATTACGCCAACAAGGTTTACTCAAGGTGTTTGGTAGCCAGGGAGAATTGAGATTCGATCCCGTGACCTTTTCCCCTCCAGAGACCGTGATAAAGTTTGATAACTTTTTAACCGAAGTTTTATGATATTGTTAATAGTTAATACCCATCTACGAAACAAAAACATCCCAACTTGTAGATAAATGCATACAACCTTCCAGGGAATAGATGGAATCTAGGGTGGTGACGAAATGATGATAATGCTAGATGTGTTTATAGATATTTTTCTGAAACATGTATATGACTGCCACAACAATATTGTGGTCAAGATAAAAAATTAATATAGCTGTCATGAAACTCTGCATCCTCTAGCAGTTTGCAGAAATAGAACACACAAGAACATTTACCTAAGTCCGCTTATGGATGGAGGTGGATTAATAGAACAATGGGGAAATTATAGAAATAGCTATTTCGTAATCATAATCAACAGATAATCGACCGAGAATATGCAGATTGATATAAAATCAAAGCGACCCAAATGCATAGATCCACTTGCTTACACAACTTCCATACAAGCCCTAGCCTAAACATCATTCAAAAGCTGAGCGTTGAAAAAAGTTCCACACAGAACAAAAAATTCCAAAAAAAAATAAAATCAGAGTACAGTAAACGAAAGACGCTAAAGAACATAATCCTACCATCCATGGAGGCGTTTGTGGAGATTGATTGTGTACTCCCTGGTGACGACCTCCTCTTTCCTAGCTTTGTTCTCCTTTCCCACCATTTTGGTTTCTCTTTTCGCTACCAAAGAAAACGCAGCGGCCTCACTCGTCTAAGGGGGGCGAAACCCTAATCGTTGTTAAAGGCCCTTTATTTACCAAGGAACCCTTGTTAATTTCTAAATTACACATCTGCCTCTCTCTATAGCCCAAATAAAACGGCCCAGTGAAAAGTGCTCAATAGATGTGATTTAAGGTTTTTAGTTGTCTTTAACAAATGAATTAATGAAACTAGTAAATCCGCGCAGTCAATCCCTGTGCAATTAAAAAAATGAATTTTAATGTTAAGCATTATTATTGTAATTTATTTTTTTAATAATAATAATAGTAGTAGTAGTAGGTGAATGATTGTCTTCTGTTCTAACGTGGGATATTGGACAGTTATTTTTATTCTTGTTCTCTTTTTCATCGCAGTTAAAAAAATGATTGGCATAATGACATACTGGTTAAAACGGAAATTGAATTGAAATTAAAGAAATCAGTAGAATATTCATGCATTCTATAATGGTATAAATATGTAATTTTAGGGCGGTAACATTTCTAATTGAAATGATCCCGAGTTCGATTGCACTTGATAACTTAAATATTTCCTTGCTGAATGAGTCACTTGATAACTTAACTTTTTCGTCGCTGAATGAGGAGTGAGACAAAGCCTCGAAAATTAATCTCATACTCGAAAAGTGTGACACAAACCCATAAGCGATTGTATATTGGGCATAAACGATTGTATCTTGGGGCGTCGACCCAATCTCCTATCTCAAAGCAAGGTTTCGAAACCAAATCTTTTAACCATATTACAAAATTTAACGGTTTAAGGATAGTGTCAAAACACATATTGGAGTAAAACCTTAGAAATAATAAATAAATTCATTTAAACTAATACTAATTCATGCATATGACCAAACCAGACTTTTATTCAATTTGCCGTTTAAAGGTCCGAACCGGTCTGTTTGGTCCGATTTGTTAAGGGTGTGTTTGGTTTGTGGATTTTAATTGCGGAAAAGAAAATCTAAGAAAAGAAAACTAAAATCTGAGAAAGGTTAATTCCTTGTTTGGGTTTGGTTAGGAAAAGAAATTTATTTTCTCTGAAACTAGTTGGTACTATCATAAAAACCATGACTATTTACCAAATATTTCATTGAGTCAATTCATCAAATTATTTCAAACATAGAACGCAATTAATGTCTTGTTAAATTCGAGGTACAAAATAAGGATGATATTTCTAACGTAGTGCTTCCCCCTCCTTAGAATGGTAGAAAGCACCAATATTATTACCAGATATCTAAGAAAGCGCCACACTAAAACGAAGAACGCATCACAACACAAACCAAACAAACCATCACACCAAACCTTAAACAAGCAAATCATCGTTTAAAGAAACCTCCACGCACCAACAACGAACCTGCAGGCTCGGTAAGGATAACACAAAATGCTGCATATTTTGAAGACTCTGCTTCCTTCATATAAACACCTCAGAAGCTTCTTAAATACAGAGTAAAAGCCTCACCTGTTGACTTAAAAAGCCAAAATTATCAGACAATCTCTACATCTTGTCCAATTTTTCACCTCTAACAACGGGGTTGGCTTTACAAATCGCATCCTTCCCAGCAGAACGGTAGTCGAAGGGGCACTCGTGCTTCTCCGAGTAACGGTGTACGGAGCAGAAAATGTTCCCGCACCGGCAGTCGAAGCCCGTCAGCCCGACCCGTTTCTTGCACGCGGTGCACCTTGTGGGGCCCGCCTTGATTTCCTTGGTTTCTTCCAGTTTCGGAGCAGCGGGTGATATTTCGGTCTTGATTCCCTCGGTTTCTGACAGCACTTTGATGTCAGATGAAGGTGTTGTCTTTGTCTCAGTTAATACGGGAACTTTGGAGTCCTTTTCAACAGCATTGGTGGTGGTGCTGCTGCTGCTACGGTTGACGATGCTTTGGATCGATGAAGCAGCTTCTTGTTTCATGGCGTGGTCTTTGTAGCATTTGGAGCACATGTTCATGGTTGCTGCGGTTCCAAAGAAACCGCAGTTGTTGATGCAGAGGATTAGGGCTTGTGGAGCTTGGCAACCGGTTTCGTTCTGTTCCATCTCGGGGTTTTCTCTTTTTTTTTTTCTTCCTGCGAAATAGGTAGGGTGCGAGATATTTCAAAATTCACAAACAGTAACAAACTTCGGATCATAACATTGTTACATACACATTGCACTGCATGTGTTTGCTGCTACCAAAGGCTTCAAGATTTCTACAACTTGCCAGCATGTATTTATTATGTGTTTGTCCATAAAATATTTGAAAAGAACACCGCAGTCATTTGCCAACATATGCTATCGTTTTTTAAATTTACATAAGTGGGTCAATTTTCAACATGCTGCAAGCACAAAAACATATCGCAAAAGGAAAGGTTTACTGATAGCCAACAACTGCACTTATACTCGCGAAGTCAATTTCGCTCACCCTCGAAGTCCCTAATAATTGGAATCCCGAAGAAAAAAAAAACACCAATAAACAGTTTGTAAGCCTACACCATTGGTATTTTCTCAAGTCAACATATTGAACCGCCATTGACTCAGTGCAACAATATAAGTTTGGTGAATATTATCAAAAGAGTGGAGCTCTAAGTTCTTCATTCTTGCTGGGATTCATTACGAGTAAGTATACAAACTAGTAAAGAAAACTACACTAAACCTGAAACACCTCCCTGTTAATCCCATCACAGCATTTGAGTTGAATTATAACTTACAAGTATAATCATGTTCATCAAAACATGTTTTTTCTACTATTGTAATTTCATCAAACGAATCAAACACCAACAGTAAAACATCCACCACTGCCTGTTTGTCAGGGGTCAGCTATACAAACCGCTATAAGGAAGAATATGAACTCACCAAAAAAAAATTGAACAGCTTCATCGAGAACGAGAAAATGGTTCAGCAGATAACAAAAATTAAACAAACACCACAATCAGAAACGCGAAATTCATAAGCAATTCGAACAAAACTTGTACAGGAAAACCGACCTGTCCGCGGGACAAACGATAAATTCTAAAGATTGTGGATCAAGGAATCCGCTCTTAATCACCTGTTAACCAACAATAAAACAGATCACCCAACGATTAACAATAATCAATCAAACATTTAATTCAGAAAAGTAGAAGATCGTAAACAATTCGCCAAATATAATTAAGGAACAAAGCTAACCCTATAAGCGAACAGGAAAGGCTGAAAACGAGAAGAGGTGTTCGTAAAGTATATATAAACAAATCATGAAGAAACACGGATTTTACTATTCAGCACATCTGGGCTATATGGTCCAGTATCTTCCTTTTCTTTGGCCAATGACTTCGTGAGGCGCATGGTTTTAAGGTGTACTCGCGCGTACATGATTACAATTACGGTTAAACTTTCTCATAAATGATGTTTCAGGGTTTGGTCACGTCGTACGTGGCAATTGCTGGCGGTGGCTTTCTTTTGTTTTAGATACCAGAGTTAAATATTTGTATAGTCTCTATTGTTTTTTATCATTAATGTTGCAATGGTGTTGTTATGATGCCATTTACCGAAAAATATATTTCGTTTTCATTTAATCAGTCTAATAACTTTCAACTATACTACCGTAAGTTTAGCTAGCCCATAAATTAATACTAGGTCGAAAACAATTTTAACATGTTGTCATTGTATCAAAATAATTTTGATAGAATACAACTCCGTTAGTGTATCTATTATTATAGTGAGATTAAATTAGAATTTTACCAGTATATTGGCTAATACTTTCCAATATTGTCTTTAATTCGTTTTTAGACTAGGATGAGCACGTATGTGCAATATAATGTACTTCGACAAACAAATATTATATATTTTTAAAGTGATAATAGTAAACATAAAAAACATTAAAGATAAAAAATGATAGAAACACTCAAATTGTTGATTAATCAATAGATATCACGCTACATTAGTCCTTTATATAATGCAATGGATATAGTGCGTCCGTTTGGGTATTTTTCGGTCAATTTTACACCGATTTGCTATATGTGATTTTTTGAATTCTTGAATTGTGGTTTTGCATTCATTAATACATGTAATTACCTAACGGAAAGGCTCACCAAAAAATTAACGAGTCACAGCCCTGTATTAGAACCAAAATAATATGCAATGCTCAAATCGTACAATTTAAAATGTAAAATAGAAAACAGCAAGTCACTTTGTTATCAAGTGTTTAAAAGCATTATCTATTCAACTTGTTCATCAATATATTTGAACTTTTATTCTTATAAGAATCTTTTTCTTAATCTAAAAACGAAAGGTAATTTTTAATTAACATCTGATTCACATAAACATAAATTTAGATATGATTGGTAAAAAAAATTATAAATATAAAAGTACTTTCCGTTTGGCTCGGTGTTGTTTGTACATACGATTCATGGAACTAGTTTTACGATGATGTTTAGTAATTAAAAGTGAATCATGGTTTACGATGCTGTAATTGCCTGATATCTTTTAAATTGTGTCTGTCTTTTATACAAATAAATATATTAAATTTAATAAATTTCGAGGAGAAAAAACAACAATGAATCCACGCTTACACAATAAAGCATGATTATCATATTCCTCTTCCATACATCAATGTACGTGAAAGATCATAGTAACCAGCAAGAATTGAATAAATTAACTATTACAGTATATAATTATTATAAATAAATAGCTCATCTCAATCCATATTAAGACAACCTAGTTCATGTAAGATGCGAAGAACGCCATCATTGAAGCCCCGACAATCGAAGCTATCGCCGGCAAAGCTGCCACCGCGTCTGCAGACGGACCTGGAGCAGGAGCCTCGGTGGCGGCGGTGGTGGTGGTGGCAGCAGCAGAGGTCACAGAAACGGCGACCAATAGGGCGGCATAAGCAATTCTCTTGGCATTCATCTTGATGATGAAATTTTTATTTTTCTAGAAAAAAAATAGAGATAAAATAATGGGTCTAAGTCAAACTTATTAAATGATGATAGAGATTGTGAGCACGAGTTCCTTTGACGGGGTGGCGTTTGGTATATATAGAACTTTGGAGTAAATTTCGACCGTGAATTTAGGTTTTTATTTAATTCTATTTTAGGAGAAATTTTATTTTATTTTTATAAAGTTTGGGAATCCAGCTTAAATTTCGCTGGCTCGTTTAGCTATTTTGTGGGGAAAATGATCTTCCGTTAGTTTTTCGCTATTGGAGGACACGATCGTGTGCTCTTATTTAATAAGTTTACTATTTTATTACGAAATTAAGTAAAATATATTTTATATTTATATATTAATAATAACAATAATAATACGATAACAACAATGTACCATATCTAAACTCATTGATAATTGGGGTCATCACGGGCTGATAATGATTATCAAATTTACTTTAGCCAGAATGTAACCGTGGAGACTATG
This sequence comes from Linderniella brevidens, assembly GCA_004919715.1. NCBI lineage: Eukaryota > Viridiplantae > Streptophyta > Magnoliopsida > Lamiales > Linderniaceae > Linderniella > Linderniella brevidens. Next base: position 12,323,002 of record SWDC01000147.1, on the reverse strand, counting down.
ATCGATGGCATTGTGCGGATATATAATGAGAAAAAAAATCATGTAAGAGAATCTCGATAAAATACTTTGAAATTCTTGAGAAATAAGTTCCATCCACCATACTTCAATGAAACTCCCAAAATTCCTGATGTATAAATAATGTCTTATAAAATTTAATTCAACTAAACAAAGCTAGTTGACAAGGTCCTTGAAATAAATCAATATCCAAAAAAAAACAAAAAAACAAATCCCATGAATCTAGTCCCTCGCCGCTTTCTTTTCATCATCGATGGTTCAATCATCAACAATAACCTTCCAAAGCTAAGGATGAAAATATCAAAATTTAAACCCGAGGGACTAACTTTAAGTTATACTGAAACGAAGGGACCAAAATGATATTAGCTGAAATCAATAAGTTCCACGCAATTCACTAAGAAAAACAAAAAAACAGAAAATCCACTTAAAACATCACCATGTCCACAATCTTCACCCCCACCGCCATCGTCCCTTCAACAACCACCGCCACCACCACAAACACCAACACCCCCACCGTAGCCGCCGCCAAGCCGCCCCACCACCACACCCAAACAGCCAAAACCCTAGCCGCCACAGCCCTCGCCGCAACCCTCCTCACCGCCGCCCCACTTCTCCCCCCACCGCCGGCGTCAATCGCCGCCCAACCCCCTACAAGCTCTTCTACGGCACCGCAGCGAGCGCGGCCAACTACGGCGGCTTCGGAGGAAATTCCGACCCAAGAGCCTCCGCCGAGTACACCTACGACGTCCCCGAGGGGTGGAAGGAGAGGCTCGTGTCGAAAGTGCAGAAGGGCACCAACGGCACCGACAGCGAGTTCTACAACCCGAAGAAGAAGGCGGAGAGGGAGTACGTCACCTTCCTCGACGGGATCCGCCAGCTGGCGCCCAAGGACGCCGTGTTGAACAACTTGGCCCTCTCCGACGTCAACCTGCAGGTAGAGGGGTGCAAACGAATCGAATCGAATATCACAATATTCTGTTATGGTCCATTTGGATTCGCGAATTTCGATTTGAAATTCGGAATTTATTCCAATGATCGTTTGTTAAATTTGGGTTATTAGGGAGTGACCGTATAAGCTTGATGAAGTTTCTTTCTAAAACCAATTGGTGATAGGAGGAGTTACCCATCAGTTTATATACCGGTTAATTTTTCTTGTCGTAATCGATGTGGGACATTTGGCCATATGTGACATTCTTCACACCCCCTCACATGTGAGTCCATTTCTTTTTAATCGGTCGGGAACGTCATTCTTTTCGAACCCGCCGTATATTTTATTTTATTTTAATTTTTGAGTCGGATGAGGAACGCGAATCTTTTCGAACCTCACGGATCCGTCCGGATCTTCCGCTCTGATACCGTTTGGCAACAACGCGGATTTGGATTTGGATTTCGTCCAAATCCGAGGAGAATTCAAACGCTTGTTTGTTTGATGATTTTAAAATTCAACCGCAAGTGGTCCAATTTCGAAATCCAAATTCTCACCGTAATGATTTCCATAAATAATAGTAAGTATGAGTTAACGATGAGTCGAGCCGGTTCGCGAGCTCGATGTGGCGGCTCGAGCTCGACGAACGACAAGTCGAGCTGACTCGACAATAAATCGGTTCGAGCTTGACGAACGACGAGTTGAACCGGCTTGACAGAAACTCGGTTCGAGCTCGACGAACGACGAGTCAAGCCGGCTCGCGAGCTCGAGGAACCGACTCGACAAACGATGAGTTGAGCCGGCTCGGCAAAAGCTCGGCTCGAGTTCATTATTGTCGAGCTCGGACATCATTTTGAAATCCGAATTCCGAAATCCTAGCGTTTGCCAAACAATGGATTTGGATTTGAAATTCGGATTTCGGAATTCGTAATTTCAAGTCACAGAATTCAATTCGAATTCACGAATCCAAACGCATCCTTATCAAATTTCAAATTCGAATATTATTCGAATAATAAAACGATTTGAATTCGATTTGATTATGAATATTCGAATATTCTTATTCAAATTTTGTATATAATTTTTATATTTTTATATGATAAAAATATAAATAATATTATATAAATTGAATTATATTATCTTATGTTTAAATATATGTTGCATTATAATATGCTTCATTTAATATATATTGACTTATAATATATTGCATTTAATATATATATATTGAATTATAATATTTTATATTTAAAATTATTTGAATCGAATACTGCGATATTTGTATTCGTATTCTAAATTATTCGAATCGGGAAAAATATTCTTATTCGGATTTGATATCCTAATATTTCGAATTCGAATCTTAATTTCCGAATCGAACAAAAAAAAAAAATCGATACATTTGCAATCCTGCCTGCAGGACCTGATCTCCGGCGCCGACGAGCTGACGTCGGAGGAGGCGAGGGACGAGAAGGGGCAGGTTTACTACGTGTACGAGGTCGACGGGATCGGTATGCACAGCCTGATAAAGGTCACCTGCGCGAGGAACAAGCTCTACGCACACTTTGTGAACGCGCCGGCGCTCGAGTGGGGGAAAGATAAGGAGATGCTGAGGCACCTGCACGATTCGTTTAAGACCGTTGCTTGATTTTGAATTTGGATTTGGATTTTGTGTGTTGTTGTCTGAGTTTTTGTTTCTCGATGGGGGCATGGCTATTGCTTTGGAATTCCTTTTGTGAGAAAAATGAAAATCAAGAAAAAAAAAATGTGATTGCATCTCAAATGAGTATGCTTTTGTTTTGCATTCCATCCTTTTGTTTATGGACTGGCTATGAAATTAACCACGGTTTCAAATTGGGTTTTAATGGGCTTAGATTTGAGTCTATACCCCTTTGAATTTGTTGAGTCTAAAGCTTAAATCTAAGCTAGTTAAGGATTCAATTTGGACCCGATGTCATCACTAGAATAAGATCAATCCTATGGAATAGATGAAATTCGTCTCACTGTTGAGTTTCTTGTATAGTCAAGAGTATTTAATGATTGAAATAGTTATGCTTTTCTTGTATATGTATTGATATTCACGTCTTTTACTTTTCTAGTTCTAACGAAAGCTTATTTATACAAGTGATTTTGAGCTAAATAGGATACGTAGCCGTTGGAGTATTATTAAAGTAATTAGATCTTGACTATCTAAATTCACTTTATTTGATCTTTGATATGTTTGACCTTGTGATCTTGTTTTCTTATGTTTCATATGATCTTGCCTAAAAATTAATTTTTCTTTTCTACCTCATTTTCATTCCTTATTAATTTGCTTATACCAAACCGTTTTTTTTACATGTTGCAAAAAGAAAATGATTAATCTCCAAACCGTTTGTAAAATTGCAAATATTAAATGGATAAATTTATGTTTTAAAAAGGAGAAATGCGTGCTAATGAGGTCTGCTTTAAGGATTTGTGGGTTAGATCGTGAGATCGAATCATCCCTCCTAAATTCATTGACTAGTCTATATGGGCTTTGTGGTGCATGACTATCGTTGTCAGATGGATTTGAGACGTATTCATCTGGTATCGGGGATTAATCCCACCACTGGAGTGTGTGGTGCAATTACGCCTCCGTCAGGTCTGTGTGGTGCAAGCCCACGCCGGTATTGTGGGGCTATCCCATAATCAGATCGAGTGGGAATACAACGGGACAGAAAAAAAGAAAAAGGAGAAATGCGTGGAGCCCGCGACAAATGGCTATGCACTACTTTCGAAGGGTCTCAGTTGCGTTTCATAAATCTATGGGGATATTTTTCTTATAATTTATAATACAGACTCTAATTTGCAAAATTCCTGGCCTAGGAATCTAGAACAGGTCCCTTGGGAACTTGCTTAATTTCACTTCGTTTTCAAAAACCCTCAGTTTCCAATCTCAACGTTCGATTTCCATTTCCGTCGTTGTTTGTCCTTGTAAAAGATCGCTTATAAGACCTGTTTTATAGAAAGCAGTTTTGGAATTTGTTGTAAGCTGTAACTTACATTCTATTTGTGTGTCTGCATAGTGCAAATTAGGTTTTGGCGATGAGTTACCGGGCGAGATATCCGCCTCCGGGATTGGGTGGTGGACGCGGCGGAGGAATGAATCCGCAAAGCGGTGGAAACCCGAATTTTCAGATGCGAAACCCTAATCAACAGAACCAACATTACCTTCAGAGGCCCAACAATCAGTTGTCTCAAAATCCCCAGACGCAGCAATGGATGAGGAGAAATGCTGGTGCCGACTCGGCTGTTGATGAGGTCGAGAAGACCGTTCAATCAGAATCCTCTGATTCTAGGTGGAATACTCTTTTCTTTTTCAATTCTGAAATTAAAGGGTTTTCTTCTGTTTTGTCGGAATGAACTTGTAAGATTGTATTAACTGTTGAGTATGTGTGCTTCTCTTCAGATTTTTATTAGGATAAGGTGTTTGATAATTTTGTTTATGATCTGATTGGAACTTTTATGTGGTCAGTTCACAAGACTGGAAGGGACGTTTGAAGTTGCCACCAACAGACCCCCGTTACAGAACTGAGGTATGACTCGGACTCGGTTTAATGAATATTTTTTTTTGTATTTGAAGATGAAGTTGATCTTCTGCTTGTTGTTGACTTTCCTTTATTGTCCTTTAAGTTGAAATTATCTGTTAAAGGTAGTTTTTCGTTATTAACTGATTATCGTGGTTAGAAGTCCGATGTTACACTAATGATTATAAGTTTTAGTAGATGAGAAGTTACCTTTTGGGTACTATATTTGCATTATCACGAATCATTTGTTGGCACGTGTGCTCCCCTTAATGGGCATGTTTGTATTTCATTTTCTGTTCAGGACGTTACAGCTACCAAAGGGAATGAATTTGAAGACTACTTCTTGAAGCGTGAGCTGCTGATGGGCATATACGAGAAAGGATTTGAAAGGCCATCTCCCATTCAGGAGGAGAGTATACCAATTGCACTTACTGGAAGTGATATCTTGGCAAGGGCCAAAAATGGAACGGGGAAAACTGCAGCATTTTGCATACCTGCGTTGGAGAAAATTGATCAAGACAAGAATGCAATTCAAGGTTTGCCTTACAATTATTGAATAGTTTTTGGGAACTTAAAACAGTTCCATCAAAATGTCGTCTGCTAATTAGTATAGTAGTGCCATCTAGCTAAAACGTTGTGTGTGATAAATGTGCATGATTTATATACACACAAGATGGTGTTATTCTGGCTAGTTAGCATATTAATGAGGTATAAGGTTTTAATGTGGATCATCAGCATAATGGGTTTTTGCCTTTTAACTAATGCTTGTTTTTAGGAAAAATTGGGATCCAGTTGGCAAGTAATCGTTCGTTTGTACGACTCCCCATTGCATATTAGAATGGAATTAAATACTTTCTGAAAGTGCATGTTCTTTAATGCATTTTTCTTAGTTCTTTAACTGACAAGGTTGTAAAAACCAATAGACTGCAACTGTTAGGCTGATTGATATTTGTCTATGTTTTTTGTATTTCATTATAACTAGTGAGTGTGGACCACGATTTCGATTTATAACGGGCTTTGACACGGAACTATCCCTTTTTGTGTTATTGAGCCGATAACTAAGAGAAAAAGGAAGGAATATTGCGATCATTGAGCAGCGTAATACAATGGCCGTTTCAAATCTCTCTACTCTCCACATCTTTTTTCACTTCTATTTGGCTCACACATATTCTTGAAATGCATGCCTTTGAACCAGTTTTTCAGCCATGTTAACAGATGAAGTTTCCCGGGTTTCTCATGATTCCCTTAAATGCTTGTATCATTGCAGTTGTTATTCTTGTCCCGACGAGAGAACTAGCCCTTCAGACATCCCAAGTTTGCAAAGAACTTGGCAAGCACTTACAAATTCAAGTAATGGCTACTACTGGCGGAACAAGTTTGAAGGATGACATAATGCGTCTTTATCAACCTGTTCATCTTCTTGTTGGAACTCCTGGAAGGATCCTTGATCTTACCAAGAAGGGGATTTGCGTCTTAGCTGAGTGCTCTATGCTAGTCATGGACGAGGTACAGAACAATTTCTACGTTGTGGATATTTCCATATTGGTACCTGTAATAAATTTTCACACTGATATTTTTTACATTTATTCTCTCTTTTTTTTTCTCTGTAAAATCCAGAATCAAATCTCATTTTTGCCGTCTGTTAGTGAAATTCCTTCTTTACCACCTGTCTTATGTGTATCTAGATTTGAATACTATCTTAGTGAAGCTAGGAATGCAGTTGAAGGAGTTGGTTTTATTTGTATGAATCCTCTTGATCTTTGCTGGATGGGTATCATTGCTCTTTTTAGTGAAATTGGATTTCATTTTACTTGAATATGTTGCTTCAATCTCCGGATTTGGCTGTTTATTGTTGTTTCATTTTTACTCTAATATGTGATCATTTTACTGAATTTTATCCTCCGTCTCACTCTCTCTACAATGCATTTCAGGCTGATAAACTCTTATCACCAGAGTTCCAACCTTCGATTGAGCACCTGATCTCCTTTATGCCACCAAATCGCCAGATCCTCATGTTCTCTGCTACTTTCCCCGTCACCGTTAAATACTTCAAGGACAAATACCTCCAGAAGCCATACGTAATCAACCTTATGGATGAGCTCACCCTCAAGGGTATTACTCAGTACTATGCTTTCGTGGAAGAAAGGCAGAAAGTTCACTGTCTCAACACCCTGTTTTCAAAGGTTTCTTCTTTGTTGCCTCAGCATTTCTTCTTTTAAGTATTACCATGTTGAATTCTTTATCGTGCCCCCCCTTTTTTCCTCTTGCAGCTCCAAATCAATCAGTCAATCATCTTCTGCAACTCTGTGAACCGAGTGGAGCTTCTTGCCAAGAAAATCACGGAACTTGGTTACTCTTGCTTCTACATTCATGCAAAAATGCTGCAAGATCATCGCAACAGAGTGTTCCATGATTTTCGGAACGGTGCCTGCAGGAATCTTGTCTGTACTGGTATGTTTCCCGTGTCTCGCGGATGTTCCCTTTTTATGACTACCATTTATATTCTAATCTCTCTCACCCGATGTTAACTCATCTTCTAATTGTAGATTTGTTTACCAGAGGAATTGACATTCAAGCTGTGAATGTTGTCATTAACTTTGATTTCCCTAAGAATTCTGAGACGTACTTACACAGGGTGAGTTTCTGTTGTTGGAGCAAGTTTGTGTTTTCTTCATCATTTTAGATTTTCGTGGATTTATTTTATATCTGCTCCGATAGGTTGGTCGATCTGGGAGATTCGGGCACCTTGGCTTGGCGGTTAATCTTATTACGTATGAGGATCGCTTTAATTTGTAAGCCCACAAAAACATCCTTCGATTTCAGTCCTTCAATTTTCAGCTACTTTGCAAATGCTTATGAATTGTGTTAAATCTCATACCAATGATAGGTATAGGATTGAACAAGAACTGGGGACGGAGATCAAGCAAATCCCACCTCACATTGATCAAGCCATATACTGCCAGTGATGGTGGTGGCTTCTGATTCTTACATCAAGAACGACAAATGGTGCGTGTGTTTCTGAGAGATTCACTAGTTTAATCCTGGGCCTTATCTAATGTATTTATTACTAACTTATGTCTTATTGATCTTCTTTTGATCTTTCTTTCTTTGACAGAAACATATCTGCATGATGTGGAGTGAATCTCTCGTTTTATCGGGTACTTGAAATTATTCCTTTTTCTTGCTTGTATTTTAACTTTCGAATACAGATTCTACAATGATTCGAAAGTTTGTGACTTTTGTGAAAGATTTGAGTTGGGTTATATTATTAGAGCCTTCACCTGACTTAATTTTATGTTTTAAGACTAGGACTAGGTGGCATTATATGTACTTGTAATGCTGTTTTATGTTTTACTTGCATTGATCTGAGTCTTCTTTCCCGAAAACGAAAAGGTCGTTTCGTTTGTGTTTATGTTCGATATATGTAGCTTGTTAATTGAAATTTTTATATTCGTTATGAAAGATATTTCCAAAATTTTTATAAAACATCCGGAAAAACTCCATCATTCTGAGGCAAATCGTTTAGAAGGGCTCTGATGAAAGTTTTGGTGAAGCCCTTTCGATGTTTATTTAACTCACTTCTTTTCTATTCGTTCCTTTTTTTCGAAAATTTGACCGTTGAGTGTGGGCAACTCTATAACTGGGCATTCATTGCTTGCATGTAAGAAGAAACTCTACCTCGAGCTTTTTTAACAGACACGGAAGCCTGCAAAAAACCCTGAAAACCCACGTTTTATTTTGATCTTTAACTCAGTAAAATATGAAGCTAGCAATAATTAATATAAGAAGACACGTTCGAGAAGAAAGCCTAAGCAAGACCGTCAGATTTCTACTCTTCTAGAAAATGGGATATTTATATTTTTGGTCCCCAATGTTTGCCCTATGGGCGTTTTGGTTCCCTATTTTTCCCAATTACAGTTTCAATCCCAATGTTGTTGATTTTGAGCGTTTTTGGTTCTCCGGTTAACTTAACCGTTAAGTTGGACGGAAATACGGGCCAGACTATGTTTCTCTTTCTTTGGCCCTCAAAATTCGAGTTGGCCCGGCCCACCCCGTAACTTCGGGATGGCCGGGCCTGTATTTCTGTCCAACTTATCGGTTAAGTTAACTGGGGGACAAAAACGCATCGATAACATTGGGGACTGAAATTGTAATTCGAAAAAACGGGGGACCAAAAAACGCCTATAGGCCAAACATTGAGGACCAAAAATGTAAAAATTCATTTAGAAAATATACCAATAAATAGGGACTCAAAAAGTAGGTCAAAGTGGTTTAGGAGATTGAGTTCAGTTGGTGTAAGCTGAAGTCCTCTCAATGGGGTTCGAATTCGATTCAGACTCATTGGGAGTGTCATGAGGAATTATCGTGCATTGCAGTAAATGTTATTTTCTTGTATCCATTCAATATTTTCTTGATGTTGTACTAAGACTATATATATTAATCAAATCTTCTTGTTGTCTTTGTATAAACATCGCATACTGAGACATCACCACAACACACACACAAGACAATCACACTGAAAACAAAATAATAAGAAACAAAACGAAAAATCGAACGTTTTTACGGTTTTTATCAACACCCGAGGCATCCGAGGCCTTTCTTCGGGGCATGGCCTGTGGCCCGATACTTTGCAGACAATTCCTCGGCCTTGAGAAACTCTTCTCCGCGCTGAGCTTCGACCATGGCTTTCTTCTCTTCCGCCTGCTTGTGGATCAAAGCTACTTTGTTCTTCATCTTCTCCGCGTACTCAGCCTTTTTCTTCTCCAATTTTTCCTGTCAACATCCAACAAGTTTTTAGGTAATTAACACTGAAGAAAACATATTCTTTATGGGGTAAATAGCATATAACCCAAATGTGGTTTGAAAAATAAGCATCAAAACCCCTATGGTTCGGAAATAGCATAAAATCCCCTCCTTGTCATTTTCACCTAATAATTGGGGGTACAATGCGATGTTTTAAAAAACGCAGGGGGTACGGTGATAGGTTTTCGACAACACAGGGGGTATGGTGCTAAGTTTTAAACAAACTAGGGATACAGTGCTAAGTTTTAGATAGCATAAGAGACTTTCGCGCTATAAAAAAGGATAAGATAGTTATGTGCATTTCAGTATAACTACATGGGGGTATTGCACAATTTGCCCTTCTTTATTTTAGGCTTGTAATTTTGTTTTCTTTTGGCTTTTTTTTTCCGGGTTTTTAGTTTGCCATTTCTCTCTTGAGAACAGTCTTTCATCTGAATGGTCAAATGTTAGCAGATGGATCTTTTGGACTCGTTATTCCCTTGTAAATTCATTGTGTATACGAAACTTTCGTTTCAAAAAAAAAAAAAACCGCAAATAGAAACGCGGGAACCCCGTGATGATATTGGTTACCTCGATTGTCTTAAGCTGAGCTTCGATAGATGCTTTCTTGCTGTTCTCCCATGAGAGTACATCCGCGAGCTTCTTTTCAGCCCTGTAAGAAGAAGGAAAAAAAACAAATAAAGATGCATTCTTTAGTTATCAGTCCTAACAAATCCTGTAAGATAACATGGTAGCATATATTATGGGGAACTTTTAGGCTGTGTTTTGAAACGAAGAAAGTAGTGTGGAAAAAGAAATTCGGAGAGAAAACGATTTTAATAAGTTATATTTCATTGTCCTCACCATTTGGTGAAGAAATGAGTTTTCCTTAGTTTTAAGGTATAAACTTAACTAGCTTTCTTTTTCTTGTCTATATCTTCAACCAACCAAAAATAAAAATTAATTTTCCTTCTCATTTTCACTTTCCTTTCCCTACTGATTTCCACGAACCAAACACAGCCTTACGGAACTGGCTCGGTCCAAATGAGTTTTCAAAACAAAAAAAAGAAGCCTCTGAATCTGCAAAGCCTATTATACCTTTTGCGGCCCGTAGTAACCGGACGTTGTTATGTTATAAGCGAAGCTTTTAAGGGAGGACGGGTGGTGTGTAGTCAGTCATTTAAGTAATAGGTCGCAGGTTCAAATCCTGGTTATGTAGTCAGTAATAGGTCACAGGTTCAAATCCTGGTTGCGTAGTCAAGCAGTAATTGGCCGCGTGCTCAAATCGTTGTTACAATAATTTTACTTACAACAGGTTCTCATAAATATAAAAGGGTTCTTAGCTATCAGAGAACCCGTTGTGTAGCTGAAAACTCAATGTGACAATGTTGATTACCGCTGAGAACCTACTGTGATAGAGTTCTGATACCGTAACAAAAATGTCATTAAAATTAAGTTCATTGACTAAAGAGACGAGAATATATATCTTTTTAGAAATCAAAGGCTATTTTTCTAAATGAGAATTCGAAGACTCGAAGTAAGATTTTTATGACAGAAAGGAGATAACAAGCATGTTATATATCTCATGATTATTATAACATTATGTTTGGTAGCAAAGAGCCTTACTTGTTGTCTACTTTAGATTTCTCACTGTCTTCCCACGCCCTGATGAAAGACAACCTCTTCTCGTCTTCGAGCTTCGCAAGAGCCACGTCTGCATTATCCACGAAATTTTTGCCCAAAAAAAATAAAATAAATAATTAAAAGTCGCCTCTTTGAATATCATACGAAGACATTCGACAAGAATAAATATTACCTCTATCAAGCGACCCTTTTGGGGCTTTCTTGGGCTCAGCAGCTTCAGGCACCTCTGTATCATAATTCATAAACACAAACATATAAAAATTAAAAAGAATTGAAAATATGTAAAAAGAAATTACGTATATTCACATCGCTTACTTGCTGGGACCAGCGCCTTTCCTTCTTCACCGTGAGGCGGTGGCTCGGCTGCAGCTGCGGCTGGCTTATCGTGCACAACGGCGTCGTTTGGGTTCTCCGCCGCCGCCGGCGAGGGCTCTTCTATGTGATCGGCGACTTTCTTTGGCTCCTCGGGCACGTGTGTCGCTTCTAAAGTCGCCATTTTCTGCGTGTATATGTGTAAGTATAGATGGATAGATTTTTTCTAACAGCACTGACTGGTTTTTTCAGGCAGATTGTAATGAGCTAAATTTAGGAATGTGGCTAACGTTCATCTGTGTCTTTGTGTGGGGCCCTACTGAACTATAGAGTTATCCTGTGTGATGGCAGTGTACAGAGGTTGCGGTGTACCGCAGTCGATAATCCTCTTGCCGACAGAAAGTTTTTTCATGTAATGATGGCCGTTGGACTTAATTGCGAGGATTAATTTGGTCATAAAACAATTCCACGAAAAAAAAGAGAGTAAATCTTCAAGTCGATTTTTTTTGGCTTTACAGTCATATTATTAATGAAAACATAAAAATTATTAATTAATATAAAGATTGTAGGGTAACCATTGTTGCTTACCACGTATTGATTGTAAATATATATTTTAAACCGAGGATGATTATTGGTTGCCACGTTATGATTTTAAACAGCATATATATAAATATATTGAGAAGACCCGTAAATTGAGAGATTGCTGGTTAGCTGTGTTCCATTCCATATCATGTAATTTGTATAATTTTTTTTTTATTAAAATACAAAATTTTAAAGGCCGTACAGTCTCTACATATGTTAACTGGGCCGAAAAGCTTTAATCAGCCCATTTTTGTAATGGGCTATTTGTAGGCCCAATAAACCTTTGCTATAAGAAGCTTCTGACCCAAATTAAAGTATTGAACTCCGAAATGCATTCGAGGTCTGATACTTTCCCACTGCACACCGACGCGACGACGTCGTACTCACCTTCGGAGAAGCCATGGGCCGATAGAGTATCGGAGGCTGCAACGTCAGCATACAATCTTCTCCCCAAGAAAGGGAAGCCTCAAGGCCGCGAAGTCACCGTCCTCGCAGCTTTTCTCTTATCCGATTCCCTTCAAAGTTATAGACGATTACATTACCCCCTAAAAACCCTAATTTATTGTGTTTTTTTTAAGCTGAAGATTTATATTTCGGTGTTGTTTCTGTTAGGTTTGCAGGTTGTGGCGCTAGGCACCGGTACGAAGTGCATTGGGCGATCGCGCAGGAGTAGCAGTGGCGACGTTGTGAATGATTCGCACGCGGAAGTTATTGCCAGAAGATCGCTTATTAGGTTTGGATTTCTCAGATTATTGGATTCTTCTTTCATTATCATTTGAGGTCGAACAAGCATGTGAGTGATTAGCATTCTCACATTACTTAGTAGAAAGGATTTCGTGACTGGATAAACGTGCTTGTATCGTATTAGGTACTTTTATTCAGAGATTGAATATCTCGCCAGAAACGATCACAAGCATAAGAGTAGTGATTCATGTTTGGAGTTGCAAAGAGGCGAAAAACACGACTCAATATTCCAGCTGAAAACAAACGTACAAGGGCAAGCAAAGTTTGTACTGAAAAATGGGTGGCAGTTGCATATGTATGTATCACAATTGCCATGTGAGTAGCAGAGGCTTCTCTAATGCTCTTTCCTCAACATACTTTAGAATCTGGCCCGACTATTGATGTTTCCCGCATTTAATATTTACAGGTGGAGATGCATCTCTCAGGTCTCATCTTTTCACATCTTTGAGCAGCAGTTCTTTAGAAGAATGTAATAAAGAATTTATTTATAATTTATATCTGTTTTCATGGATCATCAGCATGGCACATTAGTTTGATTTTCCAAAGCAGAAGCTGATACGATTTTGGACATTTTTTTTTATCTCCAGGTGGTGATTTTTCGGGGATCGGTAGCACCGTTCACCGGAAACCAGGCAGAGGAGATACAACGCTGTCAGTAAGCTGCTCCGATAAGATTGCAAGATGGAATGTTGTTGGAGTTCAAGGTTTCTACACTTGGTATTTTGTAGAATTTTAAATAGGGCAAATTTTTTATTCAGGTCATGTCAGAAGTTTTAATTTAGTATTCAAGCCCTTTAAGGATAAAAATTAGTTTTAAGGACCTGATTTTTATACTAACACTTCATTGTTCGGCAATAACAATATATTGTAAGTTTCTAACACAAAAAGGACGTGCGATACCTCTTCATATAACACTTTTATAAGTTAGGCCCGCCCAACTTTTTTCATTACAGGGCCTGAACCCTATTTTGAAACTGTAGAGCCTAACCTAATTAACCCTTTTAAATAATGCTGTACAAACAATTTTTTTATCTGTAGTGGAGTTAAAAGAGCGGTCTTTATGCTTCGTGCAGGTGCTTTGCTTTCATTATTTATGGAACCCGTTTACGTTTCCTCTATCACCGTGGGCCTATCTCAATCTGATTCTGCAAGTCTCGTGCTTAGCCATCTTAGAAGATCTCTGCACGATCGCATCGCTCCATTGTGTAACCAGTTGAGAGATCCTTTTCGAGTGAAAAAGGTGAGTAAGTCGAAATTCCACTGAATTCTCTTTGATCTCGGTAACTATTTCTTTTCTCTCATTGACAGCCTCTACTATGTGTAGCTTCACTGCCACCCGAGGAATTCCGACATTCGGATACAGCTCTTGAAACCTTAACTTGCGGGCAAGTTTCTTGACCTCTACATTACTCCTTTTATTTCCTTTCTTGAAAGCCATATATATGATTTTATTTAGGTATTCCATATGCTGGAATAAAAGTGGCTTGCATGAAGTTATCCTCGGGACAACCGGTAGAAAGCAGGGAACGTCAGCAAAGGGGGCGCTTTCTCCTTCGACGGAGTCATCTTTATGCAAGTAAGAGTTGTCAAAAAAAAAAAAGAAAAAAAGAAGGAATTCCCTCTTAATTATTTTTTAGTCCTGTATATTTAGGGATGTCGCATTTTAAGGACACCTAAATAAAGGGGTGACAATATATGGAAGTAATTTGAGGACGCTGGTAATCTAATTTCAGCATGAAATTAACACATGCGAGCATACTTAACAATTAAATTAGGAAAAATCATATGTGACGTCGCACGTCCTAATTTGGACCGATTTTTTTTGGATGCCAAGTGGGATTCACCGAAGTAATTATCATGTGCACCTCACGTGTTAATTTCGGATTGAAATCAAGTGCTCCATCCTTTTTTTTCGGTCGGATAGGTTTTTCAGCGTTAACAGTCATCAAATTGCATCAATTCAGTGGGGATGCTGATTTGAATCGAGTTTTTTCCCAAGACCGCGTTGGATTTTTCCCTAAATTAATTGTCATGCATGACTCACTGACTGAAATTAGGTTTATGGCATTAATCGTCCTCAAATTACTTCGATTTTGAAACGGATTAACCAAAAATTGTCGACCCTCAATTCATGTCTCTAAAAATGTGCCACTTCCCAAAATATACAAGACTAAAAAATAATTAAACCTATCTTTATGCCAGCACTCATAATACCTGTCCTCTTTCCTTTCAAAGTCTGGCCTCTCCCTAAAAATTTATACTTACGGTCAATTAAATCCTTGAATTATAGGAAGCGTCTCTTGGATCTCTTTATAAATCTCGAGCGGGATTATGCACCACAATGCTGCTGCATCAACGCAATAACTTATCAAGGGCTAAAGGTTATCATTCAATTTATGATTTTATGACGTCTGCTTTTTAAGAATATAGTGAAGTGAACTGAAATACATACATGATTTCAACTGCAGAGAGGTGCCGGAGAATACTCCCCAGCTTCAAAGGCCTTCAAAGCGAGCCCATGCTTCAACAACTGGCCGGTGAAGCCACACGAATTTGAGTCTTTTTCATGGAGGTGATGATCTTTAATTGTATTCCATTTTTGAAGTACTAAAGGTGAAGTTATGACAACCTCAAAGAGCTCTCGAACTCAAGATGTCCAAACTCATCTCACTTGGATCGGTCACCTGCAGCTCGACCTGAATCCCGTCCAACTCTCTCTTGAATCTATCTTTCGAACTCGTGTCCTCACTCTTTGCGGGTGTCCCGTGACCTAAAACCCGTAAAAATAGATGCTATATATTATATTAAAAAAAAAACCTTTTCTTACAAATAGGCTTGTCAGTGGGACGGGGATGGGGCGAATATGAGGTCTATGAGTTCGAGCTCGACAGTTATGAGCTAGAGCTTAATTTTTCACGAGTTTGGGCTGAGCTTTAGTTGAGCCGGTTCATCGAGCTTATGAGCTGACTCGGCTGATCCTGGACCGGTGACAAGCCTAGTTACAAAACTATGAAAAAAAAATATGAAATTAATAAACACATTTATTACCTACCATGCAATGAAGAAGATTTTGCTTTTTACGGCAAATTTTCGCCTATCGTTAAATCGTAATTGAAGACGGTGTAGCGATGATCGCTCTCCGGTAAGCTCGTGGTGAGATCTTTGTAGGTCTCGCCGTGCCTTGTCAACGACCACTTCAAAGAATAATCTGGTCCAGAAATCAAAATGGTAGGAAGTAGAAAAAAAGAAAATGAAAGTGAAGATCCTGAAAGATGGAAATGGGACTCCAGAAGAAATGTTTTTAAGGCATCAGTGATATTTCAGGGTGTTTATACAGAAAACTATAGGCCTCTCATATCAAATTTTGCCTTGATGAGCTTAAGCGGGTATAAACTAGACAACATGAAAACATCAATACTTTTTTGTTACTGTTTGGTATTTGATTAAAATATTTGCTAATTTGGAGTTGGAAATATAATACATAAAGTATAGGGGTCAAAAGCTTTCGTGTAAGGTGATCATTTAACATGGTATCGAGCTCGGATCGAAAGATCACGGGGCTCACGACTTCACGAGTCACGCCCGTAAAATAAAAAATCACGTTCAAGCTCATATGAGTAAAAAGAAATCAATCTCGGCGTGAGGGCGAGGGCGTAATGAAAATATAATATTTGAGATTAATATATAATAGAACCTCTTTAAACATAATTTTTTACGTAAATTGATTAGCATGGTATCAGAGCTCAAGTCTATAAATTATGGTTCTAACCACCATCGTAAAATAAAAAAACTACGTATAGGCTGGATAAGAAAATCAATCAGCAAGGCCTTAAAGGGAACATGTTAATATATAAAATTAGAGTATAATACATTCTCTATTTAAGCTTTTAGTTAAATTTGCCATTTAAGACAATTTTTTTTGGTAAAAAAAAAATAAATTCATGACAAATAAATTACGCGTCTTTTTTATTCTTAAAGGCTTACTAATTAACTAATAAAAAAAATTAGCCCAACCCAATAAAAGGTCCACCATCAAAACAGGTCGAATACCGAACTCGTTAAACGTTTTGTCGTCTTTTTCCCTCTTCCCTCGCACACCACGCGCAAATCAGGTATTTTTTTTCTTCATCCCAAGCTCTCCAACCGCCGACGAGCCGTGAAAATCTTGTCCGTCCACAGTTTACAGGTAATTGACATTATTTCGAAGGTGATGAAGATGATAAAATTTATTGCGTTGATGTAATAGTTTGAATCCAAGACACAAATGGCAGCCACGGGGAGATGCTTTCTCGTCACTGGCCCTCCGGTAACTCAGTTATAAAGTACAATGAAATAGTTCAATAGTAATTTAGTCCTGGATTATATTTGGGGGAGTGGCAATGATAGACACCTAAATTAGAGATGGCAATTTTAGGACGATAAGTTCCGAAAATGAAGCAATTTCGGACAATTAAAGCGACAAATCTAATTTTAGTTTGTAATTAGCATACGTGAGCCAAACTCGACAATTAATTTGTTGGAAAATCCTACGCAGTGTTGGAAAACTCGGCCCCAAATCAACATCTCCCGCGAGTTGAAGCAATTTGAGGACAACTAGTGCCAGAAACTTAATTTCATCCAGGAATTAATACATGTGTGGGCATTTGACAATTAATTTGGGGTAGAATCTTACGTGAAATTCCAAATCAGCATGGCTTACACCACGTATGATTTTCCGCAATTTAATTGTTAAATATATCTCATGCCTGTCAATTCCGGGCTGACATTAGGTTTCAAGTGTTAGTTCTCAAATTGTCACTCCTCAAGTTAGGTGTCCTTAAAATGTCACTCCTTAATATATGTGTCCTTTAAATGCTACTTCAACATACATGACTAAAGAAAAATAATTAAGCCATATAGCAAAAAAAAAAAAATTAATGATAAAAGAGTGCTTAGTGATCTTATGTAAACACTACAGGGAGTGGGGAAAACAACTTTGATTATACGAGTCCTGGAGGCCCTGAAACAATCGAATCCCTCCTTGAAAATTCAGGGATTCTATACTCGTAAGCTATGATATGCCCTTTTTTTTTTCTTTTTCCTCAGTTCATTTCGTACTTGGTGTTAAATAGATAGCTCTTATGTATTATATTTCGGAATTGCATATCGGTAGTCTGTAGTGTTAATTGTGAATTTATGCAGGCGAAGTGAGAGAAGGTTCAGAGAGAGTCGGATTCGAAGTGGTTACTCTCGATGGACGCCGAGGTCCTCTGGCTTCTACCAATGTTTCTTGGTAATGAAAGCGTATACCCTCTTCTTATCTCCTGTTTGTTCCTTGTGCCCTCAGTGAAACTACGCGTGTTTAATAACTTGATAGAGCCTGAAATAGCTCTTTCAGTAACTCAGTCATCACTGGAAAACTTGTTTATCATCAAGTTATGGCATCATGATCAATCGTTTTGTTCTTCGGTATTTTAAAGCCTATGCAAGAAAATTGGTCATTTGGTGTCTAAATCACGTCACCATCAAAGAAATAGAACTTAAAGGCATGATTTAGTTTTCCAACCTGTAAAGGCATGAAATAACAAGGACATTATGCAACGTGAAAGCACTGAAAATGAGAAAACCTATATAGGAAGAAACCACTTTTTAGAACTCACAGTAGTTAAGCAATCCCCTTGCCTGAATTCTGCAGCTTTATGTTCCTTTGTTTATTATGATTATTCCTGTAGTTCATCATATTTGGTCGGCGCATGATGTTTCTGTTGGCCGATGAACAGTGGAGAATCGCAGAAATGGCCCAATGTTGGAAAGTACAAAGTGGATGTCTCAGCATTTGAATCAATAGCATTGCCGGAGTTGCAGGTGCATGCATTTGTTCTTTGTTGGCAAACTTGTGCTTTATTCAAATTCTTGGTTTTGGCGAAGCAAATTATTAGTCCACGGTTTTGTTATAATCTTTTTTTTCTATACGTGTTCGCTTATTTCTTACTAAGCTTGGTGAAAGATGTAATGACTTGTTAGAACAAAGAAAGTAGTTATTGTACTGAGATAACCAAACAACATTTGGGCCTTGATCATCAGGTTAAGGAAGGCAGTGATCTGTTCGTTATCGATGAAGTTGGAAAGATGGAGCTTTTCAGTTCATCCTTCTTCCCTGCCGTTTTAAGGGTTTTGGAATCGAATATCCCTCTCTTAGCATCGGTTCCCGTCCCCAAATCCGGCAGAGATATTCCCGGAGGTATGCATTTATACATGTATGTGTTCATTCTTGGCTTAATTGCCTTTTTATTCCTGTATATTGGGGGAAGTGGCATTTTATGGAACGAACAACTAAATTAGGAAATGACAATTTTAGGACAATAAGTTTCTGAATTGAAGTCATTTGAGGAGATAAAATAAAGGTTGCGATTCGAGGACAGTACAAAATTGAAACAATTCGAGGATAGTAAGTTTCAAAATTCCGGCATTAATTTTCCTCAAAAAAAGCTTTAATTTTGAAAATTATTGTTTTAAAATTGCAGCTGCTTCAGTTTTGAAACTGATTGTCCTAAATTGTCACTCTCTAATTTAGGTGTCATTATAACGACACAGTCCCGGCTTAAAAATAATTGAGCCTTCGTTCTTTACATCATAGTTGAGTAAAAATATCCAATGACTTGAAAAAAACTCTAATGATCAATGGGAGACATTCTTCATTGATCTTTCTTAATATTGTTTTTGTGCAGTTGCAAGGTTGAAAAATCATCCAGGAGCTGTTATATATACATTGAACACAAGCAATAGAGATGCCATGAAAGAGCAAATCTTCTCCACCTTGGTAAATGTGCTGCAGCCCAATCAGTAATTCTACTCCTTGATATATAATTTATTTTGTTTATTTTTCACCTTGTTTTGTTTGTAAGCTATGATATATTATTATGACTTGTACCATTATCAACATCGTAATTGATGGATTGAAAATATCTCCCGGCGGCGATTAGGGTTGTCGAGGGGCGGAGAATTCCTGATTTTCAATCTCGGGGCGGGGACAGGATTTATACTCTCCGTTTCGTTCCCCATGGGATTCGATGTTATAATTAATAAAACACCTAATATTTAATATAAATAATATTTAAAATACGATATAATGAAAACACATTCTTGGGGGATAGAAGAAAATGAGGTTTTGAAGTTAAAGACGGGAGAACCCGAAGGGCTTGACCTAGCGGTTCAGTCTCTGGCCTTTCAAATGGGAGGTCAGGGGTTCGAATCCTCTAGGAACCTTAACTGCCGTAGTTTGTGGGATTTTTAGGTGGGTTACATGGACCATGGAGGATTAGTTTCGCTGGAAGCCGTTGTCGTCCCATAGCCGACGATGAAGTTCGGATTCGATTTAGACCGAACCTAGTCGGAGTGTGGGACTGTGGTGGCGTTGTGTGTGGATACTTACATAACCGAAAAAAAAAGAGTTAAAGATGGGAGAAAGTGACGAATATTATAGATCTGTGTTTAATTGGCGTAGTCGCCGAGTTTTAGACTTAATTTGTAGCAGATTTTTCAGTTTTCTTGGGTTGACTTCAAACTTGTTTTCCTTCGACATTTCTTGTTTTTTTTTTTCCGGATGTCTCAATTGGGTTATTTAGCTTATGTATTTTATGTTAGTCATTTTCGAGTGGGATACTTCGGGACAATAAAAAAAAAATCATGGTTTCGAAAAAAAGAAAAAAGACAATATAGTTAGAAGGAAAAAAAAAAAGAAACAAAAACTATTACGAATGACATCAGTATCCAAGCTCCAGTTAATCTCCCTCGCTTCACAGTAAAAAGTACAGACTTAAGCTGAAAGACAGAGTATGAAGGAAACAAAAACAGCAGCCTATGACAAGAATAAATCTACGTTGTTAAGTATGGACGGAGATTTACATAAGATCGATCGAGCGGAGATTGTCGCACGTTAAACGTCTCGGGGGGGACTACAACTGCGTACTCTGCCAAGAACTCATCGGATTACTATGAATGTTAGCAGAAGTCGATGATTCCCCAATGTTGCGAGCCTCCTCCACAGCTGCTTTAGGCCTGGGTCTTGAACTAATACGAGGTAACAAGCTTCCCACAATCACCTTTATATATATATATATATATATATATATATATATATATATATATATCGAAAGGCGATGTTAAGAGTTTAACATAGTAACCATCATGAGTATATATATATATATATATATATATATATGTGTGTGTGTGTGTGAAATTTATGTGAGAACCATTTGTGAGCACCTCTTATGAAGCATTGGTTGGTGCCACGTCAACACAGGAGGTGTCAATCAATTCCACGTAAAATGTGCCAATCACTGCAGCATCACCTTTTATGTTGATGTGGCACAACCAATGGTGCTTACAGGAGAGCGCCGACAAATTGCTCTCTCTCTCTCTCTCTCTATATATATATATATATATATATATATTGGTTCGAGATTTTTACTACCTGAACACCACTAGCTGCAATAAGAGCCGCCTCGACTGGGCCGCCAGTGACTCGACCGTCGGGCCCCGAGAGGGTGACGTTTAGGCCGCCCGTGGGGCCGTGGGGGGCATCAACGTCATTTACGTAAGAACCCGATAAGCTTAATATATTGAAGTTCCCCTATTTGAAAAAAATGAGTTAATGTTGATTTGATGGCTTTGTCATGTAAATAAGAAGACAAGCTTGTGCTAGCAAGAGAAAAAATGTCTCTTTTTTGAGAAATAAACTAAACACGCACCTCGTATGTTACGCTCCCGCTAGAGCCCGAGATCCCGAGGTTTGCAGCCGAGACCGAGCCAACACCGGATAGAATGACTATGGCTCCGCGTCCTCGTAACAGCGATAGTATCCTTCTTTTAATGTCCTAAGATAGTTGGAGAACAAGTTCAAAATTTTATTAAGCATAGAGTGTTTGACATGATAAATATGAGTTTTTAACTGCGACGTACTTCTCCGGCGGAAATGTTGATGATATGGGGAGTCATTGTTCCGGCTCCTCCGTTGAATAGAGATGCATTCGACAAGTTCATCGCTCCTTTAGAAGTAAAAATCGATCGATTAGACCAAAATATAAAAAAGGTGAAGACTAATAATAACTGCGAGCCAACGAGGACTCAGCCTAGTGGTTAAGGCTGAGGCCTCAAGGATTATGGTGGAGATATCATATGATCTTTTTGTATTCCAGTTAGGTAGGTATCCCCTCACAACGACATCGTAGCCTCACATTACGATTAAGTTCAGTCTGATTCGAATCTGAACCTCAACGTCGGCTATGTGACGACAACGGCTTCTAGTGGGACTAATCTTCCCTGATTCATGTGACATGACCCAAATATCACAATTAACGATAGTGTACGTTCGAACCCATGACCAAGAGGATGAAAATTCGGCCTCTCAACCACTGGCTAGATCTATGGGGACATCGTATGATCGATTTTCATGCCAACGTTTCCTTAAGTGAACATGTCACTTGCCAGAAATGAACATGTACTATCGTGGTTGAACCCGGGTGGTCTGATTTGCAGGCTATTGCATTGACCCCCGGAGACTAAATAGTTTCCCAGGCCAGGGTTATCCGAAACAAACAAACAAACAAAAAAAACTGCAAACTATATACCAAGAGATGAAGAAGCGTGTGGCTTATTCCGACTGCTCCCCGGCGGCCTACCCCTCCTCCTCGGGCTCGCTCTCATTGGGGGGACGGAGCCAGACACGGAAGGGGAAAGCCCGAGAGAAACACCAGCGTCGTGCCCGTATTTTCTGGGCCTTCCCCGCTTTCTACGAACGGGTTCCCCTTGTAGCATAACATTAGGAACGTGAATTGCCCGGGTCGATCCATCGACTGGTAACGTGGGAACACTCATGTTGCCCAATGGGTTAGGTTGGTACGGTGCGCTTGAAAACGGGCTCAGGCTCGGCGAGCCTTGCAAGGGAGCCATGGGCTCGGACGGCGGCGGTGCTTGGCTCATGTAGTATGGACCGCCCGAGCCCGGGAGTCTCATGGATGTTTCGGGCCTTTGATCCATGCATTTATGATGGGAAAATCGGAGAAAAAAAAGGACTTAATGTTGGTGGCTACACAACATACATACCCACAGATGGATGTGATTATATAATGAATGATCTCAAAATATTGATATTTGAAGTTTCTGAAGTGAATTTTCAGAGCCGTTGTAAGAGAAAGAGCAAAAACAGAGTACACACACAACACCTTGCACTGTGGGTTTCAAGAAATAATGAAGGTGGAGTGGCCTTTCATGGCTTATCTGCTGCATAATGCATCTTCACTGGTCGATTTTTCGATCTCTGAGAGAGAGAGAGTGTGTGTATGTTTTCTTTTCTTAGAAGAGAGGCGGAGAATCTTTACTAAAGAGGACAAGAACAACAGGAAGCACACACGGTGGATAAATCCTCATATCAACAATTTGTAGTTCATATTTTCTTTGATAGATTAGATTTGTTGTTTGAAGCTTTTATACCCACTCGCAGGCCTTGGCACGTGGATATGGTTTCCCACTTTCCCTAAAGTCAGATGTTTAACTAATTTAGCAAAAAAAAATAAAATAGTCAGTAGTCATAAAAAAAATTAAGTGTCACGCGCCCAGTAAAGACAAACTATGAAAAAATGTGAATTGATGCAAATATTGGTCCCACGCACTCGGATAAGGAAATCTTTCAGACCACACGACCCGATTTTTACCTTAATCTATTGGTTTTCTTGAAATCAAGAAAAGGAAAGAAAAGAAAGAATCCCTAGATTTGATGCTAAGTTGTAGCAAATAGCAAGCAGACGCTGAAGATCTCATCACCGTGAGTCACTGATAATTTCACCATGATTAAGGATGAACCTCAGATTTGCAGATGTTTGAGAGGATGAGAAGTGTCAATGTGAAAGAAAGTACCATAAATCAGCTCATATGGTAATTAAGGGGCAAAAATAAACATGCGATAAGGATAATCTAACATCTCCTATCATTTTCCTCACCATGATCACCTTTTAAATATAAACCCCCGACTCCAAATGCATCGTTAACAGAGAATATGACTGTAAATCGAGAACCCCGAGTATCATCTGATTCGATATGAACAAGCAAGATTAGTAACCATTTGAGATATATCATTCAGTGATTGCTTGATATAAAATGCTCTTCCATCGATTAACTACGTATAACTCACACAATAATACAAGATATAATTTCGAAGAATTACCAACAAAAAACTGATTCAACAGTCAACCAAGAACTTCCATTTAATTTTGTTTGTCATCAGAATGAAAAGTAGATAAGCAACAATTTGTACCACCAAGGTTAAATAAATCTATGGAGACCTGAAGTGCTTTAGGATTAGTACTGATTTCGATTCATTCAACAACTGAGCTCAATTGTCGACTTCCATTGCTTGGGCAGCTTTAGCTTTAGCCAATGGAGTCAGCTTAGTCTTCAGCTTCTTCTTTCCTACTTGAAATCCACTCCCTTTCTTTGATTTCTTATTGCTGCTACCATCAACCTGATAAATAGAACATGTTTCTCATAATTCAGAAATATGTTCGAAGTTGCAATAATTCATACCAATCTCAGTAAAATCGAGACAGCGCATTCAAAACCCAAATAGAAAATTAAAAATAACATCGCATTTTTATCGAACTTCAGCTGAAAGATTCCATCAAACGAAGATGATATAGTGAAGAATCAGTGAGAAATTACTTTCATCTTGTTTTTCTTGGCTTGGAGCTTCTTTTCCCTCTTTTCTTTGGCTTCTTGTTCCCCTGTTTGTCAACATCGATTGATTCAACATATTGAGGAACTTACGAGCAGAAATTTGCAGAAAAAAGACGTATTGAAACAGAGGAATTGCAATACTTTTCAGGTCGAATTCGTGTAGCCTTTTTCGTCGACCTAAATCATTCTTCTTCGACATCCCTTCTTCGACTCAATCGATGCGTCGACTTTGCAAAACCCTAGCTATTATCGACAGGCGACCGTATTTATACGTTTGATATTTTCGTCTTTGCCCCCTATAGTTTTAGAATCTTTGTTATCAAACTACAAGTATATTTAAATATAGAAGAAAGATAATAATAGCATAATTAATTTTCTTTGATTATGAAATTATTTACTTTAATTAAGGCTTATTTACATATCTAAAACTAAAGCGTTCTATTTTATTTACATGTTAACTCAATTGGTAATCGATGGGGTGTCCACACAAGTCATATTTATTTTGATTATCTGACGTGAAATTGCCTTTGATAACCAGACATGAGGGGTACCCGTTCGAGAAATTTGTTTTATATAGCACGAGATCCTTATACATCGGACTACTCTATAAAAATGACCAATACTTTAAATTTAAGCCAAATGACTAAAAATTATGGTAACATGGCTAATTTTTTTTTTTTGGACTTTTCAAAAGGACCTTTTACATGACAATGAGGCATTTCGTCTAGTGGTCAAGGAGGAGACCTTAATAATTTGTGGGTTATGTCATGAGATCAAAGTATCCCTCCACAATTCATTGAGTAGTCCCTATGGGCTTTATAGTCTATGACTATCGTTGTAAGATGGGTTTGAGACGTATTCATCTGGCATCGGAGTAGTCCAACCATTGGAGTGTGTGGCATAAGGCTGAAAACGAGCTGAATCGAGCCCAAACATGGCTTA
Source organism: Linderniella brevidens (assembly GCA_004919715.1). NCBI lineage: Eukaryota > Viridiplantae > Streptophyta > Magnoliopsida > Lamiales > Linderniaceae > Linderniella > Linderniella brevidens. The sequence continues at coordinate 12,297,808 of SWDC01000147.1, read as the reverse complement.
GCTCGATTTAGTACAAGTAGCTCGAGCTCGATCAAACACTAAAAATCGAGGCTCGAGCTCGGCTCGAAAAATTCTCGAACTGCTCGAGCTCGGCTCGATAAACTTCAATCCGTTCAAAAGTTTGTACTCGAAGTGCTTGAGCTCGGCTCGAAAAGCTCGAATCAATATTATAATAATATTTTTTGAAATAATATTATATTAATATATAAAAATAAATAAATAAATAAAAAATAAATTTTCTATCGAGCCCATCTAATATCAGCTCGAGCTCGGTCAAACTCGAAGTCAAACCAAGCGTTGACCGAGCTGCTCGCGAGCAGCTCAGTTCGTTTTCACACCTAGTGTGGCACAATTAATCATCCGGCATTAACAACTCGGTTCTTTTCACAGCTAGCATGGCACAATTATAATCCTCCATCATGTATATGAGAAAACAAGCTTTGAAATCATTAGAAAGAAAACAAAGCTAAGATAAGACGTTAGAGCTTTTTGTAATTTATGAAAAGTTTAAGGACTAATCTAGGGTTTCCGGACTCCGGTTCAATTCAATGGCAAGACAACAAAGGACGAAGGAAAGAGGTGCAAAAGGGGATTATACTTGTCGAGTTATAAGCAGGATAACCAGATAAAAATATCGGGTCACGAAGCTCTTAACGCTTGAATATAGTCAATTTTTTGTAGAAAATCGAGCAGCCTTCTCTGTTCTGCTGTGTTCAGTCCTCGCTCGGGGATCAAAATCGACTTCACAGTAAGCTTTCCTAATTCAATTTCCTTTCGTTCTAGTTTACGATCATCAATTTTGGTGCTCAATTTTTTTTATGCGTATAAATTGGAATTTGAGGATTTTCGCTTTTTGATTTGTGTTCTCGGATTAAAAGCGAGGATATTCCTCGCTTCGATCGATCCTATTACTGCAGTTGAGATTTGCGTATGTTCGTCGGTAGTGTAGCTAGGGATTTATGTATGATTTATCATACTATGCTTTCAGGCAGGGACATGAGTCTCCACCTCGAGGGACATTTATGCCGACTTTGCAAAACCTTAGCTAACATTAACAGGAGACGTTATTTATAGCTTCATATCTTCATTTTTGTCCCTGTAGTTTCAGCATAAATGTCTGGTTTGTTCTGTGAAGGGCTGCTTTTTTCTTTAATCTTTTCTTTTCTCAGTGAATTCTATGAATCCGCAATCATAATCATCCCCAATGGTTAGGTATGAATATGGCGACTACTTCACAAGAGGACCCAAAGAAGAAAGTGCAGCCTCAGCTGGTGAAGTTGAATAAGGCATTCCACTTGGTAATGTTGCTTTAAATCCTTCACCATATTGGATTTTTAGCTCCTATTCGTCGAAATTGATTGCTTTTAAAGACTTTGCCATATTTACCCGATCCGTATCAGCATAAGAAGCACTGCTTAGAATCTGCTAAAAACAATCTAAGTTTTACATTATAATTGCAAGTACTATTGAGCTTTATATTGTTCTTGAGGTATTTGACATCAAACTCTTTCTTGGACAAAAAACAGAACAAATGGGCTGAGTAACCTCGTTATTTGCAGGCTGAGCAATGGGTTAATAACATGAGTAAGGCCTCGGTCAACAATAAGTCAACTCCGACCGATCTCGAAGGTCGCCCCGCTAGGTGAATGTCAACATATCTCGTGATTATTACTTTTAAGATTTTCATAATTGTGCATATTGTTGCTGTAATAACTGCTATAGTCTTCATGTTTTAAGAGCCTAGGATTAAGGGATTTTATGCTGTAACTGTTCCTAGTTTAGAGACGTAGTTTAAGGGATCTGATTATTAGTGGTGTATAAATATTGCAACTCTCACCAGCAAAGGAATATAGAAAATATTTCAATAGTTATCTTCTCCTCTTCGAGTTTGTCAGTGAAGTTGTTGGCTCTTGGCATCTTCAACGCGGACCATGATTTATTACATTTACGCAAGACCCGTTTTTATTCGTTCTCACGGAGACTAACTATTTTCAGGCTTGGTATCGGTGCCATTGTTCCAAAAGAGTACAAACCGGCCCAAGCAAACAACCCTCTCGAGAGGAAGCTGCTCTCTACATTGAACGCCAGCAAGAAGAGAATCGCAAAGAGAGACGAAGATTTGATTTCATCTGCAAAAGCCGGTGAAGATAGTGAGGAAGATGACGAAGAGGAGAGCAAAGCGAAGGCTTTTGCCAAGAGGAAGCCTTTGGATTCGAGTTCGTTTACGAATGCAAAGAAGAAACAAAAATGATCCGTAGATTCGTAGGAAACTTTTCTTGAGGTACCTCTCACTAAATTAAGCAATGAATTATCGATATTTCTTGAGTTTTCGCATTTCATCGGAGATTCGGAATCTTGAGTCTTCACGGTGAATTCTTGTTCTGAAACCCAGCACTGGAAAGTAGTAGTCTCGTAGTGGACAAAGTTAGGCTTAATTATTTTGTTAGAGCGGAGGACACCTAAATTAAAGAGTGACATATTAGGACGATAAGTTTTGAAATTGAAAGTTTGAGGACAATTAACGCTGAAAATCTAATTTAAGCCCGAAACCAACACACGTGAGCTTATCACTTGCACCTCACGTGTGTTAATTCCGTGCTGGAATTAGGTTAGACATTAACTATTTCCAAATTGTTTCAATTCGTCGGAGATGCTGATTTGGACCGAATTTTTCCCAAACACGTGGGATTTCCCGTAAATTAATCGTCGCGTGTGGATGACGCGTGTTAATTCCGGGCTGAAATTAGATTTCCAGCGGCAAATTGGCCTCAAAATTTCGAAACTTATTGTCCTAAAATGCCAGTCCATATATGTTCGATTAAAAAGTTAATCAACCCAAGTTAAAAATACATTCTTTACAGGCCAAAGCTATGTTCAAACAAGAAACTAAACCTCAAATTCCAAGAAGCACACACAACATTAAAAAAAACTCAGAAAGCCCTTCCCATGAAGAGCTCACCTCTCCCAGAAAACACACACTATTAACACTACCAACAGTGCCCTTCCCTTGAAGAGCAACTTCCCCCATATGCTTTTCTCCTTTCTCAAGCACATGGATATGTTATTACATAACTCGAATGTTACCAACATAACCGCGTCGATCAACTAGCTTCCTTCGGTACCCAAGAGTTCCTAACCTGAAAAAAATCCCGTAAGGAGCTTTAGCTTAATTGCCCGCTGCAACCTTCACTACCCGTAAGAACAATCTCTTCCACCAATTCATCGAAAATAGCATCCTCCGTTTCCTCACCAATAACCTCAAAACCCAATCGAAGCTCCATCCATTTCCCCGACCCTTTCAAGTCCCTTCTGACATGTTGGTCCAGAGAGAGATGCTGAGGATTCGAAGTCAACAGTGTCTCCACTCGGTGCCACACGTCTCCGATGAGATCCACACCTCTCGGGCACGGAGTCCCTTTAAAGGGTGTTAAGTGGATTTGGCAAATTTCTTGTAATGCCTCGTTGGAGCAGTCGAAGAGGAGTTTCTGATTGTGGCGGGCCCGGCTGGAGAATAGCTCCACTTCCTCGAATAGTGACGGGTCGAGAATTTCGTTATGCGAGAGCCATCTGAGGGAAAATTCGTCCCAGTCGAGCCCCGAGCCTAATAACACTGCTTCCACGTATTCGAAAGCTGATTCCTCGTCCTCGGGGGAGATTCTCGTGCAAATGGCTTGTTCGTGGAAACGGATTTGTATTGGTTCGATGCCCTTTTCTGCTGAATTTTGCAAAAAAAAAAAAACAATGGAAGGAAGAAAATGAGCCCCACTCTAATATGAAGACCGGGGAAGCAGAGCGTTCGAAAAAAATGAAAAAAAAAATGATTTTTTTATAAAAGTAACGACCTGGTGAGGGCGTTGTGCTTTGAGGGCTTATTTCGTCGTCTGTGAATAATGGCTCGAGGATCGAAACGGGACTCGGGCGATCAGCGGGGGAGGTAGTTATAGAAGATAGGCATTGATCTTCCTCTGATAAATGCTGGAAAAAAAAAATTTAACAAGAAATTAGGAAAAAGCAACTTCATGATCACATAATCATTAACAATCATATAGTTAAATTGAGGGGTCTGTCCTAAAACGGTTATAAGAGGAGATGCCAATTTGATTTATATAATCAGTCAGTGTGAAGTTAGTTTCCCGATGTAGGACAAATAATATCAACACATAGATTCCTGATTAATAACAAGCATCATATTAAATAAATTTATACCGATTTTAAGCATGGAGAAGACTCTTCTTCCGAATAAATTACAACATTTTCTCCATCTGGATCCCCGTTCCATGGATCGTCAGCTACGGAGCAATCGGACGATTCACGAGAAACGCCAACGGAATCTTCGTCTTCCTCAGTCTCGGCTTCTATTCCAATCTTTGCAGCATCTGAAGACGATTTTTCTCATCTATATAAGCATGAATACATTATAGAATAAATAAAGGCAAATGAATGAGTTTAAAAGAAACTGCACCTTCATGAACTGTTACATCCTCAGCAGAGTGAGCTTTTAAGGAACATTCTTGATCAAGAGACTCCACATTATCTTTAAAATTTCCACTGGCCATTTTTCGCTTGCTCTCCAAATCTTCCCCTCTCGGGCTGCAACAAGGGGAACTGCTATAACTGGGAAGGGAGAGAATCGTGCCCAACGGTTTCCGCAATTGCACATCACCAACAAACTCTCCACTTTCATCTCCGTTCTTAAGCAGCTCCGAGAGATGTTTTTCACTCTCATCCACAAAACCCTTTTCTTTCGATGCACAAGCTTTTGCATGCCTCTTAGTGGACATCGGAGAAGAGAGCATAAACCTTTCGGTGTAGAAATGGTTCCTATTGGGCGATCTCCACCCGAGATTTGCACTTTTCTGCCCGGAAGAAACCTTAATTGCGGAAGAGGTCCCCGGTGACGAATATTTCCCCATTGCATGCCTCAATCTTCTCTTAATCTCCGTGAAAGAAAACTGCGAAGAATGTCTCGTAATAAGCACTTTACCGTCCACATCAGACAATCGCGTTGTAACCTTATTATTGGCTGAAGAATCAGCTTCGTAGCTGTGTGATCCATGTTTCAATATGACTATTCTACTCGGAGAATCACTACCATCTTCGACCGATTCCAAAGGGTAACTTCCAAGAGATTTGCTTCTTCTCCTCCTGAAGATGTTGTGGTGTTTACAGTTTGCAGATTTCTCACGCAAATTGGATCCCGAGAAAGGATTAGGTGCTTCTTCTTGTTCGAAATTCCCGATGTGCCTTGCAAGTGTGGAGTTGGGATCCCGTAGCAGTTTCAATAACAACCCTTTATTGTTCGAGCCCAAAATTTCAACAGCATCAGCGAACTCCGAGCTTTCTTCTCCAAAATTCTTGCTTTTTTCACTCATCCTCTGTTCCAAAAAATTCTTAACCGATGCGATTAAGTTTTCTTGAACAACGGGCGCAGCATTATTACTTGGAGTACTTAGATCTTTAAGATCAACTCGGGCCAATTCTTCCATCAATTCTACAAGATCGTGTGGTTGTTGTTCATGTTCAGCATCCAACTCAGAGATATCGAGAGATATGTTTTTGCTCCTATTATTATTGTTTTTCTTTGAATGCTTTCCTTTTTTTCCATTGATTTTTATCGGGTCTCTTGAGCCTTGTTCGTTTATCATCTCCTCTTCCATTAGCTTTTTAACACTTGTTTTCGCTATATCGGGTGCATGCACTGTATTTTCGCAAGCATCCTGAAAAATTACAGACACTTTAAAATGTTAATAATAAGGTTTAAAGAAATCATAAACAGACAATTCAAAACAAGCCATGAAAGTACCTCGACCGTGTCATAATTATCAGCATCGCATGATATAATTGCTTGGATATTCGATTGCCCACGAGAAACTGCATAACAAACAGACACTGTTAAGATTCTTGAACTGAAGCAATTGATGCCTTTGCAAGAAGAAGGCTTTTATATTGAGTTTGCTGCATATTTAAGTTTGTGTAATAATATTCTAACCTTTAACTTGCTTATTCCCACGTCTTTCATCTGCGAGCAACTTTCTCGTGGATCGACCTTGTCTGAAATCGAATATACTGATTAAACCCGATATGCAACCGCTCTGATCTCGTTTGTTCCTCGAGCGGCGTCTCTGTGATTTCTTTGCCATAATAATTTATTTTTTTTCTTTTTTGTTTCTTGAGCTCCAATGCTTTAAGCTGCTACCTATTAAGCAAAGTTCAATCAAAGGCTTTTATCATGGGAGGGTATCTAATGCACTTCAGGTTCCATGTTGTTATAAAAAGAATCAGCTAAATTATTTTCTGAAAAAGTTGGAAAACCTGCATTAGTTCTCATCTATAATAACACACATGATATTCACTAAGGAACTCTTAGACACAAATACTTTTGTTCATCAGACAAGCAAGAAAATCACTAAATGCCATGTTCGAAACAGTGAATTTAAAATCTAGTACTAAAACAGGGCTCATTATCATGCAAGGATTCATTTCTTCTTTCAACAGAATGCGTAACCTATGATTGTGATGGATGATAAAACATGGTAAAAAGGGGGAAAAAAGGGGAGAAAAGTGGAACAATTCAAGAAAAAATAGATAATGTAGAGAAGAGTTGACTGTTGATGCTAGAAATGGAACAAAGACAGTGTGAAGAAAATAGAAAGAAGGAACAGAGAAATCTATGATACTTTTGACTATTTCTATCACAGAAGTTACATGATCTAAATTGCAAAACTAGGATAATTACCAGAAATTTGATCCCAAGGTTGTTTTTTCTTATGAGCCTCAGAAAAATGGATTTATTAACAAGAATAGTTTTCAAGGGTAAAAGAATCCACATCCCCTTTGCTTCTTTTGCCCTCTATGCTACTTCTCTTACCACATTAGTTTCATGGCAATTGCAATTTGATTTTCTACTGAAAAAAAAAAATTACAAGAACCAGAAACTAAAAGGGCATGCAAGTCCACCAAAATTCAAGGCGAAACCCAACAATTTCTCCTGAAGCTAAGATGGAAAAAAAAAACACAATCAAGACGAAATCATCTCATCCCAAGAATCACTTTAGACGGAAAAATCAGAGAAAAAAAATACTGTCAGCAGCCCACTGCTTTCTGATCCTTTTCTCCTCTATATATATAAAAAATAAAAAACAAAACACAAACCAGAAAACAAGCGATACCCACTTGACAGTTATTTACAGACACCAAACCCACGCAGACAAAAAGTAGAAAAGGGAAAGAGAAAGAGAAAGGCTTACACATAAAGATGATGAAGGACAAGGCTAAAAGCTTTTGATCACTCGGGTGGATGAAAGAGTATCTAATTCTTAACCGACCAAAGAGAGAGAAAATAATTAAATAAATAAACAAATAAATAACCCCACTTATTAAAATGGAGCGACTGAGTGAGGCGTGGGACAGCCATTAGCGACTGTGACTCGCAAAGATGAAAAGCAAAGCATGGTTGGAAAGTGTAAAATGGTGGATTCTACATTCCATATAATATGCAAAACATGTATTATCTGTAGTCGGACTCAGAGAGTGAGAGAGAGAGAGAGAGAGAAGAGAGAGAGAGAGAGATTACCGATGAATGGAAGAATAGTATAATCATGGCAATGTGCCACCTGTTTTGTGGTGGGACCAGCCCATTACACGGAGGAGAGAGAGCCATAGAAATAAGCAAGAATTATTATTTATTTATTATTGTTATTATTATTATTATTATTGATTTATTCTACTGAGTCTTTCATTCTGGTACACGCACTCGGATGATAGTCTCAACGGACAACACAGAAAATCACGCAGTGTATTAATTGACCTTGTCCTTGTTTTCACCAGTTTGCATATTTTGAGAAAAAGTCAGGTTATTTTTTGCTATTTTAATTTTCTTTTTACCTGAAATCAAAGGGTTGTCAGATCCCGTAACTGCGAGTGGAAGGGGAAAATATTGGATAAAAAATAAAAAAATTAATCACGGGTCTATATGATATGTTTTCCCATAGGGGTCTTTTACTACTACATTTCCCAAACTTCATGACGTTTTTGGTAAATTTACGGTACGTCATGAAATATAGGCATGCAGAGGAATCACATTGAAGTAAATGGCCATAAGCAAATAATAAATGAAAATAATTAATGATGAACATTAATTGGAATTATCAATCAGTCGGAGGAGTTAGTTATGGGTTCATTAATGGTGGTGATTGGGACAGCATACATTGCTAGAGATGTCACAACGAAGAACAACGTTTTTTTTGTATTTTTTTCCTTAAAGAGACAGCGACGCGTGGGTACGGACTACCTTAACTGCTAGGCTATGGCTATGGCTATGGCTATGGCTCTCCTAGTGTGACGGCTACTCCGTAATGGAAATAAATATCTAAGCGATTGAAACACAAATGCATTTATCTATTACCCCGATATACCATAATAGCAAAATTAAAACATGCCAAGTTTTTTTACTATTTTTTCTTAACCAGGAAAAAGAAATAATACGATGATTCTTGATCAAGAGAATACGATGATGTATTTTCTTTTGACTTCTCAGTTAATTTGTACTAATATTCTTGCGCACTATAACTAAAAAATGTAAATATTTAATATTATTTATATTTTAAGTTATTTTTAATTATAATATTTAATATATTATTAAAAAATTACTTGTGAGGATGTGAATATAATAACTAAAGATTGAGGTGTAAATGATAATTAGGTATCAAAATATATTTTAAAAAGAAGGGTCAAACTGAAATAGATTTTACACGCCAAATTGGACAGTTTATAGTTGATGTGACCCGATTGTACTAAGATTGGTGTGTGTGTGAGGGTGAGTGGTGATCTCCCCACAACATAAAGTCAATAATGCCAACCACCAGCCACTTTTTTGTATTTTCCACACCATAGCACAATGGTGGGGTAGACATTAATTTTACTAATCTAAGCAACCAAATAAAAGCTTATCCAGAGAGAGAGAGAGAGAGTAACAAGTACTTTAAATAATTCAAAGGTTGTTAATTGATGAAGCAACATTAGTAACAGCTGTAAAGCTTTTGAAATGGGGTAGGTAATTCTGATAAAATTATGTAGCTTGTAACATAATCAAACCCCTGTCGGCACCCATTTTTCAATAATTTTTTTTTCTTGACTTTATTTCGTAGGTGGATAAGGCTACTAATTCTCACCTGAATTTTTCAACGAACTTTAATAAAAGCATCGGATGCTAAGCTCTTGGGACACGCTTGTCCTCTATTACAAAGTGGAATCCTATTAATAAAAGGCGAAGACGGCTTCTGGTAGGTATAGCACAGACGCAGAGACGTATAGTAGAAGATGAGGTGTATTATAAACTAATAACCTATTAGTAATCTTCTCTTAATCATTGAAATCGAAGACCTCACTAGGTTCTAATCTCACGTACGACAAATGTTTGATGTAATCCTGCGGTCCAACTGTTCAATTTAATGCTTATAAATGATAGTAATTAGAAACTAAAATCAATTTTAGTTTATTACTAATGACCATGCTTGTTTTATAGCATCGCCACTCCAATAGACTACGGGGACCATGATGTCATTTGTTAAAAGAGAAAATGACATGCAACTCAATCTTTCTCTTGTCTCTCTATGTATAGGGATGTGAAGGGTAGCTGCTTTATAACTAACGAAAGATTTATCATATCACTTGGTCAACTTTCAAGGACCTTGTCGGCAGAAGATACCAACTATCTCGTTTACTCTTCGTCTACCATTTGAAAAATTATTGGGCCATTATCTAAATTTTCTCCTTATGATATATATTCTCTGAACTATATATGGGGAAATATTGAATTGGATTAAGAACCCAACACAAGGCTGATATCTAATATCAACTATATATATTTTTGCAAGTAACTCAATTGTTGCATATACATACCTTTACTAATCAGTCTATGAAGATGGTATTTGAGTGTTTTCTCTTCCTTCTCCTTGCTTTCTTCAGTATCTTTGCAGTCTCTTCCTTCACATGCTCCATCGAACAGCAGCCGTATGTTTCTAACCGGAAAAAAAAAAATAGCGAATTCCCGTTGTTACAAAGATCGGCTTATTTTGCTTCATCAATTAACTGAAACAGAAAATGTCCAAAAATTACTAAAACATTTACCTGTATCCGTCTCTTCGAGCAAGCAGGAAAACCCTCCATTGATATCCTCATCTGAATCAATGAAGAGACTGATTTCCTGTTCCCAAATGAGGAGAGCTTATATATATGCCATCAAAAATCTCTTTGCATCTTTACACCAACATGAAATAATACAAGGAAATGCAATTTAAAGAATTTTTCGCGACAAAATACCTGGTTTCGCACTTTCAAGGCCTTTACTTCCTGTTTAACTGATATCCAACCTCTCGTTTCAGCATTCGACGGTAGCTTCTCTTGAAATTCTTTAGGCAGCATTGTAATGCTACAATGAAAAAAGAAGCTCGTGGTCGATAAGATAAAACATGCTACGAATATCCCGAAGAAGGACCCTATTTGTAAATCAGCAATAAGGAGTTAGTTCACTGACTTTTTTGGAAGCTGAACTTCCCTAGGAAGAATATGAGAGCTTGAAGCCTACAAGTGAGTGCATATGGAGGTTATTAAAACATGTTTATAGTTACCCTGAGAGATTCGAAATTACTGAGACCTCTTAAATGTAACTGTACCTTAGGACATGATTCTATGGGAGATTGTGCTAACTGTTGTTTGTTCAATTTCATGCTGCAAGCGATTGCCTACATACATTGAAAGAAAAACAGTCAATTGTTATGAATTCGTATGTTCTCAATCTTTCGAGTTTGAAACTAAGAGAAAATTTTCGAAACATGCCTGTATTTCTTTTCCAAAATTATAGCGCAGATTGCGGTGAAGCTTCGCCATTTGAGCATCGATTTTCTCAGATAAAGCCGAGAGCATTGACATCAAGTCCCCGGAATTTCCTTGGCTTAAATTTAGTTTTAGTTGATCCAGCAAAGATTTCATGCCCATATCCACGCGAGTTTTCAAGTCCTCTTGTCCCTTGATCTGTTGTTGACGTTGGATTAGGAGACGTAAAGAGTGAAAAATCTTTTTGAGAAAGAGCAGAAGATAATGTTACCGCGGTTTGCAGCTTGTCATCGTGAACCATCAGTTTTTTCCGGAAACCTTCCACTGGAAAAAAGATATCGAGAATTAATTAGACAACCAATCATTTATAGATATTGCATAGTCGAAATATGATCCTGATATGTGCCTACTCACTCTCTAAAGCTACTTCTTTTGTGCCCTTGTTAACTTGTATGACATCACTTTGAACAGAGTCCAAAATCATTCCAAGCCTGCTTAGTGAAGTTTCAACCGTCACAAACCTGTGGTGTAGTTCTTCACTGATCTGACCTGCTTGAGCAAAAGTAAGACGGTGAGTGATTATTCGATCCATTAACCTTTCAAACAACGTCACAGACCCATATTCGTATTCAAAATTTAAACAATATTTGGCATTTTTGTTCTCAAAAAATCAAATTTCGTATAACCTACCCACATTAAAACAAAATGAATTACGAAAGAATAACTTCACTTGACATAACTAGAGGATGCAGTTGATGACAAAACTAACGCTAACACACATTTTTTCACATAGCAATCTTACATTTGTATTCTTGACTAGACAAAGTCTGCTTCAGATTGTTGGAAGTGTTAGAACCAATTATCTGAGTCTCGTTTCGTGAGTAACTGATACGGGGCAAGCATGAAGCCCTCCTTACTGAATTCTCTCTCTCTTGAGATCCGTTTTTCTAGAATAAGTTTCAAAACCAAACTCACTATCAGTCAATTCAAACTGGCCAAGCTAGAGTACTTTAAACCAATTTCCTTTCATCTTCAAGTAGCCTAACTAGGTGAAGCTTGGCTAAAAATTTGGTAAAATAAATTAGCTGCAATTGCAAGCAGGAACAGAACCTTTACATGAGTATCAACTAACGCTCCTAAGCACAAGCAATCAACACCAAGTATGCATCAATAATCAAACAGTATAAACATACCAGAAGCATACAAGACAACTCATTAGTAGAAGACAACCTTAACTCATAATGCAGCAGTCTATGAAAATAGCCGAAACTTTTGTCACATAAAAATAAACAAGAGAACGAATATTGGAAAAAGGAACCTCGAATATAGCAGGCTCATCTTGAGAATTCTGTGAAAACTGCGAGAAGATGCCATGCTGAGAAGAAACACCCTGCGAAATTGAAGGCTGTGACTGCTGTGGTCGAAGCTGTGACACTGCTTGGCTTCGTCCAAATACAGAAGTAGCCTCCAATCCACTAGATACTCCATTTGGCCTCCTGTTTGATCGTCAAGCCAAGAGGACTTCAATATAACATAGACAACCTACCAACAATTACTCAATAATCCGATTATTTGCATCAAGTAAATGTTTAACGCAACTCTGTTTCCACACTAGACACGGTGAATCATTATGCATTACAAGTATTCATTCTTTGACATCGTTTATCCAAAATATGTATCTGAATTCAGCCGTTAGACACACAAACAGGCATCACACAGAATAACTCGATTAAATTTATTGATAAATCTACAACTTCTCACGAATTGAAGCAGCGAACAATAAATCGTATCTCTAAGTAGTGGAAACTGCACAAACATTAAGAAATTTTACGATTTATTCTCTAAAACACGAAAGACAAAGCTCAAATAAATCAGGATAAACCTAAATTGAGGTGGAAGCACAGAGATGGAACTGAGATCACTGGCTTTGTTGATCTTCAGCTTCATTTGCGGATCTTCAAAGAAAATCTTCGAAACTCCAATCGACTATGTACTTCCACATGTAACCGCGATTTTCCTAAATTTTGTGCTGGAAATGAAGCCGAAGTGGACGCCATTGGAAGGGATTTTATATTGAATAGTGAAAACGGGAAACATCCGGTTTGGATTAATGGCGCGAAATCTCGTCATTAACTTAGTTGGGTTAGATATTTGGGTTTACCTTTGGATGGCCCAAATAATCGAGCTTGAGTGGCCCAATTCTTGATTATATAGAGCAGATCCTTGGTGATTGTGTCGTATTTTATATTTAGTTATTTTTATTTAAAATACAATATATTTTCCTAGTATTTGGCTTCTTGGAAAATGTTATTGATTATCATGAAAAATCTCTTCTAGTAGAAGACAATGTTCGAAATAAATAGCGTTACGTTTGATGCAGTGAGTGACCTTTTCCGTCCTATTTATTACAATAATAATATATTGGATTTTCATTTCGATTAAAAAAAAATCTATGTCTTCAGTAAGATAAACAATTACGAACCATAATAGTATTAATTATATTAGTAATAGGATTCCACGCCTAGACAATTCCAACACGAAACAAAAAAGGTCTTGCCTTTTGATTTGGTGTTGGGTGGGACAAGTCCTTGGTGATTTATTATCTTGTAGATGACGTTACTTCAGGAGATGGAGTCGATTCATTTGAAGAATCTAATGGAAACTAATTACACGATATTAAAAGAATAATAGTATGTGTACAATGTGCAATCAAAATTAATGCATACAAAAATTATTAATGTGTAATTAGAAAAAATATTATCTACAATTAATCTAAGAGGATTTATTTTAATCATTCTTTATACATAGGTGAGTGATTATGCTTGTAATAACTTTTTATTATTTATTTATTAATTTGAAAGTAAATGAACAATCAAATCATATCAGATTCTAACGTGAGTTAAATTTTTTTTTTTCAACTATTCATTATAGCCAAAATCTAACTGATCAATTATACTATATCAAATTGACGGTTTTCAAGTGAGACTCACCATTAATAAAAGAGTATAGATGTTGTCGGTTCTCAGTAATTCTGTGTGACCTCTTCCTTTAACTCAATTTTTATTTCTATATTAGTAAGACAAACAACTTTTTTTACAGTCCTACATCTTAAAGCGTGGGCATCCGGATTCAACCCGATTCGATTAGGTTAGAATAATATAAGTCGAACAAATCATATATTTAGAGTAACTCTGGTCGAATGTCAGGTAATTAAATTAATACCCGATATTCAGTCGGTTAACCAAAATTTAAGCCCAGTTAAAATTTAAAGATCAATTAATTTTGTTGCTCTAATAGTTTTATAGGGGCTATTTTTAAGTTATATTAATAACTCATATGCGCAAGTCCTGACATTAAATGCAAAAGTACTGTCCAATATTCATTAAATTTGGTTTCTTCAACGAATTCATAATTTGACACATTTAGTCATCTATATTGTTTTGAGATATTTTTGTTCATTCGATTAATTTTTCGTTAATTTGGATTGAATTGATCTGAAAGCGCTAAGTGTCGCCAAATCAGTGAAATCGAGCCCATAAACTGGCGTGGAAATATCATGTCATTGGTAAATTTAGTTTAATTAATGAAAAAAACAAATAAAAGAAAGGGTTTTTAGCATTCTTCACTGGTTGACCTACTAACCAAATTCTTGACATAGCTTGCGCGTTGGGTAATAACGTTGAAATGCTAATATAGCAATTTCTTATGCTTTATGGCTTTTGGAACTAAGAAAACTCTATTTTCATCTCTGGCCTTATTATTTATTTAAATTAAATCGATGTATTTATTGCCATAGAAGACCGAGTTACAAAGTAGTCTACTTCGCGGCGACCCTACATCAATTTCGTCGAATGTTCTTCCAATTAATTCACGTAAAACATTTTTAATTGACCAAACAAATACTCCACAAGAGACAGGCGAAAGACTCCAACCCACAAAAGCCCAGGAAAGCATTTTTTTTTACGAAAAGTAAATTTTTGGAGGTTGATTACGTAGAGTGGGCGGCGCGGTGCGGTGAACTATCGAAGCAGCTAGCGACGGAGCTCGGAGTTTGATGTGAGAAACATGGGCTCGATCGGCGCGATCAGTGAAAGCGAAATTGTGAACTGTGAAACGGCGTCGTCGACGTCTTCTTCTTCCCCGGTACCTAAAGAGGAAGTGCTGTATGTGGCTCTGGGAAAAGACGAGAAGGAGAGCGAAGCGGTGCTGACGTGGGCGCTGAGGAATTTGAAGGGGGTGAAGAGGATTTGCGTGCTTCACGTTCATCAGCCGTCTCAGAGAATACCCACAGTGAGTAAGTATCCGATTTCAGTGCACAGAAGCTGATTAGTTGCAGACATTTTGGGAAGGCAAAGAAACATAAACTAAATCTTAGTTTTTTTCGGCCAAATTACAAAATTAGGTCACTAATCATATCAATTTTTCGTTTTTGTGTCACTATGTTCGATAATTGCAAACTTAGACCACTATGTAACGTATGTGATTTCTTTTGGGTCACCGGTGAATTTTCCGAAAAAAATTGTCGGAAATCCGACGTGGCCGATAACACGTCAGCAGCCACGTCAGATTTCTAGAGACTTTCGTCGAAAAATTCACCGTGACAAAAAAATAACAACAGATCGTTGCTTAGTGACCTAAGTTTGCAATTATGAAACTTAGTGAACCAAAAAACGCGAGAGCCATAGTCAGTGACCTAATTTTGTAATTTGACGTTTTTAATTCGAAATTTTAGCTCATTCACAGGAATTTTTACTACCACAATGTTCTTCAGTTTACGAATTCGTTATGTGCAGTGGGCACTAAATTTCCGATCAATCTTGTGGACAAGGAAGAAGTCGATGCATATCATGAGCAGGAGAGGAATAATATGCATATGATTCTTGACAAGTATACGAGGACTTGTAATCGGTTAGCAAAGGTAGATGATTTTTTTCTGCAACTTCATTGCATACAATAATGTTGAGCTTTGAGAGTCAAGTAATAACGGTTCGTGCCCGAATCTATTTACATCTCTCGAAATTGCTTCGTGTTGTAGGTGCAAGCAGAGAAACTATGGACAGAGGCAGGCTCGGTAGAGAAGGGGCTCGTGAAGTTAATATCAGAGAACGGTGTAAAGAATCTTGTAATGGGAGCTGCTGCAAATAAATTCTATTCGAAGTAATGACATTTTCTTCTTTTACAATTTTTTCCTGTCTTATATTTTTATATTCAGCATCTCCGAGGTTTACCGAGATTTACCATTTTTTTCGTCCTCATTTCAGAAAAATGACAGAGCCCAAGTCTAAGAAAGCAATCTGTGTTATGAAGGAGGCGCCGGGATTCTGTAATATATCGTTCGTATGCAGAGGAAACCTCGTTTGTTCGAGGTATTCATTTTAGTTTTTTTTTTTAGTATGCTGTGATATAATAATCTCCTTCCATCTCTCCGATTTTGATTTCGAACATTATGCAAAATCATATACATATTTGATCATTGATTTTGCAAGCCCGAATCTGTTTTAGGGAAGCTAATCACCAAAATCAAGAACGAAGCAGCGGATGGGAAAATTTATCCACGAGGAGTCCTTCAGTAGCTTCCCGTCTTTCAACTAGTTCGCTACCTGAAGTCTTTGAGGATATTACAACCTTAAGCCCACTTGTAAGAACACATAATCTTTTTGAAGTAATCTGTAAATTCGGTCCTGCTTCTCTCTGTTAAACGATTATGAGTGGATTCTGTTGATTTTCGAACATTATAGTGATGACTAGTTGATAAAACTGAGCAGGACCACAATGAGAGCAGTGAACTTCACGATCGGCTCGGGAAATTAGCAGAAGAGGCAGAAAGTTCAAGAAAAGAAGCAAATGAAGAATCAGTGAGGAGAAGGAAAGCTGAGAAAGATGCAATTCGCAGGGTGATGCTTACTTTTATTTGTTTATTTCTTCTTTGCTACGTTTTTTAAGGCTTAAATATATTTTTGGTCTTGTATCTTTGAGGGGGTGGTAATTTTTAGTCCCGTGAAGTTAAGGGTGATAAGTTTAGTCTCGCAATATCAAAATTGAAGCAATTTTAGTCCCACAAGTTGGCATCTCCAGCGTCAAATTCCGGACTGCAATTAGGTTTCTGGGTTAACTGTCCTAAAATCGCTTTAATTTTGATAATTACGGGACTAAAATTGCTGCCCTTACTTAACGGGAATAAAATTGTTTCAATTTTGATACTTACGGGAGTAAAATTTTCATCCTTAACTTAACGGGACTAAAAACGCCACCCCCTCAAACCTCAAAGATATGGGACTAAAAAATATATTTAAGCCGGTTTTTAATACAGTCACCATATACGTTGCAATTTACGACAAACAATGTAGGCTAAAGAATCTGAAGCTACAGACGCCGAGGAGATAAAATACAGACGAGAAACCGAAGAAGCACTCGCAAGAGGCAAAGAGGAAGCCGGGATTTTAAAATGGAAACTAGACGAACTCGCGGAGGAGCTCAGAGTAGCCGAAGAGGAGAAAGTCTACTTAGAGCAACGAATCGTAGATTCAGACAAGAACGCTCGGGATTTGGAGCAGAAAATGTACTCTGCGATCGAACTCTTGCAGAAGTACAAGGAACAAAGAGACGATCTGCAGAGAGACTACGACGATGCACTCGTAGTGCTCGAGCGGGTAAGAAACAGACGGGCCATGGAGGCATCGAGTTCTACCACGGTGTCTCAGTTCTTTCGTGAGTTTTCTTTCTCTGAGATTCAAGAAGCAACGAACGGGTTCAGCGAGGCCTTGAAGATCGGTGAAGGGGGCTATGGGTTTATTTATAGGGGGAATATTCATCGTACTGAAGTTACTATTAAGATCCCGAAGGCGAATGGCTCTCGAGGACATCTTGAGTTTCTTCAGGAGGTAAGAGCTGAATTTGATCTAAGCTAAAGTAATGTTGAATGACCACTTCAGCTAAAAGCTTAAGCTTAAAGGAATTGCATTACATTTTGATCTTATATATTTTATTTCCACAACGCCCCCTCACGTCTAGGCTGGTTTCTTTGTTATCTAGCCTAGACGTGTAAATTTTCTTGAATGGGTGATCGTGAAGATTCATATCTGTTAAATTGAGGGTTCCTTCCTAAAATCAATTGGTTTTAGGAGGAAGGGCCTGTTTGATTTATATATTGAGTCGGGTGAAGTTAATTTTCCGATGTGGGAGAAATAATCTCAACAATATCCATGAAAAGGACAACTTCCCCTACAGCTTAAGCTTGAAGGAGTCTATCATATTTTCAATTTATATATTATTTCCAACACGCCCCCTCACTTCTAGACAGATTTGCTGGTTTCTTTCTTGTCTAGCTAGCCTTAGACGCATAATTTTCTTGAATGGGTGGTCGTGAGGATCCATACCCGTGACGTCTCGTGGCATGGGCTCTGATACCATGATAAATGAACACTCCACTAAAAAACTTATGCTTGAAGTAGTACATTGTATTTTAAATTTATATATTTATTCAAAAATGCCCTCTAATTTCTAAACTGATTTCTCTTGATCTGAGCTCTGAATACCATGTTGAATGACCAGTCCACCTACAATCTTAAGTTTAAAGGAGCTGCATCATATTTAAATTTCGTAAATTATTTCCAACAAGACAATTCCACCCCGGCCCATTACGAATCAAACCCGGCGCCTCGCAACACGTTTATCTCGAAATAACTTCACTTTCCACATATCTTTTCCAGGTAAACACGACGAGCACGCTTCGGCACCCGAACATCGTCACCCTAATCGGCGCGTGCCCGGAATCCTACGCCCTCGTCTACGAGCACCTCCCCAACGGCACCCTCGAGGACCGCCTCAACTGCAAGGACAACTCGCCTCCCTTATCATGGAAAGCCCGAATCCGCATAGCCGCCGAGCTCTGCTCGGCCCTCGTCTTCTTACACCAATGCAAGAAGCCGCACGGAGACCTCAAAGCCTCCAACGTCCTCTTCGACTCCAATTCGAAGACGAAGCTCGCTTTTTTCGCGGGACCCGCGTCTCTTACGTCGGAGTCCGATGTTTTTGCCTTCGGGGGAATTTTACTGCGGATGCTGACGGGGCGGCGATCGGGTGGTGACGTGGCGGACGAGGTGAAGGAGGGTCTCGATCGCGGGGACGTGATGGGCCTGCTCGATCCGACGGCTGGGGACTGGCCGTTCGTACAGGCTAGGCAGCTGGCCCACGTGGCGGTGCAGTGCTGCGAGGCGGGGCCCGACCTCGGCTCGGAGGTTTGGAGGGTTTTGGAGCCGATGAGGGCTTCGTGCGGGGACCTGCGTGCGGGGCCCGGGAGACGGGCCCGGGTCCCGCATTACTTCGTCTGTCCCATTTTTCAGGTTTGGAAAAAAGATTGGATTTTTAAGTTGTCAAGGCCGTTTATTTTTTTTAATTATTTATTTTTTGTGAATTTGAAGGAGGTTATGCAAGAGCCTGTGGTGGCGGCGGATGGGTTCACGTACGAGGAGGAAGCGATCAAAGGGTGGCTCGAGAGTGGTCAGGAGACGTCGCCTATGACCAACATTAAGCTCACGCATTGCAATCTCGTGACGAATCACGCGCTGAGATCTGCGATTCGAGAATGGATTCAGTAGATCATCGTATGCAGGTCATATAGAGACACTATATACTTACTCAGTAAAGTTACGATGTGGTGTAATGTGTAAATATAGATTATTTATATTATGAGATTTTTTTGAAGTTGAGACTTTAATGGATGAAATGTTAATTTCACATGTTTATTAATTACAAGCAACGTTGTAGAATTCGCAAGTTGCCTAGACGGGTTAGGTGGGCCTAGCGGTTTTCAAGCCGATAATAGATGGTATACTCGTTTTTTATTATTTTATTTTTCATGTTAGATTAGGCTAAATTATTCTATCAAATTAAAGGTACATCATGTTTATCAAAACATTCTCAATTCCAACATTATTAAAACTATTTTCCAAAAAATAAAGTTGGAATCCATTAATCGGTGAACTTATCGGATTAATCACCGATCAATTGATACCTCCTAGGCGATTTTTACAACGGATTTATAAAGTAATATATTTAAGAAAAAAGAAAGTATTTAATTTCTTTTTTGTTAAATACTACATAAGATACGATCTTCTGACCTACGAACACGGGCCTAACTGTGGGCCGGATTTAATAATTACGTGGGCCATAACGCAGCCCCAAACCTATAGGTCATGTGAACAAACTTGTTGTACGGTTTTATTTAATATTTTATAGATTTCAGCCAGCATCCGACCTTAGCTCAGTTGGTAGAGCGGAGGACTGTAGTTGGCTTGCTGTTATCCTTAGGTCGCTGGTTCGAATCCGGCAGGTCGGATAATTTTAAATTTTTTCATATTGCAGTTTTTTTTTTTTTATTATTACTATTTTATCCCAAAAAATTGAAGTTTTGAGCTGTTCGCGTTTGCAAAACGGTCCTCAAATTTGTGGCGAAATGACAATTAAGTATTGCATTTGAAAGAAGCGTCTTCATCTGAATGGATAGAGATGGAGAGCCGATGGAACAGCCAGCGCGTGAGAATACTCCACGTGAAAGTGCGTGACAATACTTTATTTTTGTTTCTTGTTTGTTTCTCTCTTAACGTCATTTTTCTTTTCTTTTTCTAAAATTTATCACATTATTTTCACCTTCTCTTCCTTTTCTTGATTTCTCACGGACCAAACGCGCGCGCACACATACACACGCCTCATATATATGATATGAATCAATATATATACGGAGCACTTTGTGTGTATTTGCATCTATGTACGTGTTAATGTGTGTGTTGATATGTGCCGCTCTTTTTCATGTTATTGGTAATCGGTGAATGTCGAGGAATTTCGTTGAATTCAAACCCTATTTCTACGCTTAGGAACGTCTATTCCGGTGATTTTCGTGGACCCAAGCCTCAGATTGAAGCACAGCTCCGGCTAGATTGACGAGGAGGTGAAGTGTTACGAATTTGGGAGCTTATATCATTTAGGATTAGGGCTCAGAGAGGTGATTAACTTCTTATGTACCGTGTTTTCTTTGGACGAGGGAATGTGTTTTGTATTATGCTAGATCAATCCGTAGATTCAACTGGCTGGAATTTCTCTTTGTTTTCTTCCTGAGTTGTAGAGGTTAATTAGCATTGATTTGGAAATAACTATTGAATCAGGTTAACTGTGTTGGAGTTTAGCAGCTGGGGGAAAATCGAATTTGAGGTTTTTTATGTGCTCTAAGGACTAGGGTTTTTTTCTTTCTCTGAAGGTATAGTTGAATAAGGTTTTCGGGCTTCATATATATAGTATAGGTGAAATCGGTAGTTGAATCTATCAATTTCTAGTGGTTTCTTCTTCTTACGCGACGTTGCATGATGAGCTTGGAAGATCATACTCTCCTCAATCCGCTTTCTGACGTGTCGGTGCCCGCTGAAGTTCAAAAGTACATACCTTTTGTCTTTCTTCACTCGCTATCATGATTTGGCTTATCGATGATCCGTGATTGAAAATCTTTTCTTCTCATAGGAATCCGAGATTAGAATACTCGAGGGAGTTTCTACTGTCTCTCAGTAGTTTGGACATATGCAAGAAGTTGCCCAAATTAAGGTAAAAGACCTGTCGATAACCACAATGTGATTCACGCGGTAAAAGATTTTTATGACGACATCTAGTACATTAAATGTTGGAAAGATTGTATTTCTTTTCCATTCTTACCGTTTCTCTAAAACTAAGGCTGTGTTTGGATTGAAGAAAGTAGTGTGAAAAAGAAAATTGGAGAGAAAATTGATTTATGTTTTTCCTTCGTTTCCTCACCATTTGGTGAAGAAATTAGTTTTCCTTCGTTTTAAGTGTAAACTTAAGCTAGATTTTTCTTTTCTTTTCTTTTCCTTATCCATTTCTTCAATCAGCCAAACATAAAAACTAGTTTTCCTTTTCCACTTCATTTTCCTTTCCCTACTAATTTCCTTAAACCAAACACAGCCTAAAAGAAAGGTATCTTCTTTTGAGATTGTTATCTCGTTCCCTCGATACAGTGAATTCGAGGATGTCTTGCTAAGTAATGCTGATCGACCAAGAACTCCTGGGAGCTTACCTTTTGTGGGCTGTAGGGGAAATGAGCACGGCTCTTCTCCCCCCACCCAAGGAGATCCCCGTAATCATTCAAGAGGCACTTATGGGAGTAGATGGGATAGCCGTTCATCTGGACGGAGTGAACGGGACAGTGATTCTCAATCTGATAGGGACTCAGGTAATTTAATAATTAACGTTTTTGTTTGGATCATCGTATTCTCGAATTTTTAAACGAGTAATGGATTGAAATGTTTTCCATACTTGGTTAACTTGACTCATTTGCGTAAGATTTGATGGTGCTAGAGAAGAATTTCTATTATATCCTAAGTTATTAATCTGCCTACTGTTTTGAATTTGACACACATTCCTGATTTTCTTAAGTTGGAAGACCAAAATTAGATGTTTGGTGCTCTTTACGTCAGCCACGATTATCTTTAAATAACAACCGCAAAATGGTCTCTATTTCTGTTGGAAATTTACTGTAGTCACATGCATGTACTTTAGAGTTTAGTAGATCATATATTCAAAACTTGATTGTTCTCCTGCAGAATCTGGGAGACGGTTTAACAACCAACATCGACGGCCGTGGCAGACCCCTGAACATGATGGGCTTCTCGGGAGTGGCTCTTTTCCTAGACCCTCTGGATATGCAGCTGTAGGAGCCTCTTCAAAGACGCGAACCAACGAGCAGTGTCAACTAAACAAGAGCCGCGAACCGTATCATCCTCCACGACCCTACAAGGTTGAGTAATTAGTTCAATGTAATGATTGAAGCCTAATCATTTTGTCTTCTAAGTCTCAAAAAGTCGGCATTTATTACCTTTCTCAGTTAAAATCAACTATTGAGCTTTGTTTACTGGATCTCATTTCATGAACAGTATCTTATGAACTCTCGATGTTCTTTTCAGGCAGTGCCTCATTCAAGGAGGGAGACGGACTCCTTCAACGATGAAACTTTTGGTTCGAGCGAGTCTGCAAGTGAAGATAAAGTGGAAGAGGAGAGGCGACGGAGAGGTATGGATTTACTTTACTTAGGAGCATTTTATTACCGTCTGTCTTCGTTATGTTGGTCTTCCATGTGTTAGCTTTAATGTTTGCTGCATGTTTTGAACTGAACTTCTTTCAGCTTCATTTGAGCTCATAAGAAAGGAACAACAGAAAGCACTGCAGGAGAAGCAGAAAATGAATACGGAGAAAAGGAATGCTAGCTGTATCAACTCTGAACTTACTAAACTTTTGGAGAATGATGTAGCTGAAAAGGAACCTTTTGTTCTGAGTGATGAACCAGAGATTTCTGCTTCCGATGCGTTAAGTAATATGGAGAAACCTTCATTTGCGGTTCAGTCTCCAAGACCAGTTGTTCCACCGGGTTTTAGCAACACCCAAGAGAAGAGCTCTGAATTGAAGTCATTGATTCTTCCTTCTTCCTCAGAGGTATTTTGTCCTCATTCATGTACTTTTTCCTGTCTATTGTTTCAAACTTTTGGCATATCATGTTGCATGTAGGTGATGAAATCTGCAAGGGAGAAAAGCCACTTGGATGTTGAAGTCAATCTTATTCAGAATAGTAGCAAGAGTTACAATATAGTTGGAGAGCCTGCAGAGACAACACAGCCCGCAACTCTTTCAGAAAAATTCGATGAGGAACACTCAAAGGAAAGTTTAGATGTGCATTTTAGGAAACTTAGCTTTAAGCAACAGTACTCTCCGATTTCAAGCCATTTTGACTCGTACGGAAATCTGAAACATCCTGAGATAACTGAATCAAGTAATGAGGTGTTGAATGAGAAAACTGTCCGTGACTCCAAAGGAAATAAATCAACTAATCTGGAAAAGATTTTCGGGAGCACTTTACCCGTGAACAACGCGTTATCCGGTTCTGTTGAGGTGATTAATCTCTGAAATCTATGTTTAAATATAGTGTGTCCCACGAGGATTCCCTGACCGGATCCTTATAATCCCGTGATGAGACTAATGTGAATGAGTATTGCAATACTGATCCTAGATTCATTTAATGTTGATTGATTTATTTCGGAAGTTCTTTTAATGTTGAATGATTTATTTTATGCTAACCCTGCCGGATATTCGTTATCGAGGTTGACGACGGTAAACCCGATGATGCACGAAGCCGCGGTTCCGTTCAGTCGTCTAAATTCGCCCAGTGGTTTTTCGACGAAGGTTTGATGACTGAGTTCAATTTTCTGTAATATTGTCAAGCTTCTTAAGACATTGCACTTCTGTGTTCTGACACTTTCATTTGTGCACTTTCAGAAGATAATTCCTCTGATAATATCTCGTCTTCAAGGCCAAACGATCTCCTGTCGTTTATAGCCGCTGGTGATAAAAGTAAGTTTTTTGATTCGTATAGTTTCCGCGCATTACAATTAAGTCCCGAAAGTTTCGTAATTTCAACCCGGCTTTTCGTTTTTGCAGCAAATGTGAATTCAAACAAGCCATTAGGTATCAGCAGCAGCAAGGAGGAGGCTATTCCTAATGTACTAACCTGCGAAGATCTCGAACAATCAATTTTATCAGCGTACGACACCAACGGTAAACACGTGCAACCACCGGTCTTAAGTAGCTCGGCTAACCATGGTTCAAGTACCGGTATACATTCGGAGCCCGTCGATAACCATGCATCTCTACAACTGCTTTCCATGTTGCAAAAAGGCACCGAGAGTGACACATTTGTTGGATCTGGTGATGATGTTAAAATCACTTCACTATTGCCAGTGGATCCTAAAGTTGAAGAGAATGTTCAAAGGTTGCCCGGTTCGAGCCAGCCACTCACACTCGAAACCCTCTTTGGAACCGCGTTTATGAAGGAGCTACAGTCGGTCGGTGCACCGGTGTCTGCCCAGAGGGGCCCTATCGGTTCTGTTCGAACCGGTAGCCAAGAGCCCCATGGACCACCGCCGCCTTATCATTTCCCCGACGATGAAGATTTGTCACATGTGGCAAACGGGATTCGAAGATCGGGGGTCGATAGTGCTGGTGACCATCGAAGTCAGATGAGGGAAATTAAGACTGAGAATTGGCTAGGGTTCAATGATCCTCAGATTGAAGCTACACAAAACCAGCAGATTCCCTATCAAAACATGCCCCGTCAGCATCAGCGATCGTCGCCGCTGCTAAACCAAGGTTGGGGACCTTTTCATCATCACTTGGAATCAAAATCCACTCATGCAGGTTTACCGGAGTCCGTTTTTAGCCATAATTCGCCCTCGGAGCACCGATTCGGTCCCAATATGATGGGGCCTCAGTTTCTTCATGCTGGTCGTGGATTTGATGCCTTTCATCATCATCATCAAATGCATGGTAGCCATCCTCGTGGCATGTTCCCTGACTTCTCAGGCCATGGAAACGAAGCTCGGGTGAACTTTGAACATTCTCTTCGGGAGATTAACGACGTTCGGGGATTCCCTTTACGACCCCACATGTTAAACGTGCATGGAGCCCAAATGGTATCTGGCCCAGGTAAAGATTATTATATAGGGAGAAAACCCCAAAATGTCCCCCAATGTTTACTCTGTTGACCAATTTAGTCCCAAATGTTCCGCATGGACATAAATTAGTCCGTGATGTTAATGATTTTGGCCCAATTTGGTCCGTTTGTCGCGTTTAACGTGTAATCGTGATGAAAGGACCAAATTGATCCAACACAGACAACATCAAGGCTAAATTATCTATTTTGCTCGTTGATGTTCTCTTCTTGGGTTCTTTTTGTTGTTATATTTTGTCAGCAGGGGATGTTAACTTGGGGGGAAATAATCCGCCTGAAGCTTTCGAGAGGCTCATTGCAATGCAACTCAGAGCAAATTCGAATCAAATCCACAGCCCTTTTGGCCCCGGAGGCAACGACGTCGATGTGGGTTTTCAATATCGATAAACCGAAGTATAAAGTAGAGCACCTGTTCTTGTTATTGTGATATATAACATGCTTTGCGAAGTGACCGTAGTAATTTCCTCCACAGACAGCAGAAGGATTTATAGTGCTTTGATGAATGTTGTTTTCTTTGTGTGTTGTACTGATTTCGCTCTCTCTCTCTCTCTCCCCCTCTCACCCACCTTGTCACTGTGATCTTTGCCTATGCGAAAATAAACAGACGAAGTATTAATCACACATCTGGCTTTCATTTTTTTCAACAAGACCTATAAGATAAGGATACAAATAGACTTAATTATTTTTAGTCAGAGTGTATAAGGACATCTAAACTAAGTTTAGAATGACAATTTTAATATTATAAGTTTGGAAATTGAAGAAGTTTTAAGGATGCAAATTCAGTCAATTCATGTGATGTGAACCACATGGATAATTAAATTTGGGGATTCTAAGCCCGGTGGGATAAATCAACATATTTCACGAACTGAAATAATTCGAAGACAATTAATATAAAAATCTAATCTTAGCCAATAATTGACACAGAATATTCACATGACAACTAATTTGGAGTAAAATTCCATAGCATCTGAAAAAGATTCGATACAAATAATTCAAGTATACCAGACGTAAAAATAATTCAACCATATAAATTCAATACGTAAAAATAATTGAACCATATAAATTCAATCTTCATAACGCCACTACAGACATCAACTTGCATAGGTTCACAACAGCTGCCTAATTCGACAATTGACACAATCAACGTTGACAAACACAAAAGAGGACAGAGAGAAAAGACGTATTACAGAGAGGACTATACATAACGTTCTCAAAGCTTCTTGCTACATACCACTGAATAGGGGAAGCATTACACTACAGCATATCTACTAAAATTTCCAGCATACCCCACAACAAATGATCTCCAGAATTGGCTTACCTTATTGCTCTTTATTGAACCAAGAACCAGCTCATTTCACGTGCTTTCCTCAATCCCACATCTCATTAGAGATCGAAGAGGAAGAATCGTACTTCCACTTTTGACAATTATAAGCATAAACTTGGCGGGTAATATGTTGTGATATTAGAAAAATCTTCTCCTGAAGCTTCTTGTGGTTGCTTGGTAGGATCTCATGAGCACACCGACTCCTATTCCCACACCGAGGCACATGCCGAGTCCCAAACCGACACCGACCCTCACGCCGGCGTTGAACCACGAGAGCTGCCCGGCTTCGCCGTAGTACATGTCTTCCGAGTACCGATGGCTCTGCATCATGTACTTGGAGTTCAATGCCTCGTTGTTGTCAACCGCTTCTCCTTCCGACAACTGCAACAAAATAGCCCAACACAATCGAATGTAACACGAGAAGTATGTACTCAACAGTATCATGTTGACCAAGTCTTTTTAGTCAATGACCTTAAGTCTAACGTATTTTTGTCATTTTACAATCTGAAAACCCATGTGGGTTCTGCTATCAGAGTGGATACTCAACAGTATAACGGATACTCAGCAAGTTGGGTACCAGTTATATAACTGAGTACCCACTGTGACATGGAAACCCACTTTGTCACGGTGAGTTCTCAGCAATATAACGGGTATTCAGCAAGATGAATGACTACAAATTCTTCTACTGTTCTACAACCCACCAACCCTCATTTAAACACGAACCGCATAGCCACGATGGGCCCCATTATTTAGACATTTGGAGGTTATTTTTTCAAAACCTTCAGGCAATTTTCTTAAATTATCCCGAGAAAACTAGATAACTCAATAACTATGTCCAAAAGGCAAATTGACCAAAAATAGGGATTACTAATCACAACTATATTAGCAACCCGCAAGATCGATAATGGGAAACCAATGGCACTTACAGACAACTTCCTATGCCTCACCAGCCCGTTCGCATTCTCATCACCAACCATCAAGCCCTTGTTACCATATTCTTCCTTCTCTACCATCTCCTCATCCTCGGGAATCACATCGAGGACCGTCCCATTAGCTTTCCCCTTCCTCCTCGGGCTTAGGAGGACCGTCTTCGCCAGCATCACCGGCTTCCCCAAACAGCACCCTGCCACGTAGACCTCAATCGACAGTGACCCGCCGCCAAAAACCTTCCCGTTCACGCCGTAGCACTCCATGCCCCAATTGCTCCCCTCTGCCACGTCGGCCCTCTGAAGGTTCCCGCAGATGACGATGTTCCCCAGATCCGAATCCGAATCGTGTCGGACCTCGAATTCCGACAGCCCGTAGAGCCTGACGCTGTCCGTGGACACGTACGTCGATTCGGACGATTCCGCGTCGATGCGGTCACGGCGGAGGCTGACGGATGCGTCCTCCGACGGAGGGATCCGGCATCCGTTGATTTCGAGGACGGTTCCGGGGTCGCGGCGGAGGTGTCGGAGGATGAGGCGCTCTGGTGCGGCTTCGACGACGCACGGAGAGATACGGACGTAGAACAGGCGGATTTCGAGCAGGTTTTTGGCGGCGAAGGGCGGAGGTCTGTAGGCCAGTTCCTCGTCGTCGTCGGCGACGTCCATGTCTCAGGGATTTCCGAATCGTTTCTGAGGCTGAAACGGTGGCGACTGGTCGTGATTGGATTGGAGCATAAGGCCGATTTGATGCTTATTAGCTCAATTTTTCTGTGGGGGGCGATATTTTTGCGGGGTGAACCGAAAGTGACACGTAACGAAAGAGACGGGCGGAGCGTGACGTTCACGTGAGCTCGAATGCGTGGATATATGTGCGTGTCATCTTCCACGCTGACGTGGCAAGTTATGTCGTCCGTGAGGATCGGGTCGGGTTATTCTGAACCGAGTGGTTCGACCCAAGACGTTGCCTGGCTATTTACTTGGGATATGGGCTCTAAAAATTTTAAATTTCCTCAAGCCCAATCATGTAAAATACCTGTTATTATACGTGACTACCACGCTCTTCGAACCGCGCGTGAAGCTTCCCCGAGCCCGCCACACCGCCGATTCTCATATTTCAGTTCAACTTTTCAAACTTTAGACATATACGTTACTTTCAAGTGGTGTATATAATAATAATAATAATAATAATAATAACAGTAATAACAACAACAATAATAATATGATAATAAGAAGAGGTGGGCAGCAACTTGCTTCAGCAGCATCTGTTTTTTTTACTGTGAGATTTTTTCTAATTATTCTATATTAACTAATTAATATTTTTTTAATTTAATATATATAGCCATCCCTTTCAAATCAGCCATCGTCGTAATCAACACTCTCATTCTCTCCTTTTTATCCCCTCCACATTCCTTTTTATTTTTCCTCTTTCACTATCTCACCTAATAATTATTATAGAAAATCAAACGCTGATCATACATTAAAACACTCTCAAGTCTCATCTCCTCCTATTTTTCTTTCCTAGTTTTCCAATCACACAAAGCTACATACATTCTTGAGGCTCAATCAAGCTAAAAAGTAGCATGAAGGTTAGATTCTTCATTCATTCCTCTTGAAATTATTACCAGTTACTACTAGCTTTTATTTATAAATTATGATTGTCAACTTTTTCCTGTAATAATAATATGCAGAAGTTTGTACTGAGGTTGGAGCTATTCGAAGAACAAGACAAGCGCAGGGCTCTCAAGACAGTATCCACACTCCCAGGTAAGCAAAGCAAAGCCTATGAATTACATACAGTCTTTTAGACATATAGGGATTGATTCACTGTCGCATATAGTAGGCGGTTGATATTCTACCTCAACTGAGATTCGTGACAATTACATAAGATTGGTTCCACAAAGATGTAAGAATGATTTATGCCTTTTATGTGTCATGATCACGTTTTACTTGTTGAGATTATTTGTTTCACATCGGAAAATTAACTTCATGGGCACAATATATAAATTTAAAGAGACATCTCTTCCTAACGCCTATTGGTTTTAAGAAGGAACCCTCAATTTAACATAATATCAGAACGTGATTGTTTTGCGTGTTACCACGCTTGTTTGACTCACCGTTACCCGATTTGATATGTCCACCTGTTAGGCTTTGAATTGTGTCATATATGAGGGGCGCGTTGAGAGTACTTGTCCCACATCGGTAAATAACTTCACCGACTCAATATATAAATAAAAAAGGCATCTCGTCATATCACCAATTGGTTTTAGGAAGGAACCCTTAATTTAACATTCCGTTAACTGAATCATTCTTGTTTCACTGTCGTTTTTATTATCTGCGTTTTAACTTAATGTCGTTTGCCGCCGATAATTGAGTTTATGAGCCGTTCGATTATCATCAAAACCAAGGCCTCGGAATAATTAGAATGATCGTCCAATAATCAGTTTGAACCAAATAATTCCGCAACAATGTAACGGAACTGAAACACATACTTACATAGCTACGTATGATATATTTATGTAGGCATCGATGAGATCACCATCGACATGAAGGGCAAGAAGCTAACCGTGGTGGGGACGGTGGACCCCATAACAGTGGTTAGCAAGCTCCGGAAGAAGAATTGGACCGCGGACATAATCTCCGTGGGTCCCGCCAAGGAGGAGGCGAAGAAGGGAGAAGCAAAGAAAGAAGATGCCAAGAAAGAAGAAGAAGGAAGCAAAAAGGAAACCGAGCAAGCGAAAGCGAAGGTCAAATTGATCGAGCCTCCTCCACAGTTCGTGTATGGGGCGGCGCCACCACCGATGATGCAGCCGCTGCCGATGCATTATAGGCCGTATTATAATTATTACCAGCAACAACCGATGAATGTGAACCCGAATTACTACTACGTGAAGAGTCATAGCATGGAGGAGAATCCGAATGCTTGTGCTATATGCTAAAAAAATAGGTTTATGTTTTTCTCTATTTTATTTTGTGTTGAATTAAATGGAAATTATGATATCTAAGCGTAATGTGACGTGGGAAATTATGTTGGAAATTAAAGGCAAAATTACAAGTATACATGTTTTTTTTTTTTATTCATTATGTTTGATAATTGTAAAAGTAGGTCACTAACTTTGTATGTCAAAACAATTTTGGGTCACTCATTTGGTAACCAACTTTGTAAACATAGTGACCCAAGATTGAAACATGTATACTTATTGATCTAAAATCGAAAAATATATATTTAGTGACCTAAAATTGAAAACATGACCAAAAATTATTTTGACAAACAAAGTTAGTGACCTACTTTTGCAACTATCGAACATAGTAACTCAAAAACGAAAACATATATACTTAGTGACTTAATCTTATAATTTTCTCGGAATTAAATTCTGATTTTTTTTCCTGATCTTTGGTGTTTTAGTCAAGTGATGTGGTGCCCAACTGTGTACGCAGTTTTGTTTTTTCTTTTATTTATTTAATTTTACTTTCTTTTATTATGTAGTGAAGTCGATGACAAAATGTTTAGGACGCATGAATGAGTCATTATAGGAGGATAGGACAAGAACTATGCGTCGTTGGCCAGAAATAAATAAATAAATAATAAATTAAGAATTTTAAAATATATTAATAGGCCTAAACTATATTATTGAAAACAAAATATATAAATTTTAAATACGATTTTAGGAAGTGATATTTTACTATATTGATAGCTGTTAAATTGGTTGGACGTAGTTATCCCTTTTTGCCTTTCATCTCGAAATCTAGTTTCTGAATAGAATTCAACATTAGTCGGTTTGGTAGGCCATTGTTCATAGAAAAATATGAATGGATGAATATTATTACACTTTTTTACTTTAGTCTTGTGTACGAGAAAATATGACTCAACATTAACGTCGATTTAATTACATTCGTACAGAGTGGGACAAGCTTGTTTGAAACTATATACCACGTCACCTTCCTTCTGGGCTTTTCCGTTTAATAAATATTTCAGATTCAAAAATTTATGTTCAATTATATATCTAGTTTTTATTGAGTTTCTAATTTCGAATATGATATTCTTTTTTTTTTAAAGAGAAAAAATAAAAGAAAGGAAATTGGTTGGTGTCGCTAGCATGCATGCATGCGTCAGTTTTACGTATGCATAGTACTTGATCATCAACGACCAGTAATTAATACTGTGAAATTTGAATTTTGTCATATATGTTTGGCTCACGAATAATCATATTATATTTTCAAGAAAGCAAAAAATTATGGAACATACATCTATATGTCAAAAAATGTGTGTTCTTCATGACTCCTCAGACACACAAAGTGGCAACACTTTTTATTCTATTCGTCGCTTTAACTTGTGGTTGTAAATTTATTGCATTATTCAATTCTATTTCATTGAATACATTTCACTTATTGAATGGTGAGTTTCTGTGTTGTAATTCAACTTAAGATTTATTTACGTTTGTCAAACTTAAGATTAATATTAGTTTTAACTCTTGACCTTAGAACTTGTGATTTTCTGTTGTTGAATTTTGACTACTTGTCCACCAAGATTTGTATTCCAAATACCAAATAATGAAGATTAAAATATTCTGAATTTAACATTCTTTCAACGTATGGGTCTAATTGTCTACAAATTTTACCATTCTGCCCTTCAGCACTTGGTAATTGGGCTTCTATTAGACGCGCACAGTCCTAATTTTTATGTAGTGGGCCTGAAGGCCTATTTCATAAAATTAGTATTTCCCCGTTCTCCATTTTGACATTTTGCCAAAGTCAACCGCCACTGAAATTAAATATATTTATATATTACACGGAAAAAAAGATATATTTTGTTCAAAGCATTTTTGTCGATGTAGTGTATAATATACAATAGGATTTTGATATTTTAAATGTTTATTATATCATAAGTGAAGAGAATATTATAAAATTTTATAACGGCATATATATATATATATATATATATATATTAAAAATAAAAGAAAGTTGGGGAAAATTAAGCAGAAGGGATTGAGATCATAAACGACCTAACAATCCACAATCGCTCGACTGAAGGGAACTTAGTCATTTTTGTGTAAAAACGACCGATAAACGAACACAGTCGATCGACTGAAGGAAACTCCATCGTTTTTTTTTTAAAACGACCGACAAACTGGCCCATGATCCACAATCGACCGACTGAAATCGAAAATTCTCCCGAATTTTTATGGTATCCAATCACTTATATTGAAAAAAAAAAACATTGTCCTAAAAATTAATTAACCAAGTTACTAATTCATTTTCTCCAACTGACCCTGAAAATTGTGTCTCATTCGACGAAGCCCAATACACATAGGCGGCCCATAAACGAAGCCCAATAAGTATTAGCGGCCCATAAACTATAGTATTATGAAGTTGAAAGGACAAAATTGACCTCAGGCCTCAGCTTCTGAACCCCTAATCGGCCATTTCTCCTTCTCAAGCTCCGCTCTGAGCTCTCCCCGTTGCGTTTCTGTATTGCCGTCGTTCGAAAAACATACTTCCATTTGCTAAAAGCCATGCAGAGAGCGACGTCGTATTTAAGACGATCGGTGCGAGGGTTGTCGGCATCAACATTGAAGAATGGGAGCGAAGAGAAGATAGTAGCTTCGGTTCTGTTCGAGAGGCTCCCCGTTGTCGTCCCCAAAATCGATCCTGTTGTCTACGCTTTTCAAGAGTTCTCGTAATTACCTTTTTATTCTTAGTTTTAACTTTTGGTTATTTAGTATGAATTTATGAACGATTTGGTCACGCGAATCGGACAAAACGA
This sequence comes from Linderniella brevidens, assembly GCA_004919715.1. NCBI lineage: Eukaryota > Viridiplantae > Streptophyta > Magnoliopsida > Lamiales > Linderniaceae > Linderniella > Linderniella brevidens. The sequence continues at coordinate 12,264,407 of SWDC01000147.1, read as the reverse complement.
TCAGAAAATAAATCATGCTAATTTGCTAGGAATGTAGTTATGCAAGATCCTTTAAGGTTGCATCGCTGTGACTCAGCTTTAATTTCTCTTAGCTCGGCTACTTGAGATGTTCGAATCGTATGTCGCGTGGATTTGGAGTTTTTTTTTTTCTTTTGGTTGGCTGGTGACTTTCTAGCGTCCATAAGTTTAACGGATAGTCTTGTTTGAATTCCGTCTGGAAATTTTATTTACCGATGTTTGTAATGCTGTTAGAAATAATGACTCGTGATTTGAAATTTCACATATTCTGAGAAAATTTTTATGATGGGAGAGTATTTCAGGTTTCGGTGGAGGCAGCAATATCGTCGGGAATATCCTGAAGCTTTCTTGAAGAAGGCTGATAAAAGGTAGGTGTCGTTTCTATAGTTTTTTCTTTATCCAACAAGTTCCCATCTTAGACAAATTCAACATTTGAAATTGTTCGAGTTGTTTTTATATTTCTTGTGGTAGTATGTGCAATAGAATTTTGACTTGTCCCTTTCCGTTGACCGTGACATTTCAGGGGTAAGGGAGATCATCAAATTGATTATACACCAGCTCCACGAATCACTGAAGCAGATAAGAATAATGATAACAAGTATGTCCGAAATATATTTTCCTGTGTTGTTCGATGTGAATCAGGATGCTTTTTGGTCTTGGCTGCGGAAAATAAAATATATTTTTTTCATATAGCCCTGTTCTGTTTTTTCGCTAATGTTTGTTGGATTTAAATAAAAAAGTATGTTGTAATTTAAATTTGAGTTGCAGTTTAGGTTAAATCCTGGCATGCTTCTTTAGACAGAGGATTTACGGAGATGATTATTTGGCTTATATCATTACCAAAATAGTTGAAAAAAGGGAACACAGTGATAGTTTAGAAATTTTGTAAACGATATACTCAGGAGATTATTATAGGTCAGTTACCAAGTATGAAAGCTTTTGTCTTGTAGGTCATTGCTGAGGGCATTAGATAAGAGACTCTATCTTCTTATTTATGGTGATGCCTATGGCTCCAAAGGGAACCCTATTTGGCACTTCCCTGAGAAACTTTACGAGTCTGAACAAACACTGCGAAAGGTAACTCTTACACTCACTTTGGTTTAAGGAAATTAGTAGGGAAAGGAGAATGAAATGGAAAAGGAAAACTGGTTAGTTGATTGAAGAAATAGACAAGGAAAAGAAAGAGAAGAAAATCTAGACTGAGTTCATACTTAGAACTAGGAAAAAACTAACGGTGGGGAAAAACAAAAGAAAAACTTACTAATAACTAGTTTTCTCTCCAATTTTCTTTTTCACACTACTTCCTTCAATCCAAACACATCTGTAGGATCTGTTTGGTTTGTAATTTATGCTACGAAATTTGCTAAGGAATATGAATATGGCTTCCACTTTATGTTACACCCATAGTTGTTCCATCACACAATACTTGTTCTTTTTAGTTTTTTCTCATGCGTTTAAGGTTTTCCCCCTCTTTGCATTCCTTGTTAAATTAAGGGCTCGATTATACCAATTGGTTATAAGACGATATGCCTATTTGATTTATATATTGAGTCTGGTGAAGTTAGATTCCCAATGTGGGACAAATAATCTCAATATTACTGTGACAGTGCTTAAAACTGCCTAATAAACCCCTAATCCACTGCTTGCAAATTTGTTGTAGTGTGCTGAATCTGCCTTAAAATCAGTAATCGGAGATCTTTCCCATACTTACTTTGTTGGAAACGCACCGATGGGCCATATGATGATACAATCTTCCAAAGAAGATCCCTCTCTTAAGGTAAACTTTCTTCCTACCTTTTTACTTCTCCACAGGAACACATCAGCTATGACCCTTAAAAAGCACTGCAAATAATATCTAAAAATCCTCTTTTTCCAGCGATTCTTTTTCAAATCGCAAGTCATCGCAACGAACAGCTTCAGCATGAGGAAGTGCGAAGACTTCGTGTGGGTGACAAAGGATGAATTGCTGGAGTATTTTCCCGAGCAAGCGGAGTACCTCAACAAGATGATCATCAGCTGATTGAGGTCCGTCTTTTTGCACCTATATAACTTTGTCTGAAAACTATTTCTTGGTCCCATATCTCTACATCCAAAGTCTTGTATCACTGAGAACATGAAATCTTAGGCTGTGCCGTAAAAATTTTGAACACTGACGTTGAACAGTGCAAACATAACTTTTAGGGCGTACGAGGTTTCTGTTTTATTTTTTTTGGCTGCGCCTTGTAATGATTGAGGTATCTTTTGCTCGTTGTCATTTACATAACTTCTCGTTCTCTTCCATGGGATTTAGGCTGTTTAAATACACACAACGGGTTGAGTTTGTTGAACTTAAATTAGCTGGAATTCAGTTGGCCCCATTCTACTACATGAAAATGGAATGCCCATGACAACATCTATCTTTTAATAATCATATAATAAAATGGAAATTGAAACGGCCCATCTATTTATTTGTCTTAAATAACTTTTTTATATAAACTAGTACATAATATTACAAATTAGGGTTTTTTACTAAACCGCGAAGTTGAATTTCTTTTTCCCAAATTATGAGGAATTCATCCGATAGGGTTGTAAACCGAATATGAAATTTATTTATACGCTTCAAGTACGATTTGTGTAATTTCGAACAGTGAACCGGTGGTTTGGGATACCCTGAGTTGCCAATAGAAAATCGCTTGTTTCGTTTTTTTTTTTTTTAAATAGAAATAGTCGTTGGAAGTTGGAACCATCCGTTTTTTACTTTTGACCGTATTATGATTAACAATTTTTTTTACCGGGACCTCATTTTATTTTTTTAAAACATAAATTTTTCAAAAAAAAACTTGGAATTGGAATTGAAACCTAAACCATCCTGATTCAGTTTCAGTTCCACGAACACCTCTACGTGCATTAGTTGGGGTAGGGAGAGTTTCCAATGTTTTATTAAACAGTGTCCTATGGTTTTAGAAAATCATATAAGCCTAAAAGTCATTATTTAAAAAAATTAGACTAATTTAATTGCTCCAAGTGTATAAGCTATGTCCATATGATTATTCAATCAAAGGTGATTGGTTCAATTCCAGCAAGAGATCTTGACTTTAATCGTTGAGTTGAAACTTTGATTCGAGTATGCTGGTGCAGACCCGTGACTAGTACAAGGGCCTGAAGTATGTGGTGCAAGTTCATAGCATGTCGTGTGGGATACGGAAAAAGAAAACAAAAGACTAAATTTAAATTTAATTTGTAAAAATACTTTTTAAAATTTCATATTCGCCTAAGAAACATAGCAAAAACACTCCCATTAAATAAGCACCTCTCTCTCTCAACAAAAGACTAAATTTAAATTTAATTTCTAAAAATAGTTTTTTAAATTCATATTCGCGTGAGAAAATATCAAACACACAACTCATTGAAGAAACTCTCTCTCTCTCTCTCTCTCTCTCTCTCTCTCACACACACACACACACACACACAGAGTATTAAATGCTGCAGCTCAGCGTCAAATTTGTAAAGCCCCATTAACCAAATGATGGCCATTCACCTCCTCTCCATCTCCACCACCATCACACCCCAATGGACCCACCGCCACCGCCACCTCCGCCGTCGTCCCGCTCGCACGCGCCTCTCGGCCTCGGATACTCGATCGCCATCGCCCTAGCCTTCCTCGTCCTCTTCTCCACCCTACTCCTATCGTCCTACCTCTGCTGCAAAGCCCATCGCCGCCGCAGGAACAGAAGAAACCCAAACAGCCTCCACCGCCGTCGAGATTCGGCGACTGTGGACCCCAACAACCCCAATTCAACCACCACTTACCTCCCACGCATCGTATTCGTCTCCGAGGAAGACGATCCCCAAAACGCCGTCGTCGGGCTGGACCAGGCGGCGATCGAATCTTACCCTAAATTCCCGTACAGGAAGGGGCAGACGAATTGCGACGCGGCGTGTCCGATCTGCCTGTGCGAGTACAGAGAGGCGGAGATGCTGAGGATGCTCCCCGATTGCCGCCACAGCTTCCACCTGACGTGCGTCGACGCGTGGCTGAAGCTGAGCGGCTCGTGTCCGGTGTGTCGGAGTTCGCCTCTGCCGACGCCCGTGTCTACACCGCTGCAGGAGGTCGTGCCTCTGTCGATGTACGCCGATGGTCGGAGGAGAGGGTGATTTGTGACGATGTGGGCGTGGAGTATTTTGAGTTATTGGGGGAGTGTAATTTCGAGTCTTTTGGGGGTCAAAATGCGAAAAATGGGTTTTTGATGATGCATAAGTACTAGTATTTTTGGCACGGATGCGTGATGCATATAATATAAATATTATTTCATATTTTGAGTTATTTTTAATTTATAATATTAGATGAAATATTATTTAATAATTTATTTATGAGGATGTGATTGTAATAAATAAAAAATTAAGGTGCACAATTGTAATTATTCATAGGGTCAAATTGAAAATAACTTTACACACCAAATTGATAATTTATAGCCCCTATCACCATTAATATAATAGATGGTTGTTTAATAGTTTATTTTGATATAGTATAAGATGCAATTTATTCTGTTATCCCTACTCAAAATTGATATGAACTTGCGCAATGCACTATGCTATTGGGCCAGTTATGGGCTTGCCCACCATATATTCAAAGCTACGTGATTAGGCTTTAGGGGAACGAACTCGTGACCTCATTGCTTTAGGGGAACGAACTCGTGACTTCAAGAATGAAATATCAAGACCTATTCGTTAGGTATTGTGCTTGTGGGCATAAGAGATGTGATTGATTAAATACATGTTTTTTGAATTTTGGGTTTTGGGTTGAATGTAATTGTCATTGATATCTAGTTGATGACGTCATTCCACTTGAACTTCTTGACTCAATTTCTTTTTTTTGTCTATGTTGATTCTCTGTGATTTCCGTTATGCGTGTGGATTCGAGACGATAGACATTAATATATCAAGCTATGAGGTTTAAATTCACTTCCTATTAAACTAAATCGAAGTATCCGGGAATACCGTGGCTTTGCCCAGAAAAAAATTGCTGTAATTTTGATTTTTCTACCCATGCAATGCATGATTGGTTGATGTGGGACTTCTAGTTTCAAGTTTCCGTTGCAGAACAGTACAAAAATTAATAAATGATAAGAGTAAAATTCCTCATTTGTCACAATCTGTACACACTTGACTTGTCCCCTTTGTTGAACTTTGTTTACTTACCTTACCCAACCTTAAAATTGTCTTATTCATCCCTCTTTTATCACATATTAACTCTTTTGTCATCAAATAATAGGATAAGTGGTCGAATTCATAATGACTCCATATATGGATGTCATGTATTCGACTCTACGAACACACATCAAGGACAAAGGAGTACTTATCATGCTAGAAGTTGAAGATTTTTATATAATTGACAATGAAGTTCATAATCGATTCAAACTACAGTATGAAAGGGAATACATTGACATTTTAAAGTCCCTGATAAAATCCGTATGTTACAATACGGTACATACCATACTATGATGATATTTCACCTTGTACGTTGTTGTTAATAAGTTGGAATGGGGACTCCAATTTTAATATTGGACTTGAGAATTCATAGTTTTAATGATATTTCCGTTTTCTCTACACGTACGTTGTTGTCAGCAAGTCGCCCATCAAGAAAGAAAAGAAATGAATGTACAACAAAGTCCCCATGTATACAGCCAACATAGGAGGATGAGGAGGAGCTCACTAATTGAACATAAAAGGGTTAAAAGAATATAAAGAAACCCGGAAAACTTGTGAAAAACTAAGCTAATGCACGACGAAATGTTCATAATGTGTGGAAATCACGACGAAAAACTAAGCTAATGCATCGAACAATGATATTATGCGTTTCGACCGTTATACCTCTCCACCTTTCATTTAGGTACCTTGAGCCTTGATTTTGATGATAATCGAATTGTTCATGAACTCAATTATCATTTTTGAATCTATGACAACAACATTATGATTTCTTCCTAAGCTCAGACTATCTACGTACTCATTTAATCCCAAATATAGTCGAATATCATTATCCCGGCCAACCCATGCCTATGAATTTCGGACACGACAATAAAAAAGCATTGGACCTGAACCTATCGTTGGTTCCGGTGTATTACGCCTGGTCGGTGGCTGCAGAAACTCAAACATAATTTCGTTAATGTCGAAGTCGAGGCACGTACTACGTACGTTGTCCGTAAGACGTTATTACCCCATATTTTAGTGCATTGGGTTTACGCAATCCGTCCCAAAGATACGACTTCAAGATTCAGCTTAGTTGCACAACGAATCAAAATTATCGGCGAATCTACTCAAAGACTCGAGCCTTTCTGGCTTTATTAGTCTTTGGACTCTGTATGCACTGACTCTAGAATGCTGGGATGAATTCGAATGATTTTTCCTTCTCAGCAGGGGTCTATTTATAGCTTTCCAAAGGTCGCTCGGGTCAATCTGCGAATAGTTGCAACTGTTTGGATGTTCTGACAGTCGTTGACCCTTTGATCAGGGGTCATTCATATCTCTTGGGTCAGTTCGCTCAAGACACCTTTTCAACCCATCAGTTCGGACCGAACCGCTACAGTCGACCCGTTTCACCAACCAATGTGACCCGCGAACCCTAATCGGTCCGAGCCACGTCACCGTCGTCAGCGCCACATCTGTTCACTCAACCACCTGTCATCTGCACGTTAGCTTCGTTTGCCACGTCACCGAGACCGCCACGTCACCGGAGCATAAAATTAAGCGCTCCTCGCTCCGATGCGTCGTGCAAAGTGCACCTCAAAACGCCGATTGCGCACTTGGCACGGCTCTGGTCGGTGTTGGGCGCGGGCTCGTCGGTGCGAGGCACCGACTTGTACTCGGGCTATAACTTAGTTTAAAACTCCCACACAAGCCCGTAAGCCCATATACCAACCACTTGTGCAAACCCTTATGAATAACTCATGTATGGAGATTCCTTATAAACAAGTGAAAAGTAGACGAGCTTTCCAATGTGGGACAATCAAAAGTCCATTTTAATTATTAAATATATTCCATCTCTTTTGTTGGACCAACTTCGAAAATTAATTTCTCATTCACCCGGCATCAGTTTTGAGCCAATTAATATTCGATAGATTCCCCTCGAAACGTAGAATATGAATCGTTAATCAATTTCGGATTTCGACGAACGACGGCTCCTCGATTTAATTAAAATCGGTTAATCTCTATTTCTTATTGGGGTCAAATACCCACTTTGGGACCAAAACCCAAAATTCCAACAACTATCAAACCCGAAACTCATGTATAAAGGCCGCCGTTCCCGCGCACCACCGTTGCGACGGCAACGACCACAATTAATGCTTTTGAACATTTTATAAACTGTCTTGTGTTTGATAAAAATTAAACATACGCATGCAATGTAATTTTTCATATCATCCGACTTAATTATTTCGCCACCAAACATATAATTGAAAACATTCAAAAGCTAATATCATCATAGTCTCTTCATTCTTCTGGTCCCAATCAAGCCTCTTCACCATAAAATTATAAATCCCATCTTCCCTCGCACTCCACGAGCACCTGTCGTCTCCACCGGTATAATTACAGTCTATATAAGCGTGATGCGAAGTAAAAATGTCGAAAGTCTTCTCCTTCGAGCCCCAATACAAGTGGCAAAAGTACAGCGTACGGCCGAAGAAATTGTCGCAGAAATCCCAAGCGTAGGCGTCGTTGACTTTAAGCGTGCGGTATCCGAGGTCGGAGTTTTTAGATTGGCAGCGTACGCCCAGCAACGGAGAGCCTCGGGGGAGGCTGTTTCTTAACTCGACGTGAAAGTGCTCGGTGACGCAGCTTTTACAAAGTGCCTGCGGAAGAGCGGCCATGACGAGGAGGAGGCGGACGACGGCGGCGAGGGTTTTTCTTTCGTCGGGGTTCATCGGAGCGGATATGTTTTCTGTTTGTTAAAGATTTGTGGAGGTCGACGGGGGATTTTGGATTTTGTCGTTTCTTATAGAGTTTATTATTATTTTTTTTTTTACTGAAGGATTGTGTATTACAGTATATTATTGTGGAAATCTAAATTTTGAACTGATTTTTTTCTTTTTCTAATATTTGGGTATTTTTTTTTTTTATGACTTTTATATGATTTTTTAAAAATGTGATTGATAGATTGAGGTTAATAATGTGTTTTGAGTGTACGAATCACGTTGAAAGAAAGAGAGATTTAGGTTGGGAATGGCTAATTCCCATTTTCGCCCCGTCACTTATGAGAAAATTTCCGCCCTGTCCTCTAAAGATCGAATTGGAAAATTTTCTCCTCTTCCAAATTCCGCGTGGTGTTCTTAAATTTTTTTTGAGTGTGTAAATTAATTTTTGGATTTCTAATAAATGGTGAAGAGATGTATATGGTGAGGCTCTAACGTGAAAGGATAGAAATATATTAATTTTTTAATATTAATGGGGTACTTAGTAATCCGTCTTATCCGTAGACCGATAAAACCTGTCGTCGCGAACTTTCCAGAAATACTCGTGATCGAACAAAATGATTTTTGTAACTATTGATCCAAAATCAAACAAAATGATTACATATTTTAATCTAAATAATATTGCATTTTATATTTAAGTAACCGACTTGACCATGCATTTGAAATATTCTAATCTAGTACTATATCGTATTCATGCACGTTTACTGAAAATTTATATATTTCGCCTTAGGCAACGGAAATGTTGTCGATATGTATCGTCACTTGGTGTATCATCACGTATTTAAATTTCTCTATAATCGATTTGTAAACTCTACATTCGGCCAAGGTTAAAAGGACAAAGATCGCGAAAAATATTTAAAAATATATATGAATTATCGAAAAATTTATCCTCCTTTTCCTAAACTCATTGGAAAGCAAAAATGACTAAAAAGCAATAAGATGATCTCTAATTTACTATTAAGATCGCGAAGAATAGTTAATATTAAATATGAATTATTGTCTTTTCCCTAAACTCATTAGAAAGCAAAAATGACAATGAGAGGCCTTGGTCTAATGAGTAAGGAAGAGGCCATAAGGTCTTGTGGTTAAAGGATGTCTTGAGATCGAATCTCCCTCCCACAATTCCTTGAGTAGTCCCCATGGACTTTATAGTCCATGACTATCGTTGTAAGATGGGTTTGAGACTTATTCATCTGGCCCTGGGGATTAGTCCCACATCTGGAGTGTGTGACTCAATTAAGCCTCCATCAAATCTGTGTGATGCAAGCTGATACCGATATTTAGGGGGTAGCTCATAGTAAGATCGAGTGGGAATACCTCGGGACAGTAAAAAAAATATAAAAGCAAAAATGACTAAAAGCAACAATATGATGATCTTTTTTTTTTTTTTTTGAGAAATAATATGATGATCTTTAATTTACTGTAAAGAAGCCTATTTTAGAAAAATATAATAAAGATGAAGTAAATGATAACCAGCTAAGACTTTCAGTATTTCAATTTTCAACACATTATCCACACAATCACATCACTTTGTCGTGTAATTTCGATTCCGTGTCAAGCAAGTATCCCATTAAAAAGAATATATTCTTTATAGAAAGAAATATTACACTCAAACCTCAGATTTCTTTGGCCCACCGGTAATAAATTACCAACTCGATTAATAAATGAAGACAGATAAGCAATTGCCAACACCTTTTACTAATCAATTAGTATATATATATTTATGTATAGAGCAGCACAAATTCAACCTTTACTTGCCTTGTAATCTTCCCCCAAAGCCCCCACCTTTTCTTTATTACCTCTTCTCTCACCGTCTCTAATTTCTTCTATCTGTATCTGCGTATTCGTGAATAAATGGCAGGACAAGATGCGGCGGTGGTCACGGCGGCGGCGCCGCCGCCGACGTCGCTGGCTCCGGGGTTCAGGTTCCATCCAACGGACGAGGAATTGGTTATGTACTACTTGAGAAGGAAAGATCGTGGTCAGCCTTTCAGGTTTCAGGCCGTGACGGAGACCGACGTGTATAAATCTGAGCCGTGGGAGCTTTCTGGTATTTATTTTAAAGATTCAATCTTTTTTCTGTTTTTTTTTTTCCTTACATAGAGATGCGTGTTTTAATTGGAATTGATTTGGGCTTGTGTTTATTTCTATTTTTTTTAGTCGTTTGCTGCTTTTATGCGATGTTAAAGGCTTATGTAGCTTACAAATGTGGGTATTACTTTTGATTTCAAGTGATTCTGCAGTTGGATGTAGTGAAGTGAGGTGCAAGAAAATGGTGAATGCTTACAATATTTAGTTGATTTTAAGTTGACTAAAGAACATAAATGTGATTTATTTTTTCATCCTTGATTGCGTTGAAAATGATCCGATTGTTAAGATTGAATTCGAGAAAAACTCAGTTATGTTCATCCGAATAAAAATGATTTTATGTTCCGCGATCTTATATTCTTTTCTATATCGATCTTCTTTGTGCGGTCTTAATTCCTGCGACGTTTGCTATGTAATAACTTTTGTTTTTTCCGTGTGGGCTATAAAGATTTATCCTTGCTCAAGACACGGGACCTCGAATTGTACTTCTTTAGCCCCGTGGACAAGAAGTACGGTAGCGGGTCCCGTCTTAACCGCACCACCGGTCAAGGGTATTGGAAACCCACCGGCAAGGACCGAGCGGTGAAACACAAGAACGAAGTGATTGGAATGAAGAAAACGCTCGTTTTTCACACCGGTCGCGCGCCCAACGGGCAAAGAACGAATTGGGTGATGCACGAGTTTAGATTGTCTGATACTGAACTCCAACAAGCCGGTGTTATACAGGTACTAAAACACTCCAACTGCGCTCTTTTTCGTTTCACACACACACAGATATATATATATATACATATATTTATATATATGCATTAATTTTTATTGTTGTGTTTCTTTTTGGAGAAGAATGCGTTCGTTCTATTCCGGATCTTCGAGAAGAGCGCGTTGGGACCGCCCAACGGGGAGCTTTTTGCGCCATTCGTAGACGACGAATGGGAAAACAACAACGGGAATGCTCTTCTGATCACCGGAGGAGAAGAAGCGCGTGTTCCTTGTCCCGCTCTCGACGAGGTTCGTGTTTATTTTATTTATTTATTTATTATTTTGCGCTACATTTCGATCCGTTCCATTCGTGTGTATATATATATATATATCATCCCTTATTACAATTTTTTTTGATAGGACGTAATTTCTCTCACCGTTGCGCCTCCGCAAGCCGAGAGCGCAATTGGATTGCGGAATTTACCTTCCTTGAGCGAGAGGGATAAACACGACTTTTCTCTACCGGAGGCCAAAAGATCAAAGAGCGACGACGACGACGACCCAATCCCGTGCAAGGAAGATCATCAGAAATCTTGGTTTCCTAAAGTTCATCAGAAATCTCGAGAACGAGGTCATAAGCGCTTCTATGAAGCGCGACGAGATGAAGATCGAGGTGATGAGAGCGGAGGCGGCGGTCGATTTTCTTCAATCTCGCGTCAGCGTTTTGTCGACCGAGAACGAGGATATCGGAAGGCGCTCGTAAGGACTTTGTAAGCTCGTTCGCGGGTTTGGCGATATCTATCGTTTTTTTTTTTTTTTTTTGAACTTTTTTAGGTCTGAACTATTTTTAACGAGTTGGAATAAAGTTGAATTTTTCCTTCATAATCTCTATTAAAATTATCTCTAATTCACAACAAATTGAACACTTTTAATTTTTCATTTTCAGACAGCTTCTAGAAACGTGTTACCTGCCTGCTGCCTCCCATGTTCCAACGCCAATGAATAGTTTACCTTGGGTGATATTACACTCTAGGCCACTGTCATGGTAGAGCATGTACTATGTACATTTTTTATTTATTTATTTTCTTAAATATAACTTTTATAAATATAACATATTTATAGTGGTTAAATAGCGAAGAGCCGTCTCTCCGCAATATTCGAACAATCAGTGGAGAAGAAATCGCTATGTATCGAGATATACAACAAACTACTAAAAATAAAAGAAAACTGACTTTTCAAAGTTGTAAAAAGAAAAACTGAAGAATCAAATGAGCATTCACAAGGAAAGAAGACAACTCTATAAGAGGACATAAGGATTTCCCACCAAATGAGAAACAAGACAAATAACATTAAAACAGAAGAAAAAATGAGCATAAAACAAAAAGAGGTGATTTCCTCCCCATCCTTAGCTAAGGATAGGGGAGAAGGAAGATGATATTCGAGCTCCTAATAGTTGACACTAATGGAAATGGTGAAGATGCTCCTTTTGCCATCTAACAAGTTAGATTTTGGAAAATAGTACATGATAAGCAATCTTTTCTTGCCTCAAAAAATATATCAATGGATTCACTATACGAATCCAACATTGCATCTGTTTTCCCGATCTGATTCGCAACACATATGAATAGGGACTTCATTTTCTTTTCTTCTTCCATGTGCTACATGTTTCAAATTTTCAAACTCCGTTAGCAAACGAACGTGCCAAATGATGGGCAACTCCTTCGAAAGATGCCATGCGTCGCCTCAATTCGCTACCTTCGATCTCTACTATTATCTTCTTATTCTTCTAGGCAAATTTCTCTATAGTCCATGTGGTAAATGGCTTTGGAGTATTTTTGGATTTTAGTTGAATACTTCAAAGTAGACTTTTTTCGTATACCAAAATATGTTAAAATTAAAAAATTTGGATTACGAAATATATAAATATTTGATTTTATGATTTTTTTTATAACTGCAAATACGTCACTAATTTCGTATGTGAGTGTCCGGTCATTTTACCTACAAAATAAGTCAAAGGAAACAAAAAAAAATTGGTTTACTAACTTGAAGAAGATGACTCTCAAGGGCTTGACCTAGCGGTTCGGTCCCTAGCCTTTCAAACGGGGGGACATGAGTTTGAATCATCTAGGGACCTTGACTGTTAATGTTTGTGAAATTTTGGGGTGGGTCCCACGGATCATGGATGATTAGTCCCGCTGGAAGCCGTGGTCGTCTCATAGTCGACGGACATGTTCAGATTCAATTCAATCGAACTTAGATGGAGTGTGAGTACTACAGTGATATTGTATGAGTACCTACTGACCGAAATTTGTTTGATGAAGATATTTTTCTACTTATTTGTTGGAAGTTGAAGAATGATGGAAGACCCAATATTTTCCAACATATATTTAAATTTTCTCTATAATCGATTTTTGAACTCTACATTCGGCCATAGTTAAAACGGATAAACATCGCGAAAAATATTTAAAATTATATAAGAAGCAAATAAATGACTATGATGATATTTACTATTAAGAAGCCTCTTTTAGAAAAATACAATAAAGATGAAGTAAATGATAACCAGCTAAGACTTTCAATATTCCAACACATAATACACACATCACATCACTTCGCCCTTTAATTTTGATTTTCGTGTGAAGCAAGTATCCCACAAAAATGAATATTTACACTCAAACCTCAGATTTCTTTGGCCCACCGGTAATAAGTTACCAACTCGATTAATAAATGAAGACAGATAAGCAATCGCTAAGATTTTTTATTCATCAATTAATATCTATATATATTAATGAATAGAGCAGCACAAATCCAACCTTTACTTGCCTTGTAGTCTTCCCTCAAAGCCCCCACCTTTTCTTTATTACCTCCTCTCTCACCGTCTCTAATTTCTTCTATCTGTATTTGTTCTTACATCTCGGTTGCTGAGAACCAGTGGTCTCTGTGTACTTTCTTTCCTTGGTAATTCTTTGGGTTGTTTCTGCGTATTCGTGAAAAAATGGCTGGACAAGATGCGGTGGTGGGCACGGCGGCGCCGCCGCCGCCGACGTCTCTGGCTCCGGGGTTCAGGTTCCATCCAACGGACGAGGAATTGGTTATGTACTACTTGAGAAGGAAAGCTCGTGGCCAACCTTTCAAGTTTCAGGCCGTGACGGAGACCGACGTATATAAATCTGAGCCGTGGGAGCTTTCTGGTATTTATTTTAAAGATTCAATCTTTTTTCTGTTTTTCTCATATAGAAATGCATGTTTTAATCGGAATTGATTTGGGCTTCTGTTTATTTCAATCTTTTCTTTGTCTTTTTCTGCTTTGAAGTTATTTCGTATTCTTGTTTTGTGGTGTAAAAGCTTCTTCTGTTATTCTTGGTCCTGTTTGCCGGTACAAAACGCTTATGTCACCGACGATTGTGGATGTTACTTTTGATTTGAAGTGGTTTTGGAGTTGAATGTAGTGAAGTGAGGTGCAAGAAAAAAAATGGTGAAATGTGTACAAATTTTATTTGATTTTGCAAGTTGGACTTAAAGAATATAAAATGTGGTTTGTTGGAATTCAAGAAAAACTTGGTTATATTCTGAAAACATCCTTAGTAACCTTGAATCTTCGACGGATTCAAGAAAGACTTATGTACCGTTCTTTGCGCGACGTAAACATCCTTATTCATACGCTTTTTATGTAATAACTTTTTTTTTTTTTATCTCGTATGCGCTATAAAGGATTCTCCGCGCTAAAGACCCGAGACCCAGAGTGGTACTTCTTCAGCCCCACGGATAAGAAGTACGGTAACGGGTCCCGCCTTAACCGCACCACCGGTCAAGGATTTTGGAAAGCCACTGGCAAGGACCGTCCAGTGAAGCACGAGAACGAGACCATTGGCATGAAGAAAACGCTCGTTTTCCACTACGGTCGTTCCCCCGATGGTCAAAGGACGAATTGGATCATGCACGAGTACCGGCTTTCTGATTCCGAACTCCAAAACACCGGTGTTGTGCAGGTATTAGCAAATTCTTCAACTCCACGCTTTTTTTTTCAGATATATATATATATATATATATAATCGTTGTGTTTCTTTTCGGAGAAGAATGCGTTCGTTCTGTGCCGGATCTTCCAAAAGAGCGCAATAGGACCGCCCAATGGGGATCAATTTGCCCCTTTTATGGACGAGGAATGGGAAAATAATAACAACGGCGCAACTCTTATGATCACCGGAGGTGACGCGGCGAACGTGGGAGAAGAAGCGGGAGTACCTCGCACCCTTGTCGACGAGGTTACTTTGTCGCTTTTATTTTTAATTTATTTTTTTAACATTTGATTGCGCGTGTTAATTTATTTTAATTCGGCGCTACTTTTAGATCCTTTCGATTCGTATATATATATTAGCGCTTTACGTTTTTTTTTTTGTTAGGCTATAACGCCTCTCACCATCGCACCTCCGCAAGCCACGAGCCCCGTCGCGGTGGAGAGCTTATCTCGCGCCTTTGACTCGTCGAATGTAGAGAAATCGGTGCCGCCGGGATTCTTGAAGTTCGTCAGGAATCTCGAGAGCGAGATAATTAGCGCTTCTATGAAGCGCGACGAGCTGAAGATCGAGGTGATGAGAGCGCATGCGACGGTCGATTTTCTTCAATCTCGCGTCAACGTTTTGTCGACCGAGAACGAGGATATTAGGAGGCGCGCATAAGGACCCGGTACGGGATTTCGGTTCGGTTTTTTTAGCAGAGCGGAGATTCGGGAGCGGTTTTTTTGGCTGTTACATATTAATTGATATGAATCTTTTTCTAAATTCACATTTATTTAGTTGTTGAATATGCTACATTGGTTTTTCTCCTTTTTACGACTTCGAATGAAGTCGATTTTCGAATATATGATTTGTCTCTCTTTTTTGTCCCATAATCCCTGTTTAAATTATTTTTAATTTACACCAATACTTTTTTAATTTAAAAACTTAATTTTCAGTTTCAGACAGCTTTTCGAAACGCATTAGCTGCCTCCCATATATTTACTTTTCCTTCCAGGTGAAATCACACAGTCACATCTCGTATGTCCCATTCCGTATCCCATTTTATAGAATCTAAAATTATTCTTATGAATATCGAAAAATATAAGATACTGATATCACTTTGATCATCAACAACAAATAAATTAGATATGTTTATTTGTTTTTATTATCTAAATCACATGAAATAATTATGATTTTGTAATTTGGTGTAAAATAAAATCAAAGAGAATTAAAATATAAAAAAATAATATCTGAGCCACACGATTTAAAATTTAACGATGACGATGGAGTAAGACACGAAATGAGACATATCCGCTTTCCTTGGCGTTATATGTGGCTGTCATGGTAGAGCATGTACCATGTACGTATGATGTATAAAAATATATACCGATTAGATACATACATAATATCTTGAGGTTTCAACAGAAATGAAAGATTCAAGAATTTCTAAATAAAACTATCGGATATGCGAAGTATCCGCTCTCTTAATATATTCAGATGGATGTCAATTATTCGATTTCACTTGTACTTCACCGACTAATTTAGTACGAGAATTTTGAACCTGTCACACATAGACATGTCACTACCGTGATTTACCTGGTTAACGTAGTTGGCAGTCTAGCGCCCCAGCCGTCGCGTTTACATGGTTTGAAAGCCAGTGTTTACCGAATAACTCAAAGGGAAAAAAAATTAAAAACCATAAAATAATTTAAAAAATAAAATAAGAACAAGCGAAGCAGCGGATAAATACTTATAATACATTCATTCATACAAATGCAGGAACCATCTCGTCGGCTGCTAGGGCACGCGGCGAGCTAGCGTAAAAAATTACAAATGTTCAAATTGCGAAGTATTTGAAATTTATTTGATTGCATGCAAAGCGAAAGCTATAAATACTATCTACATATAACGGATTCGAAAAATAAATGCGATTCAAGATTCTTAAGTGTACGCCGATCGTTTCGTGCGTTACATTTCTCCTGGAAGCATCGTGTCTTCGGGAAGATCACACACAGCAATCCCCTAAACACAAGTCACAAAACAACAAATTCAAAATCACCCCATTATATATACATATATATGTGTGTGTGCGTCGAAGATTGAGAGAAGAAAATACGATTACGTACATCTCCTGTAAGATGCGCTACACACTTCTTTTCTGCAAGAAGCTCTGCTTCCGTCTGCAAAAGTCGAAAATGTATTTACTATAAGGCTGTGTTTGGTTTAAGGAAATTAGGGTTGAAAAGAAAATTGGAGAAAAAATGGTTATCATGACTTTTTTCTTTCGTTTTCCTCACCATTTGGTGAAGAAATTAATTTTCCTTGGTTTTAAATGTAAACTTAAGCTAGATTTTCTTTTTTTTTTTTTCTTATCTATTTCTTCAATCAAATAAACATAAAAACTAGTTTTCCTTTTCCTACCAATTTTCACAAACCAAACACACTCTAAATGTATCAAAGTTGTAATGGAGGATGAATCAAAAAAAGAGAGGTCAGCAGTTGTAATGAAGAGAACAAAGCACTAATGCATATGGTTAAAGGGGCGCGTATAGATACGCATATGTACACGTATATTTCTTCGTATTATACAGTATATGCGATAATTACGCGGTATAACTATAAATAAACAAACTTCGTGTAATAAAAATCGTACCTTTTTTATTCGGGCCCAGAGGTAATCGTCAAACGCTACGTCCTTGACGAGTTCGTAGTCTCCGTCTCCCTAAGAAATGGATGAACATGATGGGAAAAAATTAATATATATATATATATATATATATGAAAAAGGATAAATGAAAAAGGATCACCTTAGATCTGCATGGCATGCTAAAAACGATGTCCTCCGCGATACCGTAAGGGTTTCCGGTCGTATACACCTGCGTAATAAAATCCCGGGAAAATTTAAAACATATATTAATTAAATGAATTCAGACGACTAATTATCAAAGATTTTACTTACGCCAGACGAAAACCAGTCTCCCTTTGGTGTAGGAGTGACGAGCGATTTTATCGCGTCGACTATGGAAACTGCGGTCGAAGCGGCCGAAGATCTTCCCCATTTTTTAATAAGCGCTCCGCCTCTCTATTATAATAATAATATTATTATATATTAATAATAAAAAATGGCTGAAAAGGCGAAACACGCAGTATTAATTTCGATTCTTGCATTCTCGAACTATTAACTAACCTTTTGAACCATCTCGGTGAATTCTTTCTCCAGCCATTTCGTGTCCTTGATGACTTCTTTTACGGGCAAACCGTCGATCTTAGCGTTCAAAAAATCCGGAACCTGATGATTAAAAATACATATACATATAAATTTATGTACACGTTATATATAAGCATAATAAATTAATTAGAAGTAATTATAGTCTTATGACCTGAGTTGTAGAGTGATTCCCCCATATGGTCATGTTAGATACTTTGTCATAAAAGACTCCTGCTTTCAAGGCCAACTGCATTTTTGTTCTTGATATTAAAGCTTTTGTTAATTACAAAACCAATATCAAAATTCAATAATTTAAGTTTTAGGTCACCTGACACTTTGCTCGGTTCTCGTCTAATCTGGTAAGAGCATGGAAGTTCTTTGCCGGAATATTTGGAGCATTCTTCAAGCATATCAATGCACTTCAATTTTTTTAAAAAAAATATTAAATTAATATACAAAAAATCAACCGCAATGATATCAGAGCTCAGGCCAGCCATGAATACGAATCCTCACAGCCACCCATTAAAAAGAAAAATTCCACGTCTAACGTCACTAAAGAAATAAATCAGTCTAAACGTGATGGGCGTGAAAAGAAACAAAGTATATAAAATTAAATATGAAACATCCCTTCACTTAAGATTTATTAATTATAAGAATAAAACGAGGAATACCCAATGTAAGAATATATATATAAGGGAGTAGTAACCTTACTTTGTATTACAAGGGTTGCCGACTATTATAACCTTAACGTTGCGCGATGCAACTGCATTGAGCGCTTTTCCCTGCTCGGCAAAGATCTGCCCGTTGATGTCGAGTAGGTCGGCCCGTTCCATCCCGGGCCCGCGAGGCTTCGCCCCGATCAAAAGGGCCCACTCCGCGTCCTGAAAAACTTCGTAAGGATCGATTCCTATGCTCACTTCCCTCAACAGAGGGTACAACGAGTCCTCCAGTTCCATTGCAACCCCTAATAACAATAATAATAATAAAAAAAACATTATCTATTATTACATCTTAGAATTAAAATTATAAATAAGAAAGAACAATTTCCCATTAGCTATAATGATCTAACAAACAAACATAAAGCAAAAGTGGAAGAATGATATTTACCTTCGAGAGCTTGGATCGATCGCTCCGACCCGAGTAATCTCAAGGCGATGGGTTGATAGGGACCGAATACTTCCCCGGAGGCAAGCTGTATCACGATATCCCTTAAAAATTAAATATACACAACATATATACGAAAAAACATAACAAATGTATAACTATATATCTGAGAAATTTTATGGTGCTCAACTCAACCCTAATGTGAGCACCTGTTATGCAGCACTGATTGACGGCACATCATCATAAATGTGTCCATCAATGACACGTACAAAGTACAAATCAATGATACATCACATCTTATGTTGATGTGATACTAATCAGTAGCTCAATGTGAGCACCTTAAAGTTTCTCCATATATATTCTTACTTACTTTGAAGAGAAGATGATTGGAAATCATCCCCGCAGCACCAGAGACAGCAATGTTTATCATTTTCTTCCATGATTTCGGCTCCTCTTCCTGCATATTATAAAAAATAAAAATAAAAACAGAAAAGAACACTATGATTATTATTCTTAAGATTAAAACCCAGAAATAAAAGGAAGCACAACTCCTTCTTACGGGTTTGAGATCATAGGTGAGACAGAAAACTCCGTAGCACTCCGATCTCTTCTCGCTCTTCACAGCCACGTCATTCTGTACTTCACTGCATTTTCAAGCCATGAAAAATAATTTATTTTTTCCTTTTTTTTTTCTTCACTCACCGAGTAAAAGCAGACTTTACCTTGAAGTAACGGAGCAAGAGATTCTCGAACTCCTGTAAGAGGGAAGAACGCGGCGGTTGTAGGAAACGCGGCTCGACACGTAGGCTAGCTTGGCCGAGTAGTTGGCGGCGGTTCCTCTGATACGCCACGGTGAAGAAGACGATGGGTTGAGCTCTGTGACGGCGGCCATGGATAAAAAAAAGCTCGGGGAGGCAGCAGAGAGTTGAAGGAGCTCAAGAACTCCTAGAGAGAGAGAGAGTGTGTGTGTGTGTGAAGTATATCGGAGAAGAGAAGAGGTTATGTGTTTGAAGAGATTTTGGAGAAGATGATGTAAGGCTAATTATATGACACTTGTCATGTTTTCAGATTTTCGTATCTCATCTATATCTGTTTTTTTAAGTCCTTGAGCTGTTGTTTTCTTTGGAAATTCTTTTTTTCGGAAGATTCAAATAGGAAAACGATAATTATTTATTGGATCTTAATAATTATTCACGTACGTATTCAAATATATGAATATATGTTGCGAGAATATCTGCATAAATATTTTCTTATTTACTTTTAGATAATTCTAAAAGTTTTCTCCATTTTTATATAGACAAACTTACACTTAAATACTATTTTGTAATAAAAATTATCAATTCAGTCATTTATCAGAATTGTTTTACATGTAGGTATCTAATAGAACAAAATTTTTACACAAGTATACGTTTGCGCCACATGTACATCATATATGTAAATTTAGGTACCGAAACGTATTATGATACATAATACCGTGAGAAAAGGTATATCATATAATAAATTTAAGTAACCTAAAGAAACATATATACATATATATATATATACCACATAAAAGCGTGACGTGGTACATAATATACATATAAAAAGTACGTCAAGGATGATAAAATGGTACACACGATCAATTGGTACCTAAAAATAATATTTTTCTGACAAATACTGAAATTGTAACTTTTTTATACAAAAATATATTTTGGTGTAGATTCTCCATTTTATATATTGTATCGATTAAATAAAAAAAAAAAAACCATTTTCACATGATAAGGAAGGAAAGTGAAGTAGTAATTATGCTTTGGGCTTATTGGGCTTTAGCCCAGTTTAATATAGGGCTCAAGCTCATAACAATCAAGGTATTTTTTATTTAGAGGCTTTTATTTATTTATTACTTAGAATTATTTAACGATAAAAGTAAAATACACGCAAACGCATCAAGCATATATAAACTGGCGAAGCCTCGTCGCTAAATCCACCACGATCGATCTTTTCATCTCCGGCGAGTGATCAAATCCCTAATCCCCAAAGAAAGAACAGAAGATGGTAATACTGCTGTACTATTACCCATCTGTTTCGATTTCTTCATCAATTTTTACCATTCTTTCGTCGAATTTCCAGGTGTGTTTGGCTTGCCTGTTGCCGCTATTCCTTGTTCCGATCGTCAATTTATTGCCGGTCCTCTTCGATTTATTCATGGTTTGAACCAATTTCTCTCACATCCATCTTTGATTTTGTTCCCATCTTCGATTGCTATTTTGTCTTATTATGCCGATTGCATATTCAGGCGAAGCTTTATAGGCTATTCGGATGGGAGTATCGAAAGCCTGAGAGAGCACCGCCCGTTTGCCCTATGAAGCCAATTGAGCCCAAAACTACCACCAATGACTCAGTGAGTGATTACAGTTAGATTGATTGCCAGTTAAATATTTTTCTTACAAAAGTATATTTAAGGGTTGAAGCAAATTCTGTCTTGGGATGGATCGTGAAATCTCGATTGTAGGGTATTGGACGTCGGAAGAGATTATTAGGATTAGGGGTAATTATTTTTTTGGTCATATATGTTAGGAGTGATTTCGTTATAAGGACACTGAAATTAAAATGTTGCAATTTTAGGACTATAAGTTTCAAAATTG